>JASPKZ010003050.1:630000-652500 GCA_030220185.1 Diploptera punctata | reverse complement strand
TTAATTCCATAAACTATCAGTGACAGTTCTATTCACAAATGTCTATATTAATCAATCTTTTCTTAAAGTTAATCTATCAATCAACTATCATCAGTCTCTAACAAATCCATCTGCCACAGTTTCATCGATGTCAGAATACAACTGAATCGCTTCGTGCACTCGCAATATATTATACAGGGTGGGAAGGAAATATCTAGGCCTCTGATCGAAATTCTTTCAGTACGGAAGTTTCTGGCATTCGAAATTTCACGACAATGAAGGTCGAGGCTTAGAGAAACCTCTCGGTGATCTGAAAGGGTCTTTCGACTCGCGAGTCAACGACTCACAAATATACTTCTACCAATGCGAGACCACTATTCTCGCCGTCACCCGTGAAATTCAAACGTTGTTATTACGATGAGTCACTATATATATATATATATATATATATATATATATATATATATATATATATGAAGGGTTTAGGGCAGTAACATGATAAGCCACACTGTGTTAGAATAGTAGACCTACATTATAATGCGAGGTTAGAAAGTAGTTTTTACAGAACGAGAATATAATTTAATTTCCGAGATTCTGTAAAACACTTCACAAACGTTGTACATTATTTTTTGCACGAAGGTGTTTCCAAAATAATAGATAATAGTAAAATACGTGCGCTCATTATATACAACTGACTAACGTTATCAGTGTGGCCAATGTTTATACGGTAAATGCCGAAAATAATTTAGTTGAGATTACAGAAGGTCAACACACCAATCAGTCACAAAATGGCGGCAGATGTGATTTTTTTGTTTTATATTGTTTCAAATAAAATACAGTTCGTTTAAAATGCAGTGATTTGTTTCGTATAATGCATATTAACACTACCTTTTGCATATATTTTTGTATATACATTGTACGTAATATATATAAAGGGCAGTGGTTATACTTCCCGCAAGAGGAAGGTAATATGTAATATTACAGTATACTTATTTAGTTATTTATAGGTTGGCAACATCGAAATTTATGAAATTGAACTTTCAATCATGGTCGCCATTGCTGTATGACAGAACGCACTACCGTGCAAAAAATATCATTTATTACAATGATAGAAAATAAAGGTATTAAATATCCATAAAATCATTTGTAAGTGCGCCAGTGATGAGTTAAAACAATAGACACACAATGTATTAACAACAATGCTGCCCAATTAGTATTTATAATGTTTTGAAACATTAAAATCCTTATATCTCAGAAAGAACAATATGTACTCATCATGTTATTGCCCTAAGCCCTTTATATAAGTTGTGTGTGTGTGTGTGTGTGATGGTCATTTTCTGTGTCCACTAAGTTTGAATCGATGAAGATTTGTAAACATTTTTCGAAATTTAAAATTCGCTTTAGCATCCGCATTTTTTTATTTTTTCACAACGAAACTAGGAACATCTCTTTGAAATAAAGAAAAAAGGTATTATCCGAAAATTAGGTAAATCCGACTTTTAAGAATGGCGGTTATTTGAAAATGTTAATTCAAAAATCGTTCTAGCCGACACCATATTCGTTTTCTCGCAACGTAACTTTAATCCAAACGATTTAGTTAACAAAATGAATATACATTCTACAAACCAGCTAAACCGGACCATAAATTTGACTTCCTGAGGAATTCGCTTATGTTATATCGTTTGTGAATTCTATAAAAAGGAATACTAGCAACTGGAAGTAGTAAGATACTCGTATATCCACAGGTTGCACATACAGCTATAACATATAGATTAATGGCGCAACACGTAATAATATTGTAATGTGTGACATGATGGATGCCCCGCGCCTGAGCAAGACGGATGCCAATATGCGGAGATGTAATGAATAACGATTTAACAAGGAAGGGTGTCCATGCATCATAATTCTACAGCATTGCTAATAAATTTATATAAAAAATAAACAACTGTATGTCGGATGGAACTTCATATTATGTACTTTATTAATGGAATTCCGAAGGAATGTATCTACTGAGGTTGTTTTCGTGAGATTATTTTTTTTTGGAAATGCTTTACAACATATGACAAGAAAATGTTTTCCAAGTTCCAACCCACCATTCGCATGCGCAAACAGACGCGAAGCAGTTTACACTATGAAATCACGAGGAGCAGCCAACATACGATACGAGTAATTGAACTCGCTTTGCCAACGAATCTAAAAGCTAACCTAACGCAATTTAAGTACTCTAACCTGTCAAATGCCAACCTAAAAGCTAATCTAACGCAGTTTAATTACTCTAACCAGTGAAAGACCAACCTAAAAGCTAATCTAACGAAGTTTAAGTACTCTAACCTGTGAAAGATCAATCTAGAAGCTAACCTAACGCAGTTTAAGTAGTTTTAACCTGTGAAAAACTAACCTAAAACCTAACCTAACGCAGTTAAGTATTCTAATCTGTGAAAGACCAACCTAAAAAGCTAACCTAACGCAATTGATGTAATTTAACCTGTGAAAAACCATCCTAAAAGCTAACCTAACGCAATTTTAAAACTCTAATCTGTGAAATACCAACCTAAAAGCTAACCTAATGCAGTTTAAGTACTCTAACCAGTGACAGACCGGCCTAAAAGCTAATCTAACGCAATTTAAGTATTCTAATCTGTGAAATACCAACCTGAAAGCTAACCTAACGCAATTTAAGTACTCTAACCTGCGAAAGACCAACCTAAAAGCTAACCTAAAGAAGTTTAAGTACTCTAACCTGTGAAAGACCAACCTAAAAGCTGACCTAACGCATATTTAAAAAACTCTAATCTGTGAAATACCAACCTAAAAGCTAACCTAAAGCAGTTTAAGTACTCTAACCTGTGACAGACCGGCCTAAAAAGCTAATCTAACGCAATTTACGTATTCTAATCTGTGAAAGACCTACCTAAAAGCTAACCTAACGCAATTTAAGTACTCTAACCTGTGAAAGACAACTTGAAAGCTAACCTAACACAATTTAAGTACTCTAACCTGCGAAAGACCAATCTAAAAGCTAACCTAAAGAAGTTTAAGTACTCTAACCTGTGAAAGGCCAACATAAAAGCTGACCTAACGCAATTTAAAAACTTTAATCTGTGAAATACCAACCTAAAAGCTAACCTAAAGCAGTTTAAGAACTCTAACCTGTGACAGACCGGCCTAAAAAGCTAATCTAACGCAATTTAAGTATTCCAATCTGTGAAAGACCAACCTAAAAGCTAACCTAACGCAATTTAAGTACTCTAACCTGTGAAAGACCAATCTGAAAGCTAACCTAACGCAATTTAAAAACTCTAATCTGTGAAAGAATGTACGCTGATTTTATTTAGTGTAAGTTAAGACAGAACAGACAGTGTATACAAACCAAGTGCTACATCCAAGTCAACTTCTCACCACGGAGTAGCTCACCGGGTGACACTCTCAAATAGAGCTTAACCCCTGTACAGGGAGGCCTTTGCCCTAAAGGGACATATCAGGCTTTATTTATTTATAAGTTAATTAGTAGGACTCGGAAGTTGAGGGACTATAAAATCTATATAAAAGACCTTTAAAAAGACCTAAATATATATTATAAAACACCTAAAAACTGGAAAAATCACGTAAGAAGTTATGCAGTTGCTAGTGACTGGATAAAAACCACCCCGCTGCCTTCACCTCTGCTCGAGGTAATTGTCACAAAGTGGCAACTTCTTAGAAAATATGAAGTCCAAATACAATAGTTCAGGCGGTCAGTAGGTTGGTGGTTAAAAATAACGTGATATTTTGTGAGGGTTCGATAGTTTCTCGCGGAACAAAAGTGTTTGCAATGCGAAAAGTCTTTACAAAATACTTTGAAAATGAGACTAGAATGCAGATTCTTGAATTATACAAAAAATATAAATGTAGTCGAAATAGAGTAAGTTGCAAAAAGACAAAAGCCGTTAAGACCTTTAAAAATTGTAAAAAAAAAGACCAAAAAACGTCGAAAAAGGACAAATAAAACCCACAATTTTAGCATATAATGACCCAAAATACTTTATATTATGTTGGTGCTCGTCTCCAAACATAAAAAAAAAAAATGACAATTCCTCAACTTCCGAGCTCTATTAATTAGTATCGACTCTATGTTAGCTGCACTGGAACATAGAATATTCGTTAAAATCAATATGGCAGCCCCGTCTTAATGTAGTTTAATACCGTGAAAAAATATATTCAAATAATCGTTAGAAAACATGTAAAAATCATTAGGCCTATAAATGGTGGGAAATAATTTGAAAAATGAAACCCTAAGAATAAAATTTGACAGGAATTTATGAAGTAATTTAAAAAGCCATGTTGTAAATTTTAGCCATTTTTTTTTCAAATCTTCTTCCAAGGGAACCGTAAACGATTGGATGCCAAAATCTATCTCCTAAAGAAGCGTTGTGATATACCAAAATCGTGTGCAAAAAATTATCTGTCGCTTTTAATTACATGACACAGAAATCGCAACCAGGATCCAGTAATGGCAACTCAATATATGGAGGGAATGGACGCCCCTACATGAATAGTGTAGAGTGGAGTGTAACGGGCGTGGCCTGGTTGCCAAGGTTCTCCAACTCACTAAGTCAGGAGCTGTATTACTTCCCTGCAGTTTAAATGAGTATTTGGCGCTGGATTTTAGCGATTATAAATATGTCCATTGTCCATGGATGTGGTCTCGAGGTACCGTGCTGCCTTGTCACGCAGCGGGCCTGGGTTCGATTCCCGGTCGGGGCAGGCTTCCTGGGTGGTTTCTTTCGGGGTTTTTCCTCGCCTGTAAGACAAATGCCGGATAGCTTAGGGCCCAACTTTCCCCTAAAATCATCCAACCATCATCATTCACCGGTGTGGAGAATAACGGGAAGCTACCACACCTATAATCATCATCATCATCATCATCATGAACAAATTCGTTTTAGGCCATGTAGCCTGTACGGTAAACCTAGCGAAGATGGTCTTGATCTTTCCACCGATGTTTTGGTCTTCTTTGGTCCCTATGTACAGTTGGGGTATATTGGAATGCCAATTTTGGAATTCTATTTCTTGCCATTCTTCTCAGATGATTTTTCCATTCTTGTTGGTATCTTTGTATATCTTCATTTAAACTTGTTACTCCAAGTTTTCCTCTGATAATAGTGTTCCTTTGGTGATCCAGTCTATTAACTCCTAACAATGATCGTAAGAAGCGCATTTGGCTTACTTGAAGTTTATGACAGTTTCTTTTATTTAAAATCCAAATTTCACTTCCGTATTTTAGAGCAGCTTTTGATGTGATGTTATGTAATCTTAGTTTTGTCTCTGTCCTCATCTGCTTACCAAAATGTCTTCGTATTACCCCATTCATTTTATTATATTTTTGTAATTTTGAATCAATGTCACTCTTATACTCTGCAAATACACTTCCTAAGTAAGAGAAATCTGACACTTGTTCTATAATTTTTCCATCAATCTCAATTTTCACCCGTTGTATGTTTTTTCCACACATTGCTATTCTTTTGGATTTTGATGTGGAAATTTTCATATTATATTTGCTGGCAATTTTGAATAATTGATATGCTGCTATTTGTAACACACCTATAACTGCCTAGTAAAGCTGCAAAGCACAGCATGAAAATGCAAAGATTGCGGTGAAAGACCTGTCCTCGGGCAGAACACAGTAAATAGCAGATATTCTTTGTCTACCTACTGACAGCTTTCACTCTCTTTCCTACACTCTCGTGTCCTTCATTCATTGCTCATTCGTGCCACATGTCTTACCCATCACAGTCTAAAAGACTTAACTACTCTTGTAGCTATCCAAGTTCCTCACGATGCTGGGAAGGCACCGCACCGGTCCATACTGCCCGAAATACTATGAGAAAATGTCTTTCCTCATGAAGGTTCGAACTAACGCATGAGAAAGAAAAAAAAGGAGTGAAAGATATAGAGGCCTCCTGCAAATAGAGTTACTAACTAACTAACTCACTGGCACTATCGAACCCGTAGGTTAATGGCCATGCGGATATAAGCTCTCCATACAATCCTATCGTGAGCCAATGTTTTCCAATCATCCCCTGTATAATCTACTTCCCTCAAATCATAGTTAATGTTATTCTCCCACCTCATTATTGGTCTACCAACTGGAGGTTTTCCCTCTAGTTTTCCTACAAGAAACTTCCATGTACGTCTTTCATTCCCCATTCGTGCCACATGTCCTGCCCGCCGCAGTCAACGAGACTTAACTGCTCTAATTATATCTGGCTTCCTATAATAAAGACCATGTAATTCATTGTTATGCAGTCTTCTCCATTCACCTATCTGTTCATCTCTCTTTGATCCAAAAATTTTCCTAATAACTTTATTCTCAAATACTCGTAATCTCCTTTCCTCCTTAAAGTAAGAGTCCACGTTTCGCATCCATATAATATAACAGGTAGATTAATGGTTTTATATATTTCAGATTAACGTTTTTTAGCAAATAGAGTTTCAGTGAGTTTAATTTTATAGGCTAACGATTGGAAAGAATGAACAGAAAATTCAGACTTTAAGGGAGGAAAGGAGATTACAAGTAATTGAGAATAAAGTACTTAGGACAATTTTTGGACCAAAGAGAGATGAACAGACAGGTGAATGGAGAAGACTTCATAACAATGAAGTACATGGTCTTTATAGGAAGTCAGATATAATAAGAACAGTTAAGTCTCGTAGACTTCAATGGGCAGGAAGTGTTGCACGTATGGGGAATGAAAGACTTGCATGGAAGCTTCTTGTAGGAAAGCCAGAGGGAAAACGCCCAGTTGGTAGACCAAGAATGAGGTGGGAGAATAACATTAACTATGATTTAGGGAAGTAGATTATACAGAGAATGATTGGAAAGCATTAGCTCAAGATAGGGATGTATGGAAAGCTTATGTCCGCGCGGCCATGAACCTACGGGTTCGATAGTGCCGTGAGTAAGTAAGTAAGTAGTAAGGAGTAACAGTAGTAGATACATATCGAATGTGAAGCAAACAGTTGAAACAAATGTGAATGTCTGTAACGTTTTGCAGATTTTCACCTTAATTTAGATGGACTTGAGATGGTGTTTCGTGTTCAGAATAAGCAAGTGACGCCTTGAATTTTTGAAAACATCCCCTCTCTTGAGATTCGTGTGGTCGATCTATACCTTCATGTGCACGTGTAGTCTTCCCTCCTTTCCAATGTTTGAACCCCTCGTGTTCACCTCAATTACCTAGTTCCTGCATTCAACATTTCTTATATGATAAAGCCGACATGCATTCTAACCTATACCATACGTTTTTATAAAATATAATAAATCTTGTTTACAGAAATCGTGGAGACTCAAGAGATCTTATTAAAATGCGAAACCGGCCAAATTGTCTCAGTTGGTAAGTTTTAAACTCCTATTCGGGAGATCTCGGATCAGATCCGATGCCCACGAAAAGGCTGAGGTATTTTTCTTCTTTTTTCAATTTTTAATGAATTAGATGCGAATAATATTAAATTCGTAATATTTTTTTACAAAGTTAAGGAGGATAGACAAGAAAGTGGCATTAAGAACAGAATAAGTAAAGGTAGAGCAATAACAGCAATGTTAAATGGTGTCCTATGGAACACACATATAACCAAGAAAAATAAATTACAAACATATATAATATATATATATATATATATATATATATATATATATATATATATTTTAAGAGTGAGAAGCACCGTCACATATGGAGCTGAAGAATGGAAATTCAACAAAAACTTATGTCGATGGAAATGGATTTCTTGAGGAGAGCAACAAGATGTTCAAAATTGGATAAAATAATAAATAAAGTCATAGGAGAAAAATAATATTAAATATTCAATAGTAGATGATATAAGATATCCATCCATCCATAGTAATTCTGCCCGAGAGCAGGTCTTTCACTGCAAAAATAGCCTTGCAGCTTTACTAGGGAATTGTAGGTGTGGTAGCTCCCATTGCTTTCCACACCGGTGAGGATGATGATGAGATTATAATGATAAGGATGAAGATGAAGGTCATGATTTCGGGGACCGTTTGGGCCTCTAAGTTTTCCTAACATTTGTCTTACAGGTGAGGAAAAACCCCGATAAAACCTCACCCAGAAAAACTGCCCCGACCGGGGATCGAACCCGGGCCCGCTGCGTGACAAGGCAGATACCTTGAGACCATAGCGGTGGACATATAAATATAAGCATTTAAATTGGTATGGGACACAATCTCTCCTTACATTCTTATTTTGAGCTATTGTTTTGCAATCATCTCCTGTATAATCTATTTCCTTCAAATCACATTTAATTTTATTTTCCTACTTCGTTCTTGGCCTACCAACTAGGCGTTTTCCCACTGGTTTTCCTACGGAAATTTACCATGCTCCTCTTTCATTCCCCATTCGTGCCAAATGTCCAGCCCATCGCAGTCTTAGACACTCAACTCTTCTGGTTTCCTATAAAACACATGTAGCTCACTCTTATGTAGTCTTCTCCGTTCGCCTGTCTGTTCATTTCATTCTGGCCCAAAAATGTTCCAAAGAACTTTATTCTCAAATACTTGCAATCTATTCTTCTCTCTTAAAGTAAGAGTCCATGTTTCGCATCCATATAACTGGGAAAATATCAGTTTTATATTTTTTCAATTTAATGAGAATTAACCCTTAAATTGAAGAAACAATAATTTCTCCTGACATTTAAATGTTTCGGACCGCAGTGAAAACAAAACATTGTAAAACTAAGTTATTATTGTAGAGGAACTTCGGATAATTTGGACCCTGTTTGAATTTGTTTTTCTTCTTTTAATTATGGTATTTGAATTTTGTTTAATTACAATGATTGTCATTAGTGTGTCCACCGCTGTGGTCTCGAGGTAACGTGCTGCCTTGTCACGTAGCGAGCCCGGGTTCGATTCCCGATCGGGACAGGCTCCTGGGTGAGGTTTTTTTCGGGGTTTTTCCTCGCCTGTAAGACAAATGTCAGGAAGCTTAGGGCCCAACGGTCCCCGAAAATCATCCGGCCATCATCATCATCATCATCCTTATCATTATCATCACCATCCTTCACCGGTGTGGAAAGCAATGGGAAGCTACCACACCCATAATTCCCTAGTAAATCTGCAAAGCATAGTATGGATTGCAGTGAAAGACCTGCCCTCGGGCAGAATTACTATGGACAGATCATTAGTGTTGTAACCATGCTATAGCATTGTTATTATATTCAAATATGGAAACATCTTTATAATTTATAAACACTTTTACCTTACAAGAAAGGTCCACTTTAACCTCCATATTCGGATAAAGTGGACCCCAGAGTCCACCCTAACTTTAATCTATTTTTAAGTTTATATACCCTATTAATTTATACAAAGAGACACGATTAATCTGAAAATATTTATGACTGATCATAATTAAACAGTGTTGATATTTATTTAATGTTTTGAAAAATTATTGTTGATTATAACATTCACACGTCATTCAAGTGCAGACAACGATGGTTTTGGGTTTAGTAAATTACAAGGATATTAAATAATTAATTAAGTAAATGGTGTTTACAGATAGCATCCTCATTGATAAAATATATATATTTGTGTAAAGCGGTTCCAGGTCCTCGTGGAGGGACCACATTAACCGAATTCCTTTGTTATGTTTAATTATTTTATACAGCCGCCATGTCACATAATATCAAACCAAACCCGTCAGTATATTGAAACAGCAACTACATAATATAATATAGTTAGGAGTTTCTTCAACATGTGTAATATTCAATATCAGAAATTAAGAATTTGTTCCTAGCTTGAAAAACTTTTTAAGTGGTCATTATCATAAATATCACAAATAAACCCTTCTTCGCACAAAGAATAAAAGAAACTAGCCTTGAACCCGTCAAAGTTGATGAGGGGAAGAAGTTAAAATATTTTTTGTTCGAGGGCAGCACCAATTAAAGAAGATATTAACAGCGTCTACTCAAACAGAAGGGTCCACATTACCCGAACTTACCTATACATTATTGTGTAATTTGGCACAAATTTAAGTAATGTATTCCCCTTTTGTTTTTCTATGGTCTTATAAACTATATTAAATAAATGAAATCAATATATCTTATAGGACAAATTGCCAAGATAAGGGTTACTTGAGAGAATTTCCCAACTGCCACAATTACTCACAATGCTGGGTAGGCACCAGTCCCACACTGGTCGAAATTCCATAAGAAAATGTCTTCTGCCATGGGGGCTAGAACCAGTGCAAGTCTCTTGGCCCTGAACCAAAGCATCGTGGCTTAAACCACTCGGCCACGGCAAGGTACAGGAAAATTAATCTCTATAGTTATCTGTATACGTTGAGAGAAAGTTTTGAAAGCAGTAAAATAGAATAAAAAGGAACACCGTGTGGCTGGATATGCATCAGTATGCATGGGCACAACAGCTCTGAAACTAATCACCCGTTTAACGCTGGCTTTACAACTACTAATTGTTCACTAATGCATTTTATGCCACGTTAATTACAGGCACGACACCACTGTTTTTTTTAATATTACATCATAACTGGCTTAAAACTCACTGGCACTATCGATTCATCATTTTAACACAAGCATTTAAGAAGAAGAGAAAGGATACATAGAATGGAAATAATTATAAATGAAGAAATGAAGAGGAGAAGAGATTGTGATAGATTGAGAAACTTCGGGTAATGTGGACCCCTATTTTGAATTTGTTGTTTTTCTTCTTTTAATTAAGGGGTTTTAATTTTGTTAAATTACAGTATTTATCATTTGTGTTATAACTATGAAGTAGCATTGTTATTTTATTCAAATGTGGAAACATCTTCATAATTTATAAACAGTTTTACATTACAAGAAAGGTCCACTTTAACCTTCATATTCGGATAAAGTGGACCCCAAGTTTATCTACTATTAATTTATATAGACAGGCACAAATTAGTCTGAAAGTATTTATGGTTGATCGTAATTAAAAAGCGTTGATATTTATTTAATGTTTTGAAAAATTATTGATGGTTATAAATAACATTCACACGTCATTCATATGCAGACAGTGACGGTTTTTGGGTTTAGTAAAATTACAAGGACATTAAATAAAATTAATTAAGCGTATGGTTTTTACAGATAGCATCCTCATTGATAAAACACGGATTCGAGTCCACTATAATCGCCTCGTGGAGGATCTACATTAACCGAATTCCTTTGTTATATTACTTTATTTTATACAGCAACTATGTCACATAATAGCAAACAAGACCCATCTGTATATTAAAACAGTATCTACATAATATGTTTGGGAGATTTTTCAGCATTTGTAATATTCAAAAGCAGAAATTAAGAATTAATTCTTAGCTTGAAAAACTTTTAAAATGGCCATTTCATAAATATCACAAATAAACCCTTCTTCACACAAAGAATAAAAGAAACTGGATTTGAACACGTCAAAGTTGAAGAGGGGAAGAAATTAAAATATTTTCTGTTCGAGGGCAGCACCAATTAAAGAAGATATTAACACGGTCCACTCAAACCGAATGGTCCACATTACCCGACTTCCTCTATATATAGAATGAAAATAATTATAAATGAAGAAATAAGGAGGAGAATTAATGGAGAAGAGACTGTCATAGACATAATATAGAAAAGACAATTGAAATGATTTAGACACTTACAAAGGAGTTAGCAGAAGTTGCGACGTTGATTATAAAAATGTATGAACTAAGTGACATCGCCAATAACACAGTAAGCTACGAATATTCAATATTCGGCTCACAATGGACCATACTTAACATGATATCGTGACTTTAGTAATCGTAAACATTTTTCGCTGGCTAATGTAGTTATTTGCACTTGATGTGCTATTCTTCCGACAGTTCATGGTGGTGCTGAAACGTATTGAAGATCACAGTATCCTCAACGACTATCAGTTCACACCATCGTCGAGGGATTCAATTTCTTTGCTGATGTGTATTCTATACAATCAGTTCTGTTCTCCATTCTTCGCGGACTTCATTAGGTACTCCTGGACTGTATACTCGAGCCAACGGATCTGTGCCCCTATAGCACTGGCATCGTTCTTAGAAAAGTACAAGTCTATACTTACACCATTTCACCGCACTCCCCTCACACTACTTCAAACACCAGCGATGGTAATTTATCGAGTAGGGAAGTTGCCAAATTTCCCCCAGTGTCACGGCTCTTGAATAATGAATAATGCAAAGTTGGAGTCGAGTTGACAACACTGGAGTGCAAGTGCAAGAGAGATGGAAAGAGAGAGAGAGAGAGAGAGAGAGAGAGAGAGAGAGAGAGAGAGAGGGGAGAGAGAGAGAGAGATAGTAAATGCAGGGAGGGAAATGATTTGCCGAGGCAGAAAAGGAAGTAGGCTTTATTTAGTTCGCATATCTTACGGCGGCACAGATCAATTGGACAGAGAATAGTTGGATATGATGACTTCAGACCAAAGAAGTTTAAAACACATCCCGAACGTATTTTCAATGTTCAACAGCAGTGTGACTCGGAAGACTGCTTAATTCAGACATTCATGAAGTGATCCTACTGTGATAAGCAACTCTTTCCGACACTTTATACCCTCTGGACATGTTCATCCTCGTAATATTTTGCCAAGAGCTACCAACAACCCATCTTTTTAACTGGGTGACTGAACATGCGCATGATTGTAAAGTGTTTAGTTTGAATATAAAGTATACGTTTTGTTGCCTTAGGGCCAGTTTCACCAACAGGGGTAACTGTGTTACGGCAGTTTTCCCCATGTATAATGCATAGCTTAAACTGGCGTAATACAGTAACCTGTCTTGGTGAAACTGGCTCTTAGTAACTATGAACTAAAGCGTCACTGTTTGTTATAATAGTAGATAAATTAATTTGTTTTATTGTGTAAATAAGTGAACAAGCTACATTTACATAGAAAAGTTGTATTCTGAATTCAACACAAATGTGACAGCAGCTGCAATAGCCACAAGCAATTAAATTCAAGTTGTAAAAGGAATTTACTGTGTCAAGGAAACAAAAAGCTTCCTTCGTCCTCCAGATACCATCAAATAAAACCTGTTTCCTGCAGCTTAAAGAACCATCTTCATTCCTTCCCGACAAATGTGTATATAATTCTTAGTTATATATATCTAATAAATAATACTGCAATTAAGTTAGATTTATTTATTTCCCTTCTTCAACCTCTCACTTTATATGTATTTTATCATAATCATCATTATCATAGGTACTTTTTCTAATCCTATTTCTAAGTCTCAAGACGTCCTTGACAAACTAAGCGTTGTTTTGGTCTTCCCCTGCTCCTGACTCCTTCAGGTTGATACAATAAAGCTTTTTTTGTAACAGTTTTGGGTTCGGTCGCTGCAAAAGATCCTGCCAATTAAATTACTCCAGAAATTTCCAATTAAGGAATTTTACATAAAAAATAAGGAAAGGGAATGATTGGACATACTCTTCAATATATATATATATATATATATATATATATATATATATATATTGAGAAAGGAGGTTTAAAATGGAATGCCCCATAGGCAGCAGAAAGTAAGGAAGTTGTTTTGCTCTTCTCTCGTTTCTTACTCCTTCAGATTGATACAATAAAACCTTTTTGATAATCGGTTTAGGTCCATTGGCTTGAAAAGATCCTGCCAATTAAATTACTCGAGAAAGTTTCAATTATATATTTTTACCTAAAACATGAGGAAATGGGGATTGATTGGAATACTCTTTGAAAAATATATATTGAGAAAGAAAGCAACGGGAAGCTACCACACCTACAATTCCCTAGTAAAGCTGCAAGCATAGCATGAAAATGCTATGATTGTAGTGAAGGACCTGCCTTCAGGCAGAATATACTATAGATGGAACCTTTAATGGAATTCCGCAATTAACTCTCGGGCACTATCGAACCCGTAGGTTCATGGCCGCGGTTTTTATACAAGAAGCGTCCATGCCCCTCTTTCACTCCCCATTCGTATCATATGTCCTGCACATCGCAGTCTATGTGAAGTAAGTTTCTTATTATATCTGGTTTCATATAAATATCAAGTAGCTCACCGTTTAACAGTCTTCTCCATTCGCCTGTCCATCTCTCTTTGTTCCAAAAACAAAATTCTTAAGAACTTCATTCTCAGATGCTGGTAACATTTTCTCCTCCCTTAAAGTAAGCGTTTATACTTCACATCCATATAATATAACTGGGAGAATATTGGTTTTGTAAATTTTCAGTTTAATTTTTTTTAGAGAGAGACAAAGAAGTTGGGACAAGTGTCCCTGTAATCCTGTAATTCATAATAGCATGTATATCCAGAATCGAGTCCATGTTTAATTCTTTAATTTCTTTGTGGGTCTCATTCCTATTTGTAATTACTGTTCCTTGAATTCCAATTATGTACTTTTATCTGAAAACAATATGGAAATGGGGACTGATTGGACATACTCTTCGAAAATAATATTTTATTGAGAAAAAGTTTCCAAATAGAACCACGAGGCAGCAGAAAATGATAAAGACCAAAGGTAAGGTGGAGAATAGCCATAGAAGGGGAAATAGCATATAAAAGACAGACATACCATGTTCTGAAATTGAGAATTTCTCCAAGAATACAAGGCGACGAATATCTGTTGGGGACCTTTGTTCCAAAGAGATATATAATACAATGATGATGATGTTGGTGATAACATGTTCCGCGATACCCGAAACTTATAAGGACACGACCAATTAGAAAAGGATCACACTCATTCCTTTCTGCCCATGCAAATATTAGAGGGCCTCCGTTAAAAAAAATTACTCTATCTTGCATAACTTCTATTATAAATGCATTCAAATAGGCCTATAGACATTTATATAGTAGAATGGTCACGTAAGTGTGCAAGAATTGGACTAGAATTAACAGAAAGAAGATATCTTCATCACTTTTTGTCCATGATCAGATAATTATAACAAAGGATGGAGAAGATACAAATTATATGTGTAATCAGTTTTCAACAACATAACAGAAATGGGGTATGAAAATCAACAAGGAAAAAACAGAATATTTAACAATGAATCAGAGGGATCATATACTGATGCAATATATATAAAGAAGACCGATAGTTTCTGTTATTTGTCATCAATTATAGAGGAATATGGGACATCGAATAGAAAAATAGCAAAAAAAAGATCAGTAATGGAAGAAAATCATAGGAATGTTAAACTCTGCATTATGGAGTAAAAACATCACTAACAAAACAAAACGAATTTATAAGTACATACTAGAAAGAATAATGTTATATCGTTATATGGATCCAAAGTATGGATAATGGCACAACAACATGTCAATAAGAATAGCTGCAGTTGAAATGATTTTTGGAGAAGAGCTGCCAGAAAATCTCGACTGGAAATAATTAGAAATATATAAATTAGAAAATGGATGAATGCAAAAAGAAGTATAGTGGATGAGACTGAACACAGAAGGCTAATACGGTATGGACACTTAAGAAGAATGCAGGATGGAAGACTAACAAAGGCCGTCCATACATGGAAAATTGAAATAGGGAGCAGAAAAGGAATACCAAGAACAATCTGGAAGAATAACATTCAACATTCAATGAGGAAATTTGGTGTAAGTATCAGAATACTGAGAATAGAGCACGATGGAGAACTTTAATTAAAGGACATTTATTACAAACAGATAATCTATATGTCCTTCGCCATTCATAATTTTTAAAGCTCATTTCAATTATTAAGATTGGTTTGAGAAAAATCTCAATGATGAGGAAAAATTCTCATAATAATAGAAAATAAATAAATTCAAATCCGGCACTTCACCGCTTTCGTATGGGATGTGATTAAATGAAGGTTAGAGGAATAACATGTTTATAGGTTTATACAAGAAAGACTGCTCAATAACATACTACAAGATTACTATGGTCACCCTAGGATCGCTAATTTACAACAGTGGATTGCTGATTTACAACAGTGTTGCAATTATTTATCGAATGTCCTTGTATTCATTTTAGTAGGTGGCATAGAATCCCCAAAATGTCTTCCCCGTGGGGATTCGAACCAGTGCAAGTCCCGTTCATCTGCAACAAGGCAGCATGCCTTAAACTCTGTGGCATTACTTGAGTTGCAAATGATAGAATTTATGATAATGCTCTCATTTGCAAGTTTCCGCGAGTTTAAAACTTGTTTTGTAGTAGTAAGGAGCAAGAATTAACCGGTGATGAATTGTAAGAATCAATATTCAGTCGGCGCGGCGCCGCTTCTAGCTCTTCCGGCTTGTGTGAGCGAGACTTGAATGTCTTTAAAATGAAACAATCCACTATGACAGGCAGTACAAATCCCGCAACAGCAGCAATCGGCGCGGTTGTAGCTTCTAACTAACTCACTGGTACTATCTAACCTGTAGATTCATAGCCGCGTGGATATAAGCTCTCCATATACCTCATTCCTGAGCTAATGCTTTCCAATCATTCCCTGTATAATCTATTTCTCTCGAATTATGATACATGTTATTCTCCCAGCTCATTCTTGATCTAACAACTGAGCGTTTTCGCTCTGCTTTTACAACTAGAAGCTTCCATGCACCTCTTTCATTCCCCATTCGTGGCACATGTCCTGCCCGTCGTAGCCTACGAGACTTAACTGTTCTTATTATATCTGGTTTCCTATAAAGATCATGTAGTTCACTGTTATGAAGACTTCACCATTCGCCTCTCTATGGTCATCTCTTTTTGGTCCAAAAATGTATTTTCAAATACTCGTAATCTCCTTTCCTCCCTTAAAGTAAGAGACCATGTTTCGCATCCATATAATATGACTGTGAAAATAACAGATTTATACATTTTCAAGTTTAACGTTTTTCTTTTCAAAGGAGTTTGAACGACAAGAGTCCCTATTATGCATAATAGCATGCATTTCCAGAATTCAGCCTATGTTTAATTTTTTTGTGCATCTCATTCTTATTTGTAATTATTGTTCCTAGATATTTGCATTCAGCCACCTCTTCAAAATTTCCCCCATGAAATGTACTTATATGTATGAACATGTATTTAATTTTATTGATGTTTATTTCCAGACCCAATTTCTTAGTGTTACTCAATAGAATGTGCGTGTTGTCCTTTATTATTTCCTCGCTATGGCCCAATAATAGTACATCATCAGCATACACTAACAGCTTATTAATACCATTGAGTTGTGGGCCTTCTTCGTCCTCTTAAAGATTCGATCGCATGCTTTAGTACAAAACTGAATAATAGAGGAGATTGTGCATTCAATGTTCTATTCCTTTCTGATATCAGCTTTTTTTGTGATTTCTTTACGAAACTTCGATTGTCTTGCTTGATCAGAGGTAAGTGTCCAACTTTCACATCCAGACAACCAATCACAAAATTAATAGAAAATATATATAATAAATCGGAGAGACCATGTTCTACGAATGCCAAGCACCAGGATGGGAACAACAATGTGTATTATAATCTGCGGGGGGGGGGGGGGTAATGAATATAGATCGACCTTTAAAGAGTTGGCGCGAGCAATTTCGAGTCGGAGCAGGCCAACAGGTTGAATCCTCGAAGACGATGATGATACGGATCCTTACATTTACATCATCGTGAACTGTCAGCAAGCGCCTTTCTGTACTGAACTAAATGCGAAATGTGAGGTATTTTTCTTCCTAAGTTTGAGAGTAATGTTTTGTGATTGATTTGTTAACAACTAGCTGCCACTCAGGTTGTTCGTCAATTTGATAGATTTGTTTCTACTACAACATACGTTTAATGTTGTTAATAATAACCTGTTTGCTTTTCGCCACTTTTAATATTTGAAAGATGGTGAAGTTCTAGACGTATGTTTGATAATTTAACCTCTTTCTTAATAGCGCTATAAAATGTGCTAACAATTTAATACGAAAATGCTAATTTTATTCCGATTCCTGCAACTTATCTCGACTTAAAAGGAACAGGTAACGTGATGCCACTACAGGCCTTAAGAGTCCCTTAGGGTAATAGGAAGTTAAGGCTCCCATTTCATTAAACCATCGGCCCGACCTGTCAGCCTTCTGTGACCGCCCACTTTACAACTATTACATGGTCTGATACTCATTTTCAATACTTTAACTTATTGAGGATATTGCGGGTCTTATACTTTAATAATTGCTCATGGTCTTTGTTCTTCTGGTTTATTTTGTTTAGCAAATATTGCTAGTGATCAGCGTTTCCGACTACTGTTAATGAGGTTCTGGGTTCGATTCCCGGTTCATGCCGCATGGGCTAGTGGTCAGCGTTTCCGACTACGGTTAATGAGGTTCCGGGTTCGATTCCCGGTCAAACCACAGGAATTTCTCCTAAATGGGAATTATTAATGTTGTTGCCCATGGTCTGGAATTTAGGTTAAGAACTCTCCTAGAGCTTCATTATCATTTATCACCCATCATATCATCGGGGTAATGTAACTCCGCCTTCTAGGCGCCCCAACTTCAGAAGTAGGTTACAATTACGCCATTGGCAGGAGAGAATACCACAAATGTTGAAATGACAACCTGGGGCAATGAATAAAAAAAATAATTACGAAACACCAGTTTTGCCAAACATGTAAAACAGTGCCTTCAGATTAAGTCGCAACCGAAAGCGCCTGGGAAGCAGCCAGCAGACCAAGCAGCAAAGCACCCCAGTTTCCCGGTCACATAAAACCACGATTTCAAATCCTTGAACATTATATGAACTTAAAGAAAATATTCGAACTGTGAATATGTGTGAACATATATTTAGTTTAATTGATGTTTATTTCCAGTCCCAGTTTCTTAGTGTTACTTGATAGAGTGTGCGTGTTGACCCTCAGTATCTCCTCGTTATCGACCAATAGTAGATCATCAGCATAAAACTAACAGCTTATTAATACCATTGAGTTGTAGGGCTTCTTTACCTTCTAAAGATTTTATGGCATGCTATAGTACAAAACTGAATAGTAGAGGAGATAGTGCGTCTCCCTTCCTGTAACTCATTGCTAATTTCAAAAGTATCCGAAAACTGTTTGCCTACACGCACCCTACTCTTTGTGTCATTATAAACATTCGAATAAGTCTGACTTTTGAGGAATTCCGAACTCCGGCAGGGTGCTATACAGAGTATTCCGAAACTATTCGCTCAAATTAATATAGGAGATAGAGAACATCAAAACAAATATATTTCGATAAAACATATGGTCTCAGAACTCAACTTGTAGTGTTTTAAGAACATTTTGTTAATGCTATTGTGCTGGTCGAGGTGGCCCTGTGGACTGGCCACCCAGATCATCTGAATTTCTTCCTCTGGAGGCATATCAAGCAGCTTAGCGTATGAAACCGTTGTGGAAACAGAAGAAAACATCGTCGCTAGAATTATCGTCGCTGCTTGGACGAATGCGGACATGCCAGGAATCTTCGAACGAACACGACAATCAACGGTCAGACGATGTACTGCGTGCATACAGACCAACGTTCATGCATTCGAGCAATTCATGTGATGTTACTGCAGTAATTAGCATATAAATCGTCCCTAACATTACAGGTTGACTTCTGAGACCATATGTTCCTTATCGAAATATATTTGTTTTGATGCTTTCTACCTCCTGTATTAAATTGAAAGAATAGTTTCGGAACACTCTGTATAACTTCTCCCTATTAACCCTTAAATTGGCAAAACATTATATCATCATACTGCGGGAATCTGAATGCTGTCCTTGCGGGCGGCTACAGCGTCCCTTTTGGATGAATAATAAATTGTATTAAACACCCGCCGGTTCCAAGACATTGTCTTTTAGCCCCGCTAATTTTGAAAAAAAAAATGGGCCGAAAAATTATTTTAGAAGTGTGTGAAAATTATGGCAGCACGACAGTATGTTGATCTGGTGTTATGATGGTGTTAATTTCGGAGTGAGAAGCAGCTGTGTTATCATATATGATGTGCGATAATGTATAATTGGTGCTTGAGATCGAAGAATCGAAGCCGGTCCCGTTGCAGGTTGGTGTAGTGTTTATTATTATTGAGTTTGAGTTTGGTGTTTAATTTTATAAACAGTTGTTAAGTTGGCTGAGATGATAGCTGTCATCCATCCAGCAACCATGGATGGTTACCCATCCAATAGTAGGGAGCGTCACCCATCCCCTTGCTGGGCAGGGTAATTTCTCTTATCAGTTATTTAAATGTGGCGGACCGCCCTGAAAACAAAATCGTGAATAACTATTATCATTATTATTATTATTATTATTATTATTATTATTATTATTATTAGGTATATTGATCGTACGCTTAGCTCAGTGCTTAGTGGCTTGATTTGTATGCAAAAGGTAACAGGTTCGATTCCCGATGAGGTTAAATTTTGTCCACCGCTGCGGTCTCGAGGTAGCGTGCTGCCTTGTCACGCAGAGGGCCCGGGTTCGATCCCCGGTCGCGACAGTTTTTCTGGGTGAGGTTTTTATCGGTGTTTTTTCTCACCTGTACGACAAATGTCAGGAAAACTTTAAGGCCAAAACGGTCCCCGAAATCATGTGGCCATCGCAATCATTATAATTCAGATGCATCTTAGATTAAGCTTAGGATTAGGGACTCTCCTGGCGCACCACTATCATCACATATCATATCATCGGGGCAACGTAACCCCGCCATCCAGGCGCCCCAACCTCAGAACTGGGTTACAAGTACGCCATGACAGGTGAAAACACCAGGAATGTCGAAAGACAACCTGGGGCATTTGCAAAAAAAAATGGTAATTGTGTAATTCCACACACATATCTGTAATTTCTTATCGTTAGCTCTCTTCTGTTTTATTAAAACTGTTAGATAAATTAAAACAATTGAAGTATTCTACATTGCGAATTTAAGGATTTAAATTCTAAACATAGTTGATGTACACTACAATCCCTAAAATAACGAACTTCAATATCTGAGACATGGAACAAGTTCTGTTTGCGATATTTTGTAGAAATTGTTAGATTGAGGGAAACTTTCTGTAAAAGAATATTTCTCTCGTCATACTTTTTAGTAACTGAGTATAAAGCTGTTCTCAGCAGAAGGAAAGGAAACTTATAATAACGTCTCTTGTGATGTTGAAAGTCTCGTTTTGACTTCCATCCTCTTTGTGAAGAGCTAAAAGACTAGTTCCCAGGAAACATGCCTGTCGAGTCGTCTAATTCCTTCATTAACGACTACGAATCAGACGGCAAAGTCGTCTCTTTGCAATCTTGTGTCCTGTTATCCTAATCAACTATGGTATTTCTTCTCAGCTTTATCATTTCTCAGAAGAGACGTGAATATTTTTCAACGAAATTTTCTGGTGAGCAGATTTCCTTTTAACAAATTCCGATGGAATGAAGCTACTAAGCGTGCACCCATTAAAATATTTTTATATAATAGATACCAAAAATGACGAAAACAAAGTCTGTCACGTAGGAATTACGTAAACTATGCGAATTCCTCAGCAAGTCAAATTTATGGTCCCATTTTTCTGTTTACAGAATATATATTCACTAGCTAATGTCCGGCGTGCGCTACTACGCCTAAATAAATGAAACGTGTTTTTTTTATGTTTAGTGGAATAAGTAAAAAAGAAAAATAATTACGTTCTTGCGTTCAGTAGCAGGCGTGACAATTTTTGACAGAGAAAGAAATGGAGACATTAGAAAAGACAAATATTTTAAATTAACAAATAGAATTGACAATATGAGAAACAACTGGTATGAACATGTTAAAAAATGCCTACAGATAGAATACCCCAGTTGTTATTAACGTACAAACCAATAGGACATATAAGTGTTGGATGCTCATTTACTAGATGGGAAGATTCATTAAATCCCACCAGATGTGAAAACAGGTCAAAAGGCCTAATTTCATGATGTAGAAGAAGAAGAAGAAGAAGAAGAAAAATAAGTATAAATTTAAATCGTAATTATTTTTAGATGGCCCATGCTGATTACCCGGCGTTACCCGGGAATTAAGTTATCCCCATCTTCTTGCCATCAATGAGCTGAAAAGCAAAAACTGATTGCTGTGAGTTATTGTATATAGTGTAAAAGGACTAAGTTGGCATGATTTCTGTTATCCTTGTCTAGAGAAATGTTCTTCCACCCTTCGCTAGACGTCTGAGTGACATGTGTACTATAATGGGCTACCCTTGAAATTTACTTAGGAATGCTGGAAAAACTCCACCCCCCCCTCTTCCGTCAGTCACTTTTGTGTCAGGTATTTTTTTGTCAGTGGCGACTGGTTCAGAGTGCTCTGTTAAAAGTGACTGCAGAAAATTGGAGAAGAGCGTGTGAACACACTGAAAAGATTGAAGAGTCATATTGGCAGGCAGACGGTTTAATGGACGAAATTAGTGATCGGTTTGAAATAAATTTAGACGATACCGACAACGACGAAAATGAAGACATAGAAACTTGCCAGGAAGAATCTTTAGAAGAAGGGAATGCCACCACTGATCTACGTTCACTACAGGGAGTGTCTGCCCTACCGCTGTCGCCGTGAAGAGATATGCGTATGAGTGAGAAAGAAGATGGTGAGTACTCTCTTTCT
>JASPKZ010003050.1:0-10000 GCA_030220185.1 Diploptera punctata | reverse complement strand
AAAGCTGTATAATACAATAATAATACCGGTTGTAACTTATGGCTGTGAAACATGGGTACTGAAGAATCTGATAAAATCTATTAATCTTTGAAAGGAAAATCTTACGGAAAATTTTTGGGCCAATTAGAGAGAGGAATGGCACATGGCATATACGAACGAACTTCGAATTAAATAATTTGAAAAAAGACGGCTCCGTGGCGCAAGCGGTTAGATGTTCGCCTCTCGCCAATGGGGCCCGGAGATCGAGTCCATATGGGTTTTGTGGTGGACGAAACGGAGATTGGGAATGTTTTTCTCGGTGTTTTTCCCGTTTTCCCTTGCCACAAATTTAATTCCAACATTTCTCCATACTTACCTCATCCATTTCGTTTCAATTAATTCATCCGCCCCTGTGACGGTGCGTCAGGAGTGGTCGGCCGGCACTCTTTTAGTTCACGGACCTCTATAAATATAGGGGCTTCATCTCATCTCGTTCCTCGACCCGACCGTGAGTTGGACACAAGTTGAGAATATTTTTATTTTTTAATACAAAATAAAAATATAGTAAACCACATTAAAGCTCAAAGGCTGCGTTGGATTGGACATGTGAATAGAATGCAAGAAGACAAACTTGTAAAAAGAATATACAAATGTAAACCAATATACACCAGAACAGCTGGACGCCCAAAAAACAGATAGCAGGATGACATAATAAAATATATACTGTAACATGTAACAGAAACGAAAATTAAAAATTGACCAGTCTGCATCTAGAATAGATCTGAATGGAGAAAAATAGTCGAGGAGGACAAAACTTCATTGAAGTTGTAGTCACCTACTAGAAGAAGAAAAATAATAATAATAATAAGAAGAAGAAGAAGTAATAAAACTCGGTTTTGTTATGAGAATACTTTCTAGAAATAATAATAGAGAGAGATAAAAATTCTAGGAGTCACGTATCTTTATTATAAATAAACAGTCGCAAAAACGAGAGGATATCTACTCATTAAAACGAACTCCATTTGCAATTCAATAGAGTTTAAGGCGAGATGCTTTGGCAGAGAAGTTGGTGTGAATAAAAAACCGAGCAGAAACTCTCTTATACGGAATACCACATTCTGCTTTCCTGACTTTTAGTTCTAATGCAGTTTAACAAGTAAATCCCTCCGCAGCGGGTAACTTAATAATTTCAGATGGAGACAAAATATGCTATTTCATATTCTGAAAGCTAAAAATATGAAATGTGAGAAAATACATATAATGCGGAATAAAAGTAAGGCAAGAAAATTTCACTGCCAAGGTCGTTAAAACAGTGACGTTAAAAGGCTGAAGACGGGAAATTGAATATACAGGGTGCTCTAAAATTCTCCTTACAAACTTCTAGGATTTGTAGAGGAAACTGAGTTGATAATATTTAGAATTGGGTCCACCGCTGTGGTCTCGAGGTAGCGTGGTGCCTTGTTACGCAGCGGGCCCGGGTTCGATCCCCGGTCAAGACAGTTTTTCTGGGTGAGGTTTTTATCGGGGTTTTTCCTTACCTGTAAGACAAATGTCAGGAAAACTTTAAGGCCCAAACGGTCCCCGAAATCACATGGCCATCGCAATCATCATCATTCATATTCATCTTAGATTAAGCTTAGGATTAGGGACTCTCCTGGCGCACCACTATCATCATAATTATCACCCATCATATCATCGGGGGAATGTAACCCCGCCTTCCAGGCGCCCAAATCTCAGAAGTGGATTACAAGTACGCAATGCCAGGAGAGAACACCAAGAATGTCGAATGACGATCTGGGGTATTTGCAAAAAAGAAATATTTAGAACTGGAAACCATGTACGGAAACTTACCGTTTCCGTGCTACAACCATTTGAAAACAAGCATTGCCTCAACGTACGTCACTTGTCTCAACAAGTAATAGCTTCGCGATTCGTCTAAATCGAAAATTTCCCTATCGAGTATTCCAACCAAGACTTGGTATTTTTTTTAAAAAAATTCAAAATTTTTTTTTGAAATTTTGAAAACTGCAAAAATTGATTGTGGAGGGTGTATCCAGGATTATTAATGCAAGTCATGATTCAGTTTCCATTTTGTTTCTTTGGTTATTAATGAGTTGAATTGCAAAACAAATGATGAACTGCGTCACGCCTCATAATAAATTACTTCTAAAAGTCGTCGCGTTAAAAACATGTTTTCAAATTATTCCGCGACTTTAGCACGGAAACGGTAAGTTTCTGGACATGGTTTCCAATTCTAAATATTATCAACTCAGTCCCCTCTACAAGTCCTAGAAGTTTGTAAGGGGAATTTTAGAGCACCTGTAGATTCTCACTCGCTGCGGAATTAGGCCTAGTAGCGTTCAAGGATTATCTTATCATCACCCTAAGGCGCGACAACTTCAGAGGTGAAGGTTTTGGCCTTCTTAACAATCCTTCTCCATGCCACTCTGTCTCTTGCCTTATTCAAATTAGTCACTTTCATTTTCTTTAGATCGTTCATTGTGTCATCCTCCCATATGATCTTCGGTTTTCCAACTGCTCTCCTCCTATACGTTTCCATTTATAGAACTTTTTGACCAGTTTCTGATCATCTATTCTTATCAAATGTCCAAGCCAATTAATTCTGAGAGATCTTATATGGTTTACTATATTCTGATTTTTTATTAATTTGTTTAGTTCGTTATTTGTGTTGATTCTGCAACAATTACCAGTTCCCCTATTTGGTCCAAATATCTTTCTTAAAATTTTCTTTTCAAAAATGAATAGGCCTAATTTCTGTTTTATTGTTTCTTTTAGGACCCAAGTTTCACTAGCATATGTAACTACTGGTCTAATGAGCGTTTTGTATAACCTTCTTTGTTGTTTTTTGTATCAGTTTTCTTTTAAATAAGGTTCT
The DNA here is from genome assembly GCA_030220185.1 of Diploptera punctata. Lineage (NCBI taxonomy): Eukaryota > Metazoa > Arthropoda > Insecta > Blattodea > Blaberidae > Diploptera > Diploptera punctata. The sequence goes on along the minus strand of JASPKZ010003050.1, from coordinate 7,125 downwards.
GTTGCAAAATAAGCTTTATTCCCATTTACCAATCTTTCCTTAATTTCCTCTTCTAATGCAACTGTCCATTTACTTTGGTTCTTAGGTATTTAAATGATTGATTTTCCGATTTTCTGTTGTGATTACTACATTTTAAATATTTTGTTTTATATTGATTTATTATTAGACCATTTTTTTTTTTTAGATTTCTCTTTCAATTTTGTGAAGGTTTCACATAACGCTTCTTTGGTTATTTCAAGGATTATCTACTTTCATAAAATAGCTGTTACGCGCTCGCTTGATTATTCAAAGGTTCTTCAAGTTTACGTTGTCCGTCGCTGTGGCGAAGTCGGTATAAATTCGGCCTTCCACTTCGGCGATCCGAATTCGATATCCCGCGGTGTATGTGATATGGATGGTACAGCTAGGAGCTCACAAGAAGACGAGCGGGGCATGAAGAGAGGGGGAGGGTTGTTATCGCTGTGAATCCCCGGTGCACGCGGTTCTACGCATTGAACTGTATTAATACTTTTAAGAAACATTTTTTTCCGTTGAGGTTATTGTTAAATATTTAAAAAACAATAAAACGTCGTACCTGTTGTGGCAGTCTTCCTCAACAAATTATATTTGTATAAATTATTCAGCTAGGCCTTTCGGAACCGGTTCCATTTTCAAAGCTGTTCATTGGGTACTGGTTTTGTTTAACGAATATATTGTAGAGTGGATTGATCTGGTTGGGCGTGTTCTCGTTCAGCAGGTTATCGTTTCTTTTTTTTTCTTTATGGTTTCTATTTCTTCTAAGATGTATATTTTTAAGTTATCGTTTTTTCTATGCATTATTGAGAGGGTGTTTTCTATTGTGTTGAAATTATGACCTGTGTTTGTAACATGTTCAGCGAAACTTGAATATTATGGAAAAATAACATATCTTTGAAGACAAAATTTAGACTGTTGAACACCAACGTAGAATTAGTCCCCCTCTATGGTTGCGAAACATGGCAGATTACGGAAGCGAGAAATAAAAAGTTGCAGACCTTTGTAAGTAGATGTCTGAGGCGTATTTTAAATATAACGTGGCCGGATATGATATTAAATGAAGAACTGGGGAGAAAAACCAACCAATCTCCATTACGTCTCCAAAGAAAGTGGAATTGGATAGACTACCCATTGAGAAAAACAGCCATCGAGAAGACTGCATTAGATTGGAACTCGCAAGGAGTACGAAAGAGTGGACGATCTAGGGAAATATGGAAGCAATCAGTAGAGGAGGAAGCTCTATTTCTTTCTGGCTAATACTATAATAATAACAACTAGGGCTGTTAATATGGTCCACGCATTTACTTTTATGATGTTCATTTTTTTTTCTGTTATAACTAACTCACTGGCACTATCAAACACGTGGTTTCATGGCCGCGCGGACTTAAGCTCTCTATATATCCCTACCTTGAGATATGTATTTACATCCATTCCCTCACAATTTACCTCCCTCAGATCATGGTTAATGTTATTCTCCCACCTCATTCTTAGTATACATACTTAGCACTTTCCTTCTGGTTTTCCTACAGCCTCTCTTGTGTCTCTACTAAACTGATGCCTAAATCACTACAATTTATATACGGTACTTAAATAGCGTAGTGGTTAAGGCAAGTCCCGTTGGGGTCAGGATTTTTAAACTGAACCAAACCCTCTGGCGGCACTATGACCCTGGGGTCGACTCAGCCTCTAACCGAAATGAGTACCAGACGCTTGTTCTGGGGGTAAAGGCGGCCGTCATGCAGGGCTGACAACCCGGCTGACATAAAGTGTCGATTGTCTAGAAAAAGTGGGAGCCTTAACCTCCAACTACCCCAAAGGGCCTCCGGGTCTGTTGTGGGATCACTTTACTTTACTTACTTAAATAATATAAAAAGATAAGATGATCCCACAACAGGCCTTAGGAGACCCTTGGAGTAGTAGGAGGTTAAGACTCCTACATTTTTGACAATCGACATTTTATGTCAGTCGGGTTTTCAGCCCTGCATTACGGCCGTCTTTATCCTCTGAATAAGCGTCTGGTACCGTACTCATTTCGTTTAGAGGCTAAGTCGACCACAGGGCCATGATGCTGGCAGAAGGATTAAATATCCTGACCCCACCGAGACTCGAATCCTCGATTTTCCGGCTTGTAGCTGCATCAACTATGCTAAACATATGTTACACAGGTACTGCCATAGTTTTATAGAATTGTAATTGTGTAATTTTTAATGTTTTAATTTTTAGTGTTCTTATTGTTCTACACACATTATAAAATGTGTTTAATTTTAAGTTTATATCGTTCTTTTTGGCAGTAAGACACGTTAAACCCTAATTAATTTAATTTATTCATCAGTGAAGAGGAAAATTTATAATATTGGAAAAATGAATCGCATATCTGATATTGTATATGAATTTGATATAATACACTAAATTCATGTGGTTTCTACATCAAATATATTTCGAATCAATATTAATGAATCCAAACTATATTTAGAATAGCGTGGTCAATTGTTGATTTATGTTAAATTGAACAATCAATTATTAAAACATTGTATGAATCGTATAGAATTCATTTATTCAAAGAGTTGAAAAAATAACTAGAACCAAAAGCTAAATTCAAAGCGATTTTCGTTTTATTATCGGAATACGGTGGTAACCCACAATGTGATTTATATTTTGACATAGATATTAAAGCTTTATTATGTTATATAGTATATTATTATATTCCCTAATATTTCGTTAATTGCCTTCATAGAAATGCCACAAGGTAGTCTTTTATGACATTTCTGGTTTTCTCCCCTGGCATTGGCAGAATTGTAATCCATTTCTTAGGTTATTCCGATGGTATGATGGGTGATAAATGATAATGAAGCGCCAGAGGAGTCAAATTATGTTATAAACAATAATACAATAAATTGTGTCCGATAGAACTCGATTCTCATCACGATGAACAGGTTTTTAATGAATTATCACATCTTTCCTTGACCTGTTTTCTTTTTCTTCTAAATCTATTTTTTCAGTTCCATTTTTCCACTTCTTTTTGTCTTCTTCGTTACCTTTCATCATCCATTCGTTTTACACCTCCATACCCTTGTATTATCTTCATTTGACGGAATCTAGAATTGAATTTTCTTTATTATCATATTGCCTAAACGCTTAATATTTTATTTTGTCAAGTTTTGGAATGTCTGGCTAAATGTCGTAAGAAATGAATTTTTATTGACTATTTAACTCATGTCGCAAATGGTAGTCAATGACCAATCACGTTTCATTGAATTCTGTTTTACACCAATGACAGTCGTGTTTCACCTCGCTCTTTATCGATTTATCTTTATCAGCTCCTGCTTTTGTGATAAAGAAACCTCCTCCTTTTTAATATTGTGAACAGGTTAGACCATTATTTTTCTCCAACAAATACATTGAATATAGCAAATAATTAATATATTCAGTGATTTTACTGAGTTGTTTATTCAAAATATAAATGATTAACCTATAATGTTGAGTATAATAGTTTGATGTGTTTCATTATTTCTCCACTAGAGTGCATTCTTACAGTATTGCGATCCTATTTGGCAATAAATAATATGATCGAGTTGCAATGAATGTACATAACCTCACATTTCTAATTTGTTTTCAAACATCGCCGTTTACATTAAGTATATAAATATTTTAAAACACCGGTAACTATATTCAAATAATTATTTTTTAGTAAAGAACTTAATTTTATTCGTTAAATAGTCCTAACAAATGCCACTCTTGATTTCCAAATTCTCTAGATAAATTGGAAATCACTCGTGGCATTACTTATGATAATAATTTTGACCGCAAATTGTTATTCGGTTTTAGATTACTGCTCCACATGTAACCAGACTGTTAGAAGGTCCTTGGGGTAGTATGAGGTTATTAAGGCTCCCACCTTTTCTAAACAATCGGCACTTGGTGTCAACCGGGTTGTCAACTCTGTGTGACGGCCGCCTTTATCCCCCAGAATAAGTGTCCAGTACTCATTTCCGTTGGAGGCTGAGTCGACCCCTGGGCCATGGTTCCGCCAGAAGGTTCGGGTTAGTTTAAAAATCCCACCCCCCCTACTCAAACCTTCCGGTTTGTAGTGCATTGCTTTAATCTCTAAGTTACGGCGTGTCCCATATATAGGTGTATATTTTTTAAATTGTGCAAGGAAGGCGATTAGATCCCTGAATGGTCTTTTATGGAATAGAAATTTGACCACAAAAACAAAAAAAAGGGATTCTACAGACAATAATAGAAAGTATACTTACATATGGATCAGAAAGCTGGACAATAAATGAAAGGATGCAGAAAAGGATCTTGGCGACAGAAATGGATGGATTACGGAGAAGTATGAGAATATCCAGGCTACAACATATTCGAAATACATATATCAGACAAGAAATGGATGCACACGAAACTGTTATCGATAGGATAACAAAGAGAGCTCTACAATGGTATGGACATGTACAACGGATGCCGGAAGACCAGTGGCCTAAACAGGTGTTGGATTGGATGGTACAGGCAGAAGGAGAAGGGGAAGAAGTAGAAGAGCATGGTATGAGGGAATATATGATGCCATGATGAAGAGGGGTATGGAAGATGGACAATGGGAAGATAGGAATCTCTGGAAAGCAGGAATCAAAGGCAAACTGCTGTAAAGTGGAAAGCCTGTATTAAGTATTAAGTAAGTATATTTTTTAAAAGTATATACTCGTATTCTTATTCCATAATATTTAATTTAAACATCAATTCTATTTTCTGTCGCTTACTTGCAAAAATAGTTAGATATTCCAAGTAATTTTGTTGTTGGCAACTAAAACCACTTGAATAGGATTTTGTTAATGTAAATGGCTTTATATTATAATGTTAAACTTATTTCCTAAGTGAGTGGTTTGATAGTATTTTTAAAACAAACAAACAAACAGACCACAAAGAGTTGGCGAGGTTTTGACCTTCCATTATCAAGAAAATACACAAAGGAATGGGGAAAGAATTGAAAATCGTTTGCCTGCATCTCAAAGAAACTTTCTCTTGATTTCCTGTGCACACATGAACTTAACAAGTTAAGTCTCTAGAGACATCATGCTTAGAAAAGTAATGCTTATATGTACGGTAACAGCTATTCAAAACACGCTGAATTCGCTTTTTGGGAAAATAAAAAATAAGTATATTTTTGGTGAAACCTAATTCGACGGCGTTATGCATCAACCGGCTATGCGCCATTATATAAATTTCGAGAAAAATACGTTTAAAGTTTAGGTCAATCTTCACTATTTATTGTAGCGTCAAACTAACAATACTGGATATTATAAGTTATTTTCCTTGTTTGACAGTTATGCATCAACAATCTAAGAGCGGGAACATTTGGCACATAGCTGCATGATACAAAATTTAGATTGCCATTTATGAAGATCTGGTTTAAAATCAATTTGTTGCAAAACATAGAATCTCTGATAGGACTGATGGCGTTTACATTTTCTTGAATAATATGGCTATATTTAAAGATTTGGCGCTAAAAGTGTCCGTACACTTACTTCATGAGCCAGTGCAACAGATGACATCAAAATCTCATTTTTAAAATATGGCACCTATCCGGTTGATGTATAACATCGTCCAAATAATTTTATAAATAAGCAGTACCTTCGGGCACAATCATATTAATTACAATACAGAGTGAATAATAAACATTAATGAGATGTATTCACAAGGATATACGATTATATGTGTGTGTGTGTTCATGCGTAAGACCCATGTATGTATGTATGTATGTATGTATGTATGTATGTATGTATGTATGTATGTATGTATGTATGTATGTATGTATGTATGTATGTATGTATGTATGTATGTATGCATGTATGTATGTATGTATGTATGTATGTATGTATGTATGCATGTATGTATGTATGCATGTATGTATGTATGCATGTATGCATGTATGCATGTATGCATGTATGCATGTATGCATGTATACATTTTTTTTTAAATTTATTTTATTATTCAACTGCATGCTCCATTACGTGGAGTAATACTACATGCATTGTGGTGTTCTTATTATACAACTATAAAATTAAACAGTGTTTACAATTAGATTATCTTACTTAAAGCTAGATGGTTAGCTATATACAATACTATTGTTCTATGTTTTACTTAACCTAAAGTGTATCAAATTTAATTGTATTTGAAAATATTGAAAATTCCTTAGTGTAAGTGTCAATGAGTTCATTGTTCTTAATTGGCCAATTCTGGTTTCTTAAAACTATTGATTTGAGTTTATCTCTTTCCTTATCTAATAATTTACATTCCTGTAATATGTGTTTTTATCTTGCACTTTGTCACAGCAAGGACAGTTTGGGTTTTCTATTATTTAAATCTATTTAGATAGGATCTGATGTTCCCATGACCTGTTAACATTATAGTTAATTTATATGTCAGTTTGAGTTTTAATTTTAGCCTGTCGTGTATTGTGGGAAGAAAGACTTGGTTACTGGCCCTTAATGGTTTTTTCCCATTCATTTTGCCACTTTTGTACACTTGTTTTGCACAGTTCACTGAACACTACACTTTTCGGAACCTTCTTGTAGCTCTCCTCTATGTCTCTGCTCGCTGCGGCTTCTTTAGCTAATTGGTCCGCCAACTCATCCCTTGGATCCCGATGTGGGCCTTCACCCATTTGAAGTTATTATCCAGTTGTCCCGCTGCATAGATGATACTTGTCGTCTGATTTCTTCAATCAAGTATGAATGAATTTTGTGATTTCTTAGTGAGTCTAATGTGATGTAACTGTCTGTATACACTGTCGCTGTTCTCCCTTCCCGCTCCATGTGTTCCAAGGATTGCAGAGCTTTTAGCTTGCTAGCTGTTCGGCTCTTGTTGGTTGTTGGTGGTATGTATGTAGTATGTATGTATGTATGTATGTAGTATGTATGTATGTATGTATGTATGTATGTATGTATGTATGTATGTATGTATGTATGTATGTAGTAGTATGTTGTATGTATGTATGTATGTTGTATGTATGTATGTATGTATGTAGTATTGTCACCGTAGTTGTATGTATGTATGTATGTAGTGTATGTATGTATGTATGTATGTATGATGTATGTATGTATGTATGAATGT
>JASPKZ010003048.1:1110000-1511083 GCA_030220185.1 Diploptera punctata | reverse complement strand
AAACATGGAAACTCAATTTTGAAATTTTGGATTTAGACCGCATTTTTTACATTATAAATCTTGACAACAGTCCCTCTTGGAGAGTATTTTTTCTGGCAGTTTTTTGAATCTTCGAAAATTTTTCAATTTATTTTGGAAAACATTAAGACTATAACCTTGGAAAACATAAATTTTGAAATTTTGGATTTAGACCGGATTTTTTTACATTATAAATCCCGGACACAGTCCCTAGATAGTGTTTTTGCAGTTTTTGAATTTTCGAAAATTTTGACATTTGTTGGGAAAACAGTAAGACTATAACCTTGGAAAACTCAATTTTGAAATTTTGGATTTAGACCGGATTTTTTGCATTATAAATCCCGGACACAGTCCCTAGATAGTATTTTTGCAGTTTTTGAATTTTCGAAAATTTTGACATTTTTTGGGAAAACAGTAAGACTATAACCTTGGAAAACTCAATTTTGAAATTTTGAGATTTAGACCGGATTTTTTCATTATAAATCCCGGACACAGTCCCTAGATAGTATTTTTGCAGTTTTTGAATTTTCGAAAATTTTGACATTTTTTGGGAAAACAGTAAGGCTATAAACCTTGGAAAACTCAATTTTGAAATTTTGGATTTAGACCGGATTTTTTGCATTATAAATCCCGGACACAGTCCCTAGATAGTATTTTTGCAGTTTTTGAATTTTCGAAAATTTTCACATTTTTTAGGAAAAAAACAGTAAGGCTATAACCTTGGAAAACTCAATTTTGAAATTTTGGATTTAGACCGGATTTTTTGCATTATAAATCCCGGACACAGTCCCTAGATAGTATTTTTGCAGTTTTTGAATTTTCGAAAATTTTGACATTTTTTGGGAAAACAGTAAGGCTATAACCTTGGAAAACTCATTTTTGAAATTTTGGATTTAGACCGGATTTTTTGCATTATAAATCCCGGACACAGTCCCTAGATAATATTTTTGCAGTTTTTGAATTTTCGAAAATTTTGACATTTTTTGCGAAAGCATTAAGGCTAATATAACCTTGGAAAACACAATTTTGAAATTTTGGATTTAGACCGGATTTTTTGCATTATAAATCCCGGACACAGTCCCTAGATAGTATTTTTGCAGTTTTTGAATTTTCAAAAATTTTGACATTTTTTGGGAAAACAAGACTATAACCTTGGAAAACTCAATTTTGAAATTTTGGATTTAGACCGGATTTTTTGCATTATAAATCCCGGACACAGTCCCTATATAGTATTTTTGCAGTTTTTTTATTTTCGAAAATTTCGACATTTTTTGGGAAAACATTAAGACTATAACCTTGGAAAACTCAATTTTGAAATTTTGGATTTAGACCGGATTTTTTGCATTATAAATCCCGGACACAGTCCCTAGATAGTATTTTTGCAGTTTTTGAATTTTTCGAAAATTTTGACATTTTTTGGGAAAACAGTAAGGCTATAACCTTGGAAAACTCAATTTTGAAATTTTGGATTTAGACCGGATTTTTTGCATTATAAATCCCGGACATGGTCCCTAGATAGTATTTTTGCAGTTTTTGAATTTTCGAAAATTTTGACATTTTTTGGGAAAACAGTAAGAAAACCTTGGAAAACTCAATTTTGAAATTTTGGATTTAGACCGGATTTTTTGCATTATAAATCCCGGACAAGGTCCCTAGATAGTATTTTTGCAGTTTTTGAATTTTCGAAAATTTTGACATTTTTTGGGAAAACAGTAAGGCTATAACCTTGGAAAACTCAATTTTGAAATTTTGGATTTAGACCGGATTTTTTGCATTATAAATCCCGGACACAGGTCCCTAGATAGTATTTTTGCAGTTTTTGAATTTTCGAAAATTTTGACATTTTTTGGGAAAACAGTAAGGCTATAACCTTGGAAAACTCAATTTTGAAATTTTGGATTTAGACCGGAATTTTTGCATTATAAATCCCGGACAAGGTCCCTAGATAGTATTTTTGCAGTTTTTGAATTTTAGAAAATTTTCACATTTTTTGGGAAAACAGTAAGACTATAACCTTGGAAAGCTCAATTTTGAAATTTTGGATTTAGACCGGATTTTTTGCATTATAAATCCCGGACACAGTCCCCAGATAGTATTTTTGCAGTTTTTGAATTTTCGAAAATTTTGACATTTTTTGGGAAAACAGTAAGACTATAACCTTGGAAAACTCAATTTTGAAATTTTGGATTTAGACCGGATTTTTTGCATTATAAATCCCGGACACAGTGCCTAGATAGTATTTTTGCAGTTTTTTAATTTTCGAAAATTTTCACATTTTTGGGAAAACAGTAAGGCTATAACCTTGGAAAACTCAATTTTGAAATTTTGGATTTAGACCGGATTTTTTGCATTATAAATCCCGGACATGGTCCCTAGATAGTATTTTTGCAGTTTTTTAATTTTCGAAAATTTTGACATTTTTTGGGAAAACAGTAAGGCTATAACCTTGGAAAACTCAATTTTGAAATTTTGGATTTAGACCGGATTTTTTGCATTATAAATCCCGGACAAGGTCCCTAGATAGTATTTTTGCAGTTTTTGAATTTTCGAAAATTTTCACATTTTTTGGGAAAACAGTAAGGCTATAACCTTGGAAAACTCAATTTTGAAATTTTAGATTTAGACCGGATTTTTTGCATTATAAATCCCGGACATGGTCCCTAGATAGTATTTTTGCAGTTTTTGAATTTTCGAAAATTTTCACATTTTTTGGGAAAACAGTAAGGCTATAACCTTGGAAAAACTCAATTTTGAAATTTTGGATTTAGACCGGATTTTTTGCATTATAAATCCCGGACAAGGTCCCTAGATAGTATTTTTGTAGTTTTTGAATTTTGTAAAATTTTGACATTTTTTGGGGAAAACAGTAAGGCTATAACCTTGGAAAACTCAATTTTGAAATTTTGGATTTAGACCGGATTTTTTGCATTATAAATCCCGGACAAGGTCCCTAGATAGTATTTTTGCAGTTTTTGAATTTTCGAAAATTTTCACATTTTTTGGGAAAACAGTAAGACTATAACCTTGGAAAACTCAATTTTGAAATTTTGGATTTAGACCGGATTTTTTGCATTATAAATCCCGGACATAGTCCCTAGATAGTATGTTTGCAGTTTTTGAATTTTCGAAAATTTTGACATTTTTTGGAAAACAGTAAGACTATAACCTTGGAAAACTCAATTTTGAAATTTTGGATTTAGACCGGATTTTTTGCATTATAAATCCCGGACACAGTCCCTAGATAGTATTTTTGCAGTTTTTTAATTTTCGAAAATTTTGACATTTTTTGGGAAAACAGTAAGACTATAACCTTGGAAAACTCAATTTTGAAATTTTGGATTTAGACCGGATTTTTTGCATTATAAATCCCGGACAAGGTCCCTAGATAGTATTTTTGCAGTTTTTGAATTTTCGAAAATTTTGACATTTTTTGGGAAAACAGTAAGACTATAACCTTGGAAAACTCAATTTTGAAATTTTGGATTTAGACCGGATTTTTTGCATTATAAATCCCGGACACAGTCCCTAGATAGTATTTTTGCAGTTTTTGAATTTTCGAAAATTTTGACATTTTTTGGGAAAACATTAAGACTATAACCTTGGAAAACTCAATTTTGAAATTTTGGATTTAGACCGGATTTTTTGCATTATAAATCCCGGACACAGTCCCTAGATAGTATGTTTGAAGTTTTTGAATTTTCGAAAATTTTGACATTTTTTGGGAAAACATTAAGACTATAACCTTGGAAAACTCAATTTTGAAATTTTGGATTTAGACCGGATTTTTTGCATTATAAATCCCGGACAAGGTCCCTAGATAGTATTTTTGCAGTTCTTGAATTTTCGAAAATTTTGACATTTTTTGGGAAAACTGTAAGGCTATAACCTTGGAAAACTCAATTTTGAAATTTTGGATTTAGACCGGATTTTTTGCATTATAAATCCCGGACATGGTCCCTAGATAGTATTTTTGCAGTTTTTGAATTTTCGAAAATTTTGACATTTTCTGGGAAAACATTACTATAACCTTGGAAAACTCAATTTTGAAATTTTGGATTTAGACCGGATTTTTTGCATTATAAATCCCGGACAAGGTCCCTAGATAGTATTTTTGCAGTTTTTGAATTTTCGAAAATTTTCACATTTTTTGGGAAAAGAGTAAGGCTATAACCTTGGAAAACTCAATTTTGAATTTTTGGATTTAGACCGGATTTTTTGCATTATAAATTCCGGGCAAGGTCCCTAGATAGTATTTTTGCAGTTTTTGAATTTTCGAAAATTTTGACATTTTCTGGGAAAACATTAAGACTATAACCTTGGAAAACTCAATTTTGAAATTTTGGATTTAGACCGGATTTTTTGCATTATAAATCCCGGACAAAGTCCCTAGATAGTATTTTTGCAGTTTTTGAATTTTCGAAAATTTTGACATTTTTTGGAAAAACTTTAAGACTATAACCTTGGAAAACTCAATTTTGAAATTTTGGATTTAGACCGGATTTTTTGCATTATAAATCCCGGACAAAGTCCCTAGATAGTATTTTTGCAGTTTTTGAATTTTCGAAAATTTTGACATTTTTTGGGGAAACTTCAACACTATAACCTTGGAAAACTCAATTTTGAAATTTTGGATTTAGACCGGATTTTTTCCATTATAAATCCCGAACACAGTCCCTACATAGTATTTATGCAATTTTTGAATTTTCGAAAACATTCCATTTTCTGGGAAAATATTAAGACTACAACCTTGGAAAACTCAATTTTGATATTCTGGACTTAAACCGGATTTTTTGCATTATAAATCCCGGACAAGGTCCCTAGACAGTATTTTTGCAGTTTTTGAATTTTCGATAATTTTGACATTTTCTGGGAAAACATTAACCTTGGAAAACTGAATTTTGAAATTTTGAATTTAGACCGGAATTTTTGCATCATAAATCCCGGACACAGTCCCTAGATAGTATATTTGCAGTTTTTGAATTTTCGAAAATTTTGACATTTTCTGGGAAAACATTAAGAAAACAACCTTGGAAAAATCAATTTTGAAATTCTGGATTTAGACCGGATTTTTTGCATTATAAATCCCGGACAAGGTCCCTAGATAGTATTTTTGCAGTTTTTGAATTTTCGAAAAATTTGACATTTTCTGGGAAAACATTAAGACTAGAACCTTGGAAAACTCAATTTTGAAATTTTGGATTTAGACCGGATTTTTTGCATTACAAATCCCGGACACAGTCCCTAGAAGTTTGAAGTTTTTGAATTTTCGAAAATTTTGACATTTTCTGGGAAAACATTAACCTTGGAAAATTCAATTTTGAAATTTTGGATTTAGACCGGATTTTTTGCATTATATATCCCAGACACAGTCCCTTGATAGTATATTTGTAGTTTTTGAATTTTTGACATTTTCTGGGAAAACATTAACCTTGGAAAAATCAATTTTGAAATTCTGGATTTAGACCGGTTTTTTTGCATTATAAATCCCGGATAAGGTCCCTAGATATTATTTTTGCAGTTTTTGAATTTTCGAAAATTTTGACATTTTTGTGAAAACAGTAAGGCTATAAACCTGGAAAAATCAATTTCGAAATTTTGGTTTTAGACCGGATTTTTTGCATTATAAATCCCGGACAAGGTCTCTAGATAGTGTTTTTGCAGTTTTTGAATTTTCGAAAATTTTGACATTTTCTGGGAAAACATTACTGTAACCTTGGAAAACTCAATTTTGAAATGTTGTATTTAGACCGTATTTTTTGCATTAAAAATCCCGGACAAGGTCCCTAGATAGTATTTTTGCAGTTTTTGAATTTTCGAAAATTTTCACACTTTTTGAGAAAACAGTAAGGCTATAACCTTGGAAAACTCAATTTTGAGAAAGCCAGAGGGAAAACGCCCAGTTGGTAGACCAAGAATGAGGTGGGAGAATAATATTAACTATGATTTGAGGGAAGTAGGTTATACAGGGAATGATTGGAAAACCTAGCTCAGGATAGGGATGTATGGAGAGCTTATGTCCGCGCGGCCATGAACCTACGGGTTCGATAGTGCCAGTGAGTAAGTAAGCAAGTTGGATCTTTTTATTAGGAATCCCAGACACACCCTGTAACTTGGATTTTCTTTTTAGTTTATATATATATATATATATATATATATATATATATATATATATAATATTGGATTGGCCACTGGCTAAGAAGAAACTGCCTACTGAAGGATGCCCTACAAGGAATGGTCAACGGAAAGAAAGTTAGAGGCAGAAAAAGACATCAGATGATAGACAATATTAAAATAAATGGTTTGTATGCAGATACAAAAAAGGAAAGCTTAGTCAAGGAAAGAGTGGAGAATGCTGAGTTTGCAGTGAAAGACCTGCGCTTGAGCAGAACACTATGAACGAATATACAGTGTGTCCACAGGGAGATTCCCTCATTTTAGAAGTCTGTAATTTTTTTTTTATTTCAGGTTGTACAACTGTGAATCTTGAAAGAGCAGAAACACAAACTCAAAAAGTTTATGTGGTAATGTTGTAGTGCATACAATACCCGCAGTGGCGCTGTAACAAACGATTGTTTCTAAAATGGAGATTCCAAACGAGCGTGGCCAGGTTGTCTGGCGGTATGGTGAAACGAAGATCATTTGTACTGGACTTAAAACAACACATTAGAGATGTTATAAATTCAGTGACAGAAGACATGCTGTTCAACACATGCCGTGAAATTGACTATGGCTTGGATATTCTTCGCATCACCCGAGGCGCACATGTCCAAGTGCACTGAAGTAGAGTTTGTCACAAACACAAAATTAAAAAATTAATGAGTCATTTTAACATCTTACCTCATATTTCATGTTTTTCAAACACGGTAACTATAGTTTTCAAATGATCTTGTCATTCATTTACAACTGCCATTATGACTACCGGATATTCGTTGGATATATACAGAAAAGATACTCATTTGGCAATTACATAAAGTCTTCAGGTTTCAATCATATTGCACATAAGCATGCAATTTTCAACAGTTTGATATATAGATTATTGAATGTTCCACTAAATGAAGAGGATTTTAAGAAAGAATACAATCACATTTTGGACATAGCTAATTTAAATGGTTTTGGAAAGGAAATAATTATAACTAAATTGAAGAAATTCAGACAACAAAAAAGATTAAAAGAATACACTACCCTGCAATCTAATTCAAAGAAAGGAAAACAATTTAAGAAAATCACTTATCATCCTGGAATACATAACAAATTTCAAAAAATTTTCAAGAAATTCAATATTACATTGGCACCGATAAATAAATTTAGCCTTGGTAACTTATTAATAACCAATAAGAAAATGAACACCCCAGATAGTAAAAAATCTGGAATTTATCAAATTGATTGTTGAGATTGCAATAAAGTATACATAGGAAAAACAAAAAGAAATTTGGACACTCGCACAAAGGAACACTTTAGAAATATTAAAAATGGTGAAATTGAAAAATCAGCTATTGCAGCACATAGTTTGTTGGAAGGTCATAGAATTGAAAAAGAAGCTAAACTTCTAAAACATTTGGAAAAACCTTTGAATTTGACAGTTTGGGAGAAAATATTTATACAGAAGAACAAATTTAAATCTAAGAATTTCGACATTCCGGATGAACGTGACCTCATCTCGAAGTTCATCGAATCAACACCAGATGGCAACGATATCTCGAAGTTCGTCAAATCAACACCAGATGGCAACGTTATAGAGGGAGTTCCAACGAATATCCGGTAGTCATAATGGCGGTTGAAAATGAATGACAAGATCATTTGAAAACTATAGTTACCGCGTTTGAAAAACATGAAATATGAGGTAAGATGTTAAAATGACTCATTAATTTATTAATTAAGAACCTCATAATGTGTTTCCCAATTTTAACTTTGAACAAAATTAAAACTTTATGAGTTACATTATCATTTTCGTGCACAGTAATTATAGTACACAACATTTCCTTTGCGCTATGTTTGTTTGAAATGAGGGAATCCAGAATGATACGAATTCTGAGAAATCTATATATTACAAAGAGAACATTAAAAATGTTCCTCATTAGTGTGAACTTATGGATATACAGTAAGAACAATTTTTTTAGCAAATCATTTATTAAAAAAACAACAAATTAAATTCATTTTCATTACAAATTTTCAGACAGACATTAGCCCTTGTCAATTCACTGATTACAAACATAATTTTATCTCATTTTCGTATGTAAATGACTTTTCCAGCAAACGACTTAACACATTGGTGACGGGTCACGGAGATCTCCGTGTTTAAATGGCCAGCGCTAGACGACCGGTCACGGAGATTTCCGTTTTTACGTTTTCTATGGCTTCCCTGCCTCTTTGCTTTTGAATGAGGCATTCAATTTTGTTTCTTCTCATTGTGAAATAAATTTTAGTTGTATTTGTATCCCTCTCTTCTCTTTTATGAAATTGCCAACTTTACAGAATTGTTTACAATTTTATGACAGACGGCTGGTGAAATATGGAATTTTAGTGCGGGTAGTTAGGCGATTACGGGATACGTATGTAACCTGTAAATATATTTTTCAGAGCGGAAAAATTAAAAGAAACTCTATTTTGCGTTCTGGAGCCGAATTTATATCTGTGGCATCATGTCCACCAGGATAATTATTATAATAGTGTAGCTATAACTGAAAATTTGCTCGAAAGAAAGACAAGAGCTTCTGAAGCAGTAAAGATTAACAGAGGGCTTCCAAAATCATTTGTGGAAGCAGGAAATAAACTCAAACCAGGAGAAAGTGTTTTTGTAGTAAGGGGGACCTTTTGCTACAAACATGGAAAGATAAAAGAGACGTAAGAATGGTTAGCACATTGCATCAGGCAACACGAGAGTGGGAGGAGTAAAGTTGTAAAAATGCCCTATTGAATACTTCAATATAACAAGTATGTGAAGGGTGTAGACAGGGCTGACCAATACCTATCATGTTACTCCATCCTTAGAAAAATAGTGAAATGGTGCTAGAAAGTTGTATTGTGGCTTCAGAATTGTACACTCCTTAATGCTTTCAGGGTCTATAAATTTCAAAATCCTAACAGCAAAATGTCAAACAGAAGTTTTTTTTGCTTGAAACAGCCTCTTGTTTGGCAGTCGTGAAATTAGGAACAGATGACAGAGAAGACGAGGAAAGACAGAGAGAAAAGAAACCACTTCTAGGAGACCACCTCACGACCCACCAGGGAGCTAAGACATTAAGAAAAATAAATTAACACCAACTGTGTTTAGAAAGAAAAAAAATACCCTCAAAACTTTTCCTCGATTTTAGTGAACACAGGAAAAGAAACTCGCTACATATGCTCTTTTGCACTTTGCCTTTACATAAAGGGAAATGTTTCCAACGCTATCAAACCCTCAATTTCTACTAGAAGGTCTGGTGAGAACACTAATAAAGATTTACTTATGCATTATTGTTATTGATTGTAAATATATTGATGTAAAAGCCACACTGTGCTAGCGCGGTTTAAAATTTAAAAGTCCACTCTACTGACAGAAATGTCCGGTCCAGCAGCGGTGGGTGCAATGCAGAGCTGTCGGTCACCAATGTGTTAATACAAACAATTCACTCATTACAAACATAATTTTTTCTCATTTTCGTATGTAAATGTGTTAATATTGACTTTTCCAGCAAACGACTTAATACAAACAAATTCACTGATTACAAACATAATTTTTTCTCATTTTCGTATGTAAATATGTTAATACTGACTTTTCCAGCAAACAACTTGAGGGGACATGGTATTCTGAGCATATGGTTGCTATGCAGCAGTGAAATCAAAACATGAAGAATTTTGGGTACATTTTTCTCAGAAACCCCTTGTAGCATAGAATCATAATTTTCTGTGCTTATTATCATTATAATTAACAATATGCATGGCCAAAATAATAGGATTATCTCTATTGGTTCAATGGGAAAAAAATATTTGCATTTGGAAAATAAAATTTTCTCAAAATGTTATTTTTAGATATTTAGATACCATTTTCTCAAAAACTACTAGAGGTAGAAAGCTGAAATTTTGCATACTTCTATTCCACGTTTTTATGAATATTTGCCGCCACTTTCACAAAGTTATAATAAAAATCGTGGATTTCAGACTCTGCAAAGAATGACAAAATAGTATTAATATTTATTTATTTATTTTCCAAATGCAAATATTTTTTCCCATTGAACCAATAGAGATAATCCAATTATTTTGGCCATGAATATTGTTAATTATAATGATAATAAGCACAGAAAATTATGATTCTATACTACAAGGGGTTTCTGAGAAAATGTACCCAAAGTCCTTCATGTTTATAGCATATAAAAAATATGTATATTTCAGATTTAATTGTTTTTATAAAATCAAGTATATAAGGTAGAGATATAAACTAAAAGCCAAAATATTCTCAAATTTGTTGTGTGCATCGTGTAAAATGTTCAGGCTTATTTATTTACAAGTTCATAAGAAATAGTAATTTGATTTCACTGCTGCAGAGTAATGATATGCTCAGACTACCATGTCCCCTTAATACAAACAACTCACTGAATACAAACAATTTTTTCTCATTTTTGTATGTAAATATGTTAAAAAAAAAAAAAATTTCTCTTCAAATATAAATATGTTAATACTGACTTTTCCAGCAAACGACTTAATACAAACAGAACATACAAATTGTTTCTCATAACCATCAATAAGTAATTGCATCATAACAAATCAGCAATTAGAAATATTATTTTTGTATGTTATTATTTGTGAATACATTTATGTTTGGTAAGAGTGAGTTTGGCAGTAAATGATTTATTACAAACTGAACATTTGAAAGGTTTTTCATTAGTATGAAAGCGATAATGTCTAACAAGGTTGCTCTTCTGGACAAAAGAATTATTACAAACTGAACATTTGAATGGTTTCTCTTTAGTATGAATACGAAAATGTGTCTCGAGATGCCAATTTCTATCAAATGACTTGTAACAAATAGAACATTTAAATGGTTTATCTTTACTATGAATAAGTATGTGACTCTCTATATCGTGCTTGTAATTAAAAGTTTTGTTACAATGAGAACATTTGAATGGTTTATTAGAATGATAATTTGAGTGTTTGTTTAATGAGCTTCTAGAAACAAATGACTTATCACAACGAGAACACTTTAAAGGTTCTTCATTATGGTC
The DNA here is from genome assembly GCA_030220185.1 of Diploptera punctata. Lineage (NCBI taxonomy): Eukaryota > Metazoa > Arthropoda > Insecta > Blattodea > Blaberidae > Diploptera > Diploptera punctata. Next base: position 1,499,867 of record JASPKZ010003048.1, on the reverse strand, counting down.
AAGTAAATGTGTGTTAAGTTTAGACAAACTAGAAAATGTCTTATCACAAATAGAACATTTGAAATGTATTACATATGTGTCGCCTGTTTTTGAATGTACAATAAGGGTGTATCTTCCAGCACGATTGTTCTCACCATCATTGACTTTTCCATCCTCAAAATGCACTTTACTTGGATCATATTTTGTTACATTTACATGTGGATTTTCTAACAATATCTTCGGACTTTCTTTACTCTGCTCCATCTGAAAATATAACATTATGGTAAATAACAAATAACTTGACGATTTTATTATTAATTTAACACTTCTCATTGAAGGATAAATTATATTTGAAGAGAAAAATTCTCGCCCAGACCGGGACTCGAACCCGGGACCCTTGGCTTTCCGGGCCAAGTGCTCTACCAACTGAGCTACCGAGGCGAGTTACGATCTAGACGCAAATTTTTCTCTTATGTACGTTGTAATCCCCTCGCGCCAAATGCTTGAAACCATAGCTTCTATCTTCTCTGGACGAGAATTTTTCTCTTCAAATATAATTTATCCTTCAATGAGAAGTGTTAAATTAATAATAAAATCGTCAATAGAAGCCCTACTGGCTTTATAAAGTAGTGTTAAATTCCCAAAAATGTCTTCTTAACTAAGAAGCCGCCATTTGCAAAGATACAAGCTATGGTTTCAAGCATTTGGCGCGAGGGAATTACAACGTACATAAGAGAAAAATTTGCGTCTAGATCGTAACTCGCCTCGGTAGCTCAGTTGGTAGAGCACTTGGACCGGAAAGCCAAGGGTCCCGGGTTCGAATCCCGGTCTGGGCGAGAATTTTTCTCTTCAAATATAACAAATAACTTACCTTGCCCAATTCTAACTATCCTTCACTATATAGATAAACTACAATTCAACATTACAAAATGTTCATCAACAGCAGTTCATGGTTTCTTTATTTCATTTTACTCATTTCAGTTTTGAAACGCTGAAGAGTGTCAATATACTAACAAAACATACACAATATTTACCAAAATATTGAATATTTTTAGTGATTATACAGGGTGTATAAAAAAAGGATGGTGCAAAGTTACATGGTTGAAAGTACACGATAATAGAAGCAACAATGTCCCAGTAAACATGGGTCCACAAACGAGCCGTTTGCGAGATAATTACGAATGTATGGTTACAAGGCGCCACTGAAGAACTGGAGCAGAGAGTTTTACATGCTTGTCAAGAATTCAGAAATGATCCAGGGGTTTTCGAAAGAATTCGACATTCACTGCAGAGACGAGCACAGTATTGCATCTAGATGCAAGGAAGACACTTCGAACACCTCCTTTAACATGTAACCCATAAGTGAAGTGAACTGTGAACTAAATGAGATGAAAAATTAATAGTAAAGTCTAAATTCAAATTAATTTGTACTAGCTAGGACGATGTTTACAATGAAGTCAGTGGCGGCTTGTAACCATACATTCGTAATTATCTCGCAAACGGCTCGTTAGTTAGCGCCATCCTTTTTTATACACCCTGTATAAGTAAACCAGCTATAACTGCTAGGCGACCTGGTATGCTGACAACATGCCACCCCTACACTGGACGGATGATCGTCTACCTCTGTGATTAACACATGTGAATGTGAGGCCAGCAGCCGGCTGATTGGCCAATGGCCTTCTAGGCTTGTTGCACCATGGAGATAGATGGAAAATTATATAAGTACAATTTTACATGTTAGCATGTATTATATTTTTGCATGTATCGTTACAGAATAGTAAGATCTTCAATATTATATGGAGAACAGTTCATTTTGATCATCTTTCAGCATTTTGATTAGATATCAGTTACACCATATGCCAAACACTGAAACTGATGCTGGCAAATGAACAACTACAAGCAAACACACTAAATCATGAAGAATAATAGCTTTTTTAAAATATCATGGTAACTAATGGTTGTTGCAGAGGAAAAATCACCTTTCTCGTAAGTAGAGTAAAAAATTAAGTCTTACTAGTAAAGTTTTGACAAAAAAGTTATTGCTATCAATAGACAAGTATTACCTATATAAATAAGTATTTATAAATTTGAAATTAATGCACATCATATTTTTTAAAAACCACAAAGAAAAAAATAGTTTTTTTTTTGGCATGCTCTGTCAGCTTTTGTAAATTATTATTGGAAGTTTTATTTAGTATTATATATTTTCAAATGTCATAACAAAATCCAAGATAATATTGAACAAAATGTATCTGGGGTACTAAACAGATAATGTCAATAATTTTTTTTAAATGTCAGCCTCACCTAAGCTTGGGTCTAATAAAATTTCAAATCATCATTACAACTGATTTCATGTCATTGTAACATTATAGCCAAGGGAAATGAAATGAAACTAATATATATCAAAGCAGAAACTAATGATAATAATATGAAAAAAATAGTAAAAAATACATTTAATAATATTAAGAAAAAAGTAAAAAAAATAATATTCCAAATAAAAAGTAAGAAAATTAAAAATAAGAGAGACTCAAAATAAAACATAGAAAAACAAAAGTATAAAAAATATATTACATGTAATATCAATAATGAAATTAAATATATACAAAGTAAAAGAAAAAATATAATAATAATAATAATAATAATAATAATAAGAGAAAAGTAAAAATATTTAAGAAAATAATGGGAAATAAATACTAAATAATAATAAAAAAGAGAATTAAATAACTAGATTAAATAAATAAACAGAGAAAAAATAATAAAAGGTAAATTAAGATAAGAAATGGATTTTTGGAGGCAATTTGATAAGAATTTCGAGAAGGAATAAGGTCAGAAACAGCACAATAAGGGAAATTATGTAGGTTGAAAAAAAAAATATTAGAAAAAATAGAAGAAAAACGTTTCAAATGGTATAGACACCTCATAAGAATGGAAGAAGAGAGAATACCAAAGAAGATCCTCAATTGGAAAGCTAATAAAAGTGGAAGAGGCAGGCCTAGAGAATGTTGGATGGATGCAGTGAGGAGAAGTATGGAAGCTAGAGATCTGTGGGAAGAAGATGCTCTAGACAGGAATCTCTGGTGACAAATCACTTTGGATTGAAGGAGAAACACTGTATTGTGGAATATCCCTAATTAAAAAAGTAATTAAATGAATAAAATCAAAATAAAAAATGCCTGAGGTAATGTTTTCCAATAATTCACTTCATTTAAATCATGCATAATGTTATTCTCCAACCTCATTCTTGGCATACCTACTGTGTGCTTTCCCTCTGGTTTTCCTACAAGAAGTTTAAATTTCTCTCTATTATTGACAGTTCTCTCACCTGTTGGGTATGGGTAGGTAGTTCAGGAATAGCTATTTCAAAACTTGTTCAAAATCATTGCTGTCCAATTCTTTAGTTTTTTTTTTATCTTTAACTTTACTGGAAATCTTTTCTGACAATACACTAAGCTCATCTGAAATGGCACTGGCAATAGATGCAACTTTTTTCACAAGAATTATTGTTTTATATTCTATTTTGGAAAAAAAGAAGAGGATATCCCATCTTTCTTTTTTCATCTGTGCTACTGGATTCTCACAGCAGCCTTCATTAATGTAAAATTAGCCATGGTTGACAGCCAAATCCCCATACAATATTTACTAGTATATTAGACCGTTCCCCATGTAACATGTTGAAGATTTTACATATCTATCAGATATAATGCTAGTGGAAACAACAAGCTAGTAGAAATAACTGCTATACTATCTACATAATAGTCCACCTCTACAACTGAATAGAGGGTATAAGATCAGAAGATTATAGGATTGTCACACTCTTGGAGATACACCACGATACTGGTGGATTATAATCCAAAAGACTTGTTACTTCAATTTTAAAAGAAGGAAAAAAAAACTGATAAATTTTATTGTACAATGTGATTACTAGAGTCCGGATGTTAGGCACTTAAAAAGTTCAAAATAGGCAGGCAAAAAGGCACCAAAAATCAATATAGGCACTAAAAAATCAAAATAGGCTCTTACAAAATATAGACTACAACTTAAATATCCACTGCCTTTCGTAAAGAATATAAACATATGCTATCATTAGCATACAAATATATCATAGATGATATTGGAACTTGTTTTGCCTTTTTACAAAGAGCATACTTATGTTTTGCAGTGTGAAGTGCTACGAAACATGGCACTTCTTTGTGCAATTCACTGAAATTTTACACACTTTGCAAAACAATATTGAATCGTCACTTGAGAATATTTCCACACAAAATTCTTTCACGAAATTCATCAGTTTGTCATACTGTTTTACTGTTGTCCGTTCTTTAGGCATCGTAAAACAACTGCTCTAAAGGTAAAAAAAAAAATTGTTGCACCATTTTGTTTTTGAAGCACGTGTCTGTGAACGAGGACTACAGAATGAATTCAGTGTTATCAACATCAAAAACAAAATTGCCTGTCACTTAAAGGTTTCTATGCAATGGTATGTGTCATGAAGTTTGTCCATTTCAATTAATTTCATTGAAATACTAAGTTAATTTTGAGAAAAATGGCAAATAGGCATATATAGGCATTGTAAGCTGAAATAGCATTTATAGGCAAAATTAACTTCATGGAAAACAACTTTAGGGTCATCGGTATGAACTTATATGAAGTCACTTTTACAATATCTATAATAAATAACTGTAGGCATTTTCCCTAACATCCGGTCTCCAGTGATTACTAATCTCTGGAAGGTTTTTATGTAATTTTCTGCAAAAGAAAGTATGAAAAATATTTTTAAAAAAATAGTAGAATTGCAAACAGAAGTGATATAAAATAATAATATAAATATTATGGAGAGTGGAAAAATAGTTATAAAAATGGTTAGGACAGTATTGCCAACTTGACAATGTCAGATTGTTTGCTCATATTTGCTACTTATGCTAGCTCATACGTTATCAGTAAATCTGAATACCACTGGGGTAGAAGATTCAAAATGACCTAATTTTAGCAATTCATTACAATACCCTAATTAACAACATTTCCTAATTAAAGATAACTTTTATAACTAAATGTAAAGTAGAATGAACATTAATTGATAAATGTTGCCAAAGATCATATTACTTGATGCAGGATTTAATACCAAATAATATTAATAACGGGCTTCCAATATAAACCCGGACCGTACTCACGGGGTTTCACCCGTCAGGCAGCGCTCTCTCCTCGTCCGCATTTCACTCTGCCAGCCGCTCATCCTTGAACTAGTCAGTTTACTATCGTTCAACAAGATGAGACGTCAGCTGACATTAGAGTAGCGCATTTATGTGTGTAAATGTTATTATAAATACGAATCAGATCGTCGCGTTCGCGAGGAATTTATTCGGAACTTCCCTGGACAATTACCTCCTTCCAGATCGACAATCCATGATCTTGTGACTAAATTTGAGACCACTGGTTCAGTACAAAATAAGAAACACACGCGAAGGCGTACGGTTCTCATCGAAGAAAAATTAGACGAAATTGGCAAAAATTTGGAACGTTCACCACAAAAATCATTACCAAAATCAGCACAAGTTGGGATTTCCCTCGCTCCCCAGATCTAACAGTGTGTGATTTTTATTTGTGGGGTAGCCTGAAAGACAAAGTGTACAAAACAAATCCACATACATTGGAAGAACTGAAGAACAACATAAATGAAATCAGAAACTTGACAGTGCCCGAACTACAGCGTGTCAATCTAAATGTGTTTACTTGGTATAATGTCTGTTTAACTGCGGGAGGACAATATTTCCAGCATTTTCTATAAGGTAAGAAAAAGTTCAAGGACGGGTGGTAGGCAGGGTGAATTGCGGGAGGAAGAGACAGAACTATGTGCCGGGTGAAACTCCGTAAGGCCAGTCCAGTTTTATATTGGAAGCCCATTAGAATAGTAGATGACACAGTAGAAGTTAAAAATAAATTATGCACTACCAGAAAAGCCAGTAAATGTTGGAATGTAAAGATTAAGCATGTTGGTAGCATGACAGTGGATCAAATATGTAATTAAACATAACTGCAAACATTGGAAGTAATTTGTAACCTATGACCCATTGTAAAATGCATATAAAGTAATTTGTGCTACAACAGCACGAAATCTAAATTTTAAAAAATTACCTCAGGATTTGTTTCATCAGAAGCTAGTGGGTCATCAGCAGGAAATGGCTCACATTTAATATCAACAATGGCAAGTTCATCAACTTCTGTTTTTATTTTCACTTTCATGTCCTGTAAAATGAAAAGCAGTATAAACTATAATTATCAAACCTATGTTATTAATAATGGCAAAGAAATAAATAAACATTTGTACAGTAGCTTACATGTGGTCTACATTCAGTTTGTGGCAGGCAATCTTCTTGTATAACAGCCAATTGGGAATTCATTATAGTCAGAGAGTCTGGAAATATTAATATTAATAAATACATTGGTAAACCCATATTTTAACGTGCTCCTAACCTACAATTTGAATCATACTTTTATATTGTAATATAAACAAGGTACATACCTCACAAGGTTTAATTTGAACCCTATACTTTAGTGCTAAACCCCTAACCTACAATTTCAATAATAATTTTATAATGTAACATAAACTGGGTACCATACCGCGTAAGGTTTAGATCCCAATTGAAAATATAGTGGAATCTTTTTAATTTGAACCCCAATGTTGAACTATCGGAATCTTAAATTATACGATTTTTTAATTGAAAATATTATATTGTACCAAATAGAACTCTTTTTTTTTTTTTTTTCACCCAACATAAACTAAATTAACCTCTAAACGATACTCTTCACAGTTCACGCTTATTGGTAAAACATATTTTCAGGAAATCCTTTTTTCTTCTATGTTTGTGTTGGTAAAAGCTTCAAAATTAATATTAAAATTATAGCGACATCAAAATGTTTATTTTTCTAAAATTCCTAAGTTATTGACGATTGCATGAAAATTAATCAGTCTCATACGTTTACAATAAAAACAAAATTAACGAATTTCTTTCAAAATATTTGCAATGTTAATCTTATGAACATTCACGGCCTCCCTGACTCTATGTTCTTGACGAGATTGTTTGTAAAATTTAATTTCAGAATAACTATAGAAAGAATAATCTATAAAATAAATTTTATTAGGTATTGATATTCAAGCTAAGGAGATATGAAAGTAAACTTACACGTGTAGAATTACTGTTTTCCAGCTGATTTACAACTAACGGGTTATTCCATTACCTATATTCATTTCATTTGGTTAGGGAGAAAAGTTGGTGAACGCCATCGAAGTTTCTCTATGGGTGAACGCTACACTATAGTCCGTTTGCTCAATTAAGAGAATATTCCCGCGTATATTTTCAAACGGTTGCTGCACGGCCAATCGGAGAGTGGGAGCAACTAGTCGAAGTTTCTAAAATATGTTAACACTCATCGTGGAAAAAAATACTTCACGTAGCACAATTCATACGTCAACTCACCACTAAATACAATACAAAAGTGTACAACACCTTCGAAAGAAAGAAAGAATTTTCGACCCTTACTTTACCTGAAGCTCGCCTTCAAGTAGGCAGGAAATTCACACCCATCCCTAAACCCCTCAGATATTTGCGTGGAAATATTCTCTTAATTGAGCAATCAGACTATAGATTAGTTTACAGTTAATTGGATATCGCAATATTTTTTTTTGTATTAGATATCCCGAAAACAAACTGCACATTGAATCTTTGCAGTTTTTAAAATTAGGGAAATTTTGACATTTATAGTACTTCAAGGGAACTGGAGTTTAAAAAAAAAACTAAAAACTAACTCCAAGATCAACAGGCCTACAAGGCCCTTGGCTGACCAGCCGGCTGCTGTCCTCATATCCACATGTGTTAATCACAGAGATAGACAATCTTCTAGCCAGTGTAGGGGTGACATGTGGTCAGCATGTCGGATCCCCCAGCCGTTATAGCTGGTATTCTCAACCTGAAGTCGCTACTTATTGTAGCTACCCAAATGCCTCACGATGCTGGGTGGGCACCGGTACCATACTGCCCGAAATTCCATGAGAAAAATTCCTTCCCCCATGGAGACTCGAACCAGCGCAAGTCCCGTAGCTCTGCGCCAAGGCTTCTAGCCTTAACCACTCGTTACAGTCAAAAGAATTTCAGATGTAGGCCGGATTTTTGCATTATAAATCCCAGCACATCCTTTAACCTGAATCTTTGCCACCTTCAGGATTTTGAACACTTTTCTTATTTTTAGTAAGAAAAAACTTACAAGACTACAGCCTTCAAAAGACTGTCGGGAACAATTGGGATGTTGATAGGAATTTTTTGTTCATTAACATCGGAGCCCACCCTTCAGACTGAATTTATTTGCGTTTTCATTTTTTTTACATTCTAGAAAAATTTAACAATTTAGTAAAACTAACCAACACGTATATATATAACCTTGGAATATACAATTGAGAAATTTGGGAAGTAGGCCAGGTATGATGTTTCAAAGGTTTAAAAAAATTCACATTTTTAGTGAAAACAAAGACTACAGCCTTGCAATATGTAATTGAGAAATTTTAGATGTAGGCCAGATTCTCTTGTATTAGAAATCCCTGACAAATCCTGCAACCTAGATTTTGTAAGTTTTCAAGATTTTGTAAAATCTGATTTAGTAAAAAAATCAAGATTACAGAATGAATCTAAGAGCTTGTAATTATTCATGAATCCAAGAGATAAGAAGCAGAATGCTTAGAAAAACATGGAATGAATGGATAAGGATGATTTCAAATGATAAATAAATCTTTAGGTACAAAATAACAGTGTAAATGGGTTTATGATTTAAAAAAATTAATTTTGCAGTTTTTTATTACATCATTATTGAATTTTATATTGTACAGATCAAAACAGATGATAATCTAAAGGGATTAGATCAGATCTACATGCTGGTTGTGGAAACAGTTCGAATCCACCCAAATCCTGAATTTTTGTCAGTATTTCCTGCAGTATGGTCTCCTATCAGGTTTGAAGCTGCAACCCTCAAAATTACATGAACTTGCTCCAGTTGCTGAGAATAAAGATATGTATCAACTGCATGATCTTTTGGAACAAACTACCAATAAATCACACCTTGAAAAATTAATCAGACACACACACTATATTTAAAACTGACATTACTTATTAAAAAATCTAATATAAAAAATTAACAAACTGTTCTCACTACTCTCTCTCTATATATATATATATATATATATATATATATATATATATATAATTTGCTTACTTGTTATAGTCAGCTACTAGATGGCAGTGAAGACCGAGTTCTCGCGACATCTAGTAATAATGGAGAATATAATACATATATAAGAAAAATAAGTGTTTGAATTGGATTCACCTGGTGGTGTAACGGATAACACGCTGAGGTACAGACTCAGAGTTCCAGGTTCGAATCCCGTTCAGGCATTTATATTTCTTATCATATCATATATATATACATAGGGTTTCCAGTATAAAACCGGACACTCTGCGGCTGGCAGAGTGAAATGCGGACGAGGAGAGAGCGCAGCCTGACGGGTGAAACCCCGTGAGGCATGTCCGGTTTTATATTGGAAGCCCTGTATATATAGGGTGTCCAAAAAGACCCTAACCATTTCTGAGAAAACACTAATTTTTTATTCTCTATTGTATGTAATCTGAAATATGTTGACTATACAACAACGAATAGACGTCGTAAGTTGGAGACTGAATGGACTGCCCTTCACTGAGGTACAAGTGAAACCACGGCACCTAACAGAAGCCCCAACGCGAACAACCATGAGAGGTTTGGTGAACAAGTTCATGAGAACTGGGAAGGTTTGTGACGAGAAACGTTCTGGACGGCCATTGACTTCACAGGAAACTGTGCAGACCATATGACAGGCGATTGAGCAGACTCCAAACGCGTAGGTACATCGTCTCAGTCGGGAACACATCCCAAAATCCACTGTGTGGCAAATCTTGCACTTCGTACTGAAGAAAAAGGCTTACCACATCCAGGTGTTCCATCATCTTGAACCTGAAGACTATGCGGCACGCATGGTCATGTGCCATGACTTAATTGAGGCAGTAAACAACGAAGATTTGTTGGAACACGACATATTCAGTGATGATGCTACCTTTCATACCTGTGGTCTTGTCAATCACCACAACAGAAGGACATGGGCTGATGAAGAACCAAACATCGCCATGTAAGGTGAACGTATGGTTGGGCCTCACCCAAGAGCGCATTTACGGTCCATAATTTTTTGCTGAAGCAACAGTCAATTCAACATTGTACCTGGACATGCTTGAGCTATTCCTGGAGCCCCAATTGTTTGCCGACAACATTCTGCATTCGGTGGTGTTCCAAGACGGCACCCCGCCACATTTTGCGTGATTATCTCAACCAGACGTTCCCAATACGCTGGATTTGAAGAGGCTCATCACAGATCTGGGCAGCACGCTCGCCTGATCTAACGCCCTTGGACTTATTTGCATGGGCTTACATCAAGAGTTAGGTTTATGAGGTCAGGATTAGGCATTTGCAACACTCGCATGAATGCATTTTTGACATCGGTGCGTACAATTACCCCAGCAATATTGTGGCGTGTGTTTAGGTGCGCTGAGGAAAGATGGCAACTCTGCTTCGATATGGAGGGCAGTCATGTCAAACTACAGTGATTTCATCCAATTACAGTGTCTTCTTGAATACTACAAACATCTGATTTAATTAAACTGCTCCTTCCCAGAAATGGTTTAACTTTTCAGACACTCTGTATAGAAAGAATTCTGAACAAATGACACATTACAAAGAGAGGTTATGAAATTTTCTCATTACTGTGAACTTACAGATGTAAAGAAAGAACTTTTTTTAGCAAACCATTCAATACAAAGCAAATTTAATTTGTTTTCATTATAAATGTTTAGACACAAGTTGTCGTTAGCATATCACCTGATTACAAATGGAATTTTTTCTCATTATTGTATATAAATATGCATTAATACAGACTTTTCCAGCAAATACCTTATTACAAACAGTACCGCTGTAGTATCGAGTCAGCAGGCCCGGGTTCGATTCCCGGTCGGGACACGTTCCTGGGTAAGGTTCTTTTCGGGGCTTTTCCTCACCTGTAAGACAAATATCAGAAATCTTAGGGCCCAACGGCCCCCCTAAAATCATCCAGCCATTATCATCTTCATCCTTCAACGGTGTGGAAAGCAATGGGAAACTACCACACCTATAAATCCTTAATAAAGCTGCAAAGCATAGCATGCAAATACTATGACTGCAGTGAAAGACATTCCCTCGGGTAGAATTGCTATGGATGGATGGATATAAAACTTGTCATTACCATCAAATAGAATTACATCTAGATAATATAAAAAATATTTACCCTTATGGTAACTCATTTTTGTGAACACTTTGTGTATGTTTAGTAAGATTTTCTTTCTGAGCAAACAATTTATTACAAAAAGAACATTTTTAAGGTTTTTCAGTATGTGGAAATGTCTAACGAGGTGGCATTTCTCGACAAACGAATTACAAACTGCGCATTTGAAAGGTTTCTCATTAGTATGAACGCGAAAATGTCTAACATGGTAGCTCTTCTGGACAATGGAATTATTACAAACTGAACATTTGAATGGCTTCTCGTGTGTATTAATACGAAAATGTCTTTCGAGACATCAACTTTTGTCAAATGACTTATGACAAACAGAACATTGGAATGGTTTATCTTTACTATGAATAAGTATGCGTGACTGTATTACGTTCTTGTAATTAAAAGTGTTGTTACAATGAGAACATTTGAATGGTTTATTAGAATAATAATTTATGTGTTTGTTCAACGTTCTTTTAGAAACAAATGACTTATCACAACAAGAGTACTGTGAAACATACAGATATAAAGAAAGAACAGGTATTTTTTAGCAAACCATTCATTACAAATTAACAAATTAAATTAGCTTTATTATAAATTTTCAGATAGAAGTTGTCATCAAATCATTAAATACAAATGAATTCTTTCTCATTATTGTATGTAAATATGCATTAACACAGACTTTTCCCAGCAAATGCCTTATTACAAACAGTATATAAATGTTGTTACTATTACCATCAAATAGAATTGCATCTAAATAAATGAAAATATTAACTTTTATGGTAACTCATTTTTGTGAACACGTTGTGTATGTACAATAAGACTTTCTTTCTTAGCAAATGATTTAATACAATCAGCACATTTGTAAGGTTTCTCATTAGTATGTGTGCGGAAATGTCTGACAAGGTGGCATTTCTGGACAAACGAACTATCACAAACTGCACATTTGAATGGTTTTTCATTTGTATGAGTTCGAAAATGTCTCACAAGCATACAAATTTTTTTCAAATGACTTATTACAAACAGAACAACTGTATGTTTTCTCTTTACAATCGATAAGCTTGTGACGCTGTATATCCTCCTTGGAACTAAAAATCATGTTCAACGAAAACATCTGTATGATTTATTAAAATGAAAACTTTTATGTCTGTTGAGTATGCATTTAGAAACAAATGACTTATTACAAACTGAACACTTGAAAGGTTTAGCATTATTGTGGATGAGTAAATGAGTGTTAAGTTTAGACAAGCTGCCAAATGACTTATCACAAATAGCACATTTGAAACGAATCATATAGGTGTTGCCTGTTTTTGAATGTTCATTAGGGGTTTCCCTTCCAGCAGGATTGATCTCACCATCATTGCATTTTTCCTCCTTAAAATGCACTTTACTTGTATTATAATCTGTTACATTTGCATGTGGATTTTCTAGTAATACCTTCGGACTTTCTTTACTCTGCTCCACCTGAAAATACAACATTATGGACAATAACAAATATCTTACATTGCCCAATTCTAAGTATTTTTCTGTATAAAGAGAAACCACAGCTCAACAATATATCGAAATGTTCATCAATATCAGTTTTTGGTTTTTTTTTATTTAATTTTATTCATATTAGTAATATGATGCCTAAGGTTATTCTATGAATAATAATAAATAATATGTGCAATAATCACCAAGATACAAATGTATAATTTTACATATTACTTACTTACTCACTGGCACTATCGAATCCGTAGGTTCATGGCCGCGCGGACACAAGCTCTCCATACATCCCTATCCTGAGCTAATGCTTTCCAATCATTCCCTGTATAATCTACTTCCCTCAAATCATAGTTAATGTTATTCTCCCACCTCATTCTTGGTCTACCAACTGGGCGTTTTCCCTCTGGCTTTCCTACAAGAAGCTTCCATGCATGTCTTTCAATCCCCATCCCATACGTGCAACATGTCCTGCCCATCGCAGTCTACGAGACTTAACTGTTCATATTATATCTGGCTTCCTATAAAGACCATGTAGTTCATTAGTGGAATGCAGACTAAAAAAGCACAATATTAGAACAATTTATAGACCTACAAGAAAAATAGAAAACTGCCTTCGCTCATCAAAGGATCCTCGACCACCACTCTCCACTTGTGGTGTATACCGGCTTCCGTGTTCTTGTGGAAGATCTTACATAGGAACCACAAAAAGAAGCATAGCCACCCGTTTGACTGAACATAGAAGAAACTGCAGACTAGGACAAATAGAAAAATCAGCTGTAGCAGAACACGTTATTACTGAAAACGGACATCAGATTCCCTACGATGAAACACAAGTTTTAGCTACAACACCATATTATTTCCCAAGATTATACAGAGAGGCCATAGAAATTTATAAACACAAGGACAATTTCAATAGAAAAGATGAAGGAATAAAACTAGCCAAAGCCTGGTATCACACATTAGACAATAGACGGTCAAAACCTACCAATAACAAGGAGAGAGTTCCGAACCAATCAGAAGCCTGTATGATGACGTCGATACAAACAACTGCGACTCACGTGACCAGCACTAGTATAAAAAAGAGCATCCAGCTTTCTGCTGTTCATTCGCAGTCGAGTCTACGACAGGGAAACAACAGCTGGAAGCGCTCGCCACTGAAGATGCCCTCCGCAGTTGAGGGAGAAACGTCTGGAAGAAACGCCAGTTATAGACCATGGCCACATAGCCCGGAATCTTTTATTACCATGTAGTTCATTGTTATGTAGTCTTCTCCATTCACCTGTCTGTTCATCTCTCTTTGGTCCAAAAATTTTCCTAAGTACTTTATTCTCAAATACTTGTAATCTCCTTTCCTCCCTTAAAGTAAGAGTCCATGTTTCGCACCCATATAATATAACTGGTAGAATAATAGTTTTATATATTTTCAGTTTAATGTTTTTTGAAAGGAGTTGGGACATCAAGAGTCTCTGCAATGCATAATAGCACGCATTTCCAGAATTGAGCCTATGTTTAATTTCTTTGTGCATCTCATTCCTATTTGTGATTATTGTTCCTAGGTATTTGAATTCAGCCACTTCCTCAAAATTTCCCTCATTTGTCATTAGCTGTCCATTTCCATTATATAATGAATTTCTACGTGTGACCATATATTTAGTTTTATTGATATTTACTTCCAATCCTAATTTCTTAGTGTTACTCAATAGTGTGTGTGTGTTGTCCTTTAGTATCTCCTCGCTATCGGCCAATAATACTACATCAGCATAAACCAACAGCTTATTAATACCATTCAGTTGTAAGCCTTCCTTATTCTCTAAAGAGTTAATGGCATGCTCTAGTACAAAATTAAATAGTAGAGGAGATAGTGCATCTCCTTGCTTCAACCCATTCTGGATTTCAAAAGTGTCCGAAAACTGTTTGCCTACACGCACCCTACTCTTTGTGCCATTTAGACACATTCGTATAAGTCTAACTAACTTTTTAGGAATTCTGAACTCCAGCAGGATACTACTAACTTCTCCCTCTTAATTGAATCATATGCTACATGAAGTCTACATATAGTTGATGTACAGTACCATTATATTCCCATTTCTTTTCTAAAATCTGTCTTATACTAAAAATCTGATCTTTTGTAGACCTGTTTCTTCTAAATGCACATTGATGATCTCCTAGATAATTTTACATATTAGCTTACATTATTTTTTCATGTTGTATCTTTAAAGAATAATATGAACCTCAATATTATGTATATAGTAATATAATGTACGGTTAAAAACTATAAAATAGTTACCTTGTAGGTCTGTCTCCTCAACTTAAGTTATTTTAAAACTCTGTAGGCCTTTCGGGACTAGTTCCATCAACAGCAGAATGCAATAGATCTGTACTTCTTGATCCTTGTTGAAGCACTGACTTGGTTGTGAGAATTTTGTGCAGAGGATTGTGTGGACTGGGTGTGTATTCATTGAGAATCAGGTTGTGTCAATTTCACTTAGGATTGCGATTTCCTCCAGTATATTAATCCTCATTGGAATGTTTTCTCTATGTACTATTGTGAGGGTGTTATCGATGTTATGGATATGGTGTCCAGCCAGTTTTTAACCATACATTATATTATTGTGAACTAATACCTCAAGGGACACTTACCATTAATTTTACTAGTATCGATTATGTATATAGCTGTGAATTTTGAGGATCTTTCAGAGTTGTAAATGAAAATCAGTTATACTCTTTGCCAAACAACAAAGTAGATGCTAAGTGAACACCTATGAACAGAAACTAAAGCAAAAAGTAATAGTAGTTATTTTATTTATAGTATCACAAGGTAGTATGGGGAATGAAATATTTGCATGGAAGCCTCTTGTAGGAAAGCCAGAGGGAAAACGCCAAGTTGGTAGACCAAGAATGAGGTGGGAGAATAACATTAACTGTGATTTGAGGGAAGTAGATTATACAGGGAATGATTGGAAGCTCAGGATAGGGATGTATGGAGAGCTTATGTCCGCGCGGCCATGAACCTACGGGTTCGATAGTGCCAGTGAGTAAGTAAGTATGAAGGTAGTAGGAGGCAAGAAGAAAAATCACCTTTTCTTGAAAATATTGTAAGTAATTAAGTCTAATAGCTAAGTTTTGACAAAAGAGTTATTGATACCGAGAGATAGCTATTACCTATATAAATAAGTATTTACAAATTTGAAATATTGTTTCTGAATTCATATTTTAATAAATGAATGCACATAATATAAAAAACATAAAGAAATAATAAAATTATTTTTTCTGGTACACACTGTAAAATTATTATTATTATTATTATTATTATTAACAGCAGTGGCATCATTATTATTATTATTATTATTGGAAGTTCTATTTACGTGTATTATCTATTTAGATATCATATAACTAAATCAAAGATAATATTAAATAAAATTTATCCAGCTGACTATACAATATTGTCAATCTTTTTTTAACTACAGTCTCACCCTAGCTTCGAACCAATAAAATTTCAAATCGTTATTAATCCTCTGCATGCCACTGGGAAAATCTCTTGTGTCAGAGTTTTAATCGCATCTGCCAATGTGATCGGCTTTGCAAGTACTTTAAGTATTATCTGGCAGGTAATGGACAGAAGCATCAGAACTGATCTACTCAGCTCTTGGCACCTAAAGGGTTAAAACTAATTTCAAATTATTGTAAAACTATAACCAGGGGAAATTATACCAATACACATAGAAACTAATGATGAATATAATAATGAAATAAAAAATATAGTAATAGCAAATACATTTAATAATACAATTTTAACAATTCTAGCTTTGATGAAACCAGAATGAGCCAACAGGCTTAATCCCTGGATGATGATGATGATGATGATTATGACATTTAATAACAAGAAGAGTAAAGTGATCCCACAACAGGCCCGGAGGCCCTTGGGGTAGTAGGAGGTTATGGCTCCCACTTTTTCTAGACAATCGGCACATTATGTCAGCCGGGTTGTCAGCCCTGCGTGACGGCCGCCTTTACCCCCAGAACAAGCGCCTGGTACTCATTTACGTTAGAGGCTGAGTCGACCCCAGGGCCATAGTGCCGCCAGAGGGTTTGGGTCAGTTTAAAAATCCTGACCCCAACAGGACTTGAACCCTCGACCCTCCGGCTTGTAGTTCAGTGCCTTAACCACTACGCTAAATAGCCCAATGACTTAACATGGAAATATCAACAACAAAATCTAAAGTTATGGCCTTTCAAGGGAAATTCCCAGTAAGAAGTAAATTTGTATTCAGAATTCAATATTAGAACAAGTTAATTCATTTAAATACTTAGGATATAATCTAACTTATAATGAGGAATGTGATATATCCTTTAAAATACAAAACTATAATAAAGCTTTAAGAATTATCAACCAAGTTTTTAAACCATCAAAAGTGCAGAGACACACAAGAATGAAAATCTATAAAATTCTCGCTAGACCCATAATCTGTTATGGCAGTGAAGCTTGGACCATCAGAACTCAGGATGATCGTCATATTACAGCCACGGAGATGAAATTTCTGCGATGAACTGCAGGTTGTAGCCTTCTAGACCACCAAAGAAATTCAACAACAGCCAGAGAGTTAAACATCGTACCTATATCTGAATACCTCCAAGAATATAGAAACAATTGGCTAGCCCATATTCAGCACATGGATCATCACAGAATACCAAAACAAATTCTTCACTACATTCCTTGAGGCAGAAGATCTGTGGGTCGACCTTTTCGGAGATGGCAGGAGACCGTAACGGGCCACTGGGCATAATACTTGAAAGGACGTTGATGATGATGAATAACAAGAAGAAAAAAGTAAATAAAGTAATAATATTCCAAAACTAAGAAAATTATAAATATGAGAGGCTCAAAACAAAAAATAGAAAAATAAAGATAAATATATATATATATATATATATATATATGAAGGCGGATCGGAAAGTAACGCACAATAATTTTTTTCTGCCTTGGTATTGCAGCTAGAATGTTGAAATTTCACACAGATATAGTTTGAAGTTTTCACTACAGATGGTATTTTTTTCTCAGGTGCACCTCTTGCGAGAGAAGCTTGAACTATGCAACAAAGATGGTGCGCATGCTACAGTCGTCCACCTGTGAGGAACAGAGAAGTGTTGTTCGATTTTTGTGGGCCAAAGGGCATAAACCCAGTGAAATTCACAGGGACATGCGTGGCATGTATGGGGATGATTGTATGGACCGTAGCAATGTCTCCAGGTGGTGCACATTCTTCCAAGAGGGACGCGTGAACCTTAGTGATTCGCCACGCTCCGGCCGGCCGACAACAGCAGCAATCCCGCAACACGATGGGAAAAATGTGTTGAGAAAGTTGGTGACTATGTCAAAAAGTAGGTAAAAGATGTAAGTTCATTTGTGATTTTTTCCTTTTTTTTACTATTAAACTTTTTAAAAAAAAAATTATTGTGCGTTACTTTCCGATCCTCACAGGTGGACGACTGTAGCATGCGCGCCATCTTTGTTGCATAGTTCAAGCTTCTCTCGCAAGAGGTGCACCTGAGAAAAAAATACCATCTGTAGTGAAAACTTCAAACTATATCTCTGTGAAATTTCAACATTCTAGCTGCAATACCAAGGCAGAAAAAAATTATTGGGCGTTACCTTCCGATCCGCCCTCGTATATATATATATATATATATATATATATAAAATATCAAATAACTATAATTATATAAAATTTAATATATACAAAGAAAAATATATAATAATAGTGATAATAATAATAATAATAAATAAGAAACTAAAATATTAATTAAGAAAAAATGTAAAAGAAATTATTAAATAATAAATATAATAAAAAGTGAGAGAAATAAAAGCAAATTAAATAATTAAAATGAAAAACAAAGAGTAAAAAAAACATAAGTTAATTAAAAAAATAAAAAATTCCTGAGATAATGTTTTCCAAAACTCAAATCATGTTTAATGTAATTCTACCACCTATTTTTTTGCCTACCTACTGGGTGATTTCTTTCTGCTTTATCTACAAGAAGTTCCCATTTGTCTTTATTATTCTTCATTTGTGCCACATGTCATGCTCATTGCAGTCTGCAACACTTAACTGTACTTGCTGTACGAGGCCTCTAGATAAGTTTTCAGAGGTGTAACAATGGGCCATGATAGAGTTTCCATACATAATGCATATTTCCAAAGTACTCTCCAGCACATTCTATACACTGTTGTATTTAATTATTTTAACTCAGTATTGTTTTAACATTGAAGGTATAGGCAAAGAGAACATAAAACAAAGAATTGAATTGAGTAGCAAAATAATATCATCGTTAAATTCCATATGGTGGGATAAGCATATTTAGAAAGACACAAAAAACATTGGTGGAATCTGTTGCAATGTATGGAAGCGAGGTATGGACACTCAATAAGTACTACAAGAATAGACTAATAGCTCTAGAAATGGATTATTTATGCAGAAGTGCCAGAAAGTCAAAATTAGAACATGTCACAAACAAGGAAATTAGAAATATAATGGAAGCAGAAGAAAGCAAAATTGAAAGAACTGAGGAGAAGGAATTAAAGTGGTTAGGACATGTCTTAAGAATGGAAGATGAGCAATGGCTGAAGCAACCATATCAACGGCGTCCGACCAGAAGGAGGAAGAGAGGGAGACCGAAGTTAACACATTCAGTACCAGGCACTGAGTAGGGCATTTAAACCCACAGGCCAGCCATTTAAATACCCCCGCTACCCTTTTCGTGGCACTTCAGAAAATGGACCATTATTCACAAACTATTAGTCCTAGAGAATTCAAATTTTGTACATAACTAAAGGAGATATCCTACTAGGATTTGATGGTGAAATAACTTGGATGATACACATCACATGGTATCGGTGTATCAATTTCAGGAAGTGGAAGTTCATCTTCACTTTCACTTTGTGAATCTTCTAATTCAGGAATCAGTTCATCACCTGAATCATCATTATACAAAATATTCACTAATTCGTCTTCAGTGAGATATTTTTCTTTCGCCATGGTTTCACTCATGCACAAACAACAGTGCGATAACGAGGAACATATACGACTGCATTGGAGCCTTGAGTCAAGTTTGGGTGAACGAATTCCATGTGTTGTTTATTTTAAAAATAAAAGGGGATTCACCAAGGTTAAACGTGTCAAACGGAAATAGAAAATGTACATTTACATGCCATCTATGATCTCCAAGACATACTAAGCCAACACAAAATTTAGGCGCCAAATATAAACGCGGTTTGTTTGCACCCGCTCTAAAACGAGTTAACTGACCGATGGCCGCATACACGATAGTCTCTTTAAACGCCTTAACTGGTTTATGGTACTGAATGTGTTAACATGGAAGGAAAACATGAAGACATTAATGCAAGAAAGAGGGCTAAGCACTGAAGATGCCCAAGATCGTAGGCTTTGGAGGTTTGGCACAGGAAGACAGCAGCAGCTGAAAAACCTGAAGATAGATAGATTGTTTTAATAGATCTTGGTGTAGTAACAAGAAAAAAGAATCCTAAGTAACTTATAGACAGAAACTAAATATAAAGAAAGCAGAAAACAGAAAGAAGAAGTAAAAGGAAGTTTCCAAGCAATGTTTAGATGAAGATATTATTCTGGTTTTCTAGCATTAAATTTTTAAAAGAATGTGGTTATGTCTTACTATCTTGTCCTACAAATAAACAAAAATTATTGACAGTAATTGCAAATTGCATATAAAGTCAATTGTGTTATAATAGTACAAATCTAATTTTTTTTTTTAAGTTACCTCAAGATTTGTTTCTTCAGAAGCTAGTGGGTCATCAGCAGCAAATGGCTCACATTTAATATAAACACTGGCAAATTCATCAACTTCTGATTTTATTTCCACTTTCACGTCCTGTAAAATTAAATCACAGTAAATAATTATAATTATCGAACCTAGGCTCCTAATAATGACAAACAACTAGACAAACATTTGTACAGTTACTTACTTGTGGTCTAATTTCAGTTTGTGGCAGATGATCTTCTTGTGTAACAGCCAATTGGCAATTCATTATAATCAGAGAATCTGTAAATATCAATACCATTATTAAACACAGTAAATTAATACATAGTCGGCCGCGGTGGACTAATGGTTATGCTCCTTGCCTCTGGTTCCAAGGGTCGCGGGTTCAAACCTGGCCGGGGTCGATGGATTTTTTTAGAACGGAAAAATCCAAGGAGCAAGTCCTCCGGGAGGGACTTTAAGCCGTGGGTCCCAAGTCTGAAGATTTTCAGGCTCGTAAAAAATCCTTAAGCCTGAATGAAAAGGCCTCTAAGCAAAATTTACCGAATTTTCCCGTCCTAGTACTACCTTGGTTTCCTAGATGTCAGTATGAGGCGGAACGCTGACCACGTACCACTCAAAATGACATCTATACGAAAACAAGTGTAACTAAATTAGTATGGTTCAAATTCTTCCCTGTAGGGGGAGAGCGCCTAAATCTCTGTAAAGGGAAAACATAGGCTTACAATACAAAAAAATTAATACATTTTTATCCATATAAGATCTTTCACAATGTAGTGTAACAAATTCCTTCCAACTATAAGTTAAATTTAAAGAGGTACCATACCTACTGTAAGTCCAGTTCCCAACTGAAAATACAGTGGCCTCTTTGTAATTTGAACCCCAAGGGAGATTCTAAAAATTTTGAATTATCGGATACATAAATTAACTAACTTGTGATTTCTTTTAATCTAAAATAGATATTGTACCAATAGAATACTCTTGAAATAATATCCTTATTTTTTAGGTATGTGAACATGTTAGAGTAGATTCCATATTTTTCCGCAATGCCATTCTTCTTCTTTACACCTCTACCTACTTCTCTTCTTCATTACATGCATCCAGCCGCAGCTGACGACACGAATCCATTGCATACTTATGCTGTAAGTTGCAATGGGGCTGCATTTGAACCTGCAGCTGATGTGGGCATTGAAGGTGAGTGTCCACGAGGTTAAAAGAAAGAAATATAGGAAAGACAGAAATGAACCCTTCAGCCTCGAATACTCTAATACCATCAAGGTTGAAGAAAACAAGAGGTCAGACAAGGGAGAATGGATAGGAAAGAGGGATCTGGTACTAGAAAAGGAAAAAATACCAGATCAGTTAAAGATAAAAATAAGGAGCAAAACACAAGTAAGTGGAAGCAGTGTTTTGCTCAGCTTGGGCACCTTGTGGTCACCATCCACATATCCCCTAGATGGGGACCCCTGAGGGTCTATCTACTTCTCTTAAAATTAAAATATATTTTGCAAGGATTAAACTGGTGTAGGCACAACATTTTAATATTTTAAACACTGCATAAGAAATAAAAAATTTCACAAAGGGCCTGCTATCCACATATTGTAATGTTTCAACTAATGGAAGCAGGTGGACAAAGGTAATAAACATATGTACGCAAATAGTGATGGTCAATACCAGCCGGTCATCCAAAGTTGGCAGTTCAGGAAGTGTGGAAGATAGACTTTGCAAAACCCACAGAATGAACGGTTAAGTCTGTTAACAAAAGCCACCACTTACTGAGGGTACTTGCAACTTGTTGAAAGTAACAAAATTACTAACTTGAAATAAAATCTTGCCTTCCAATTATCCAAATTTAATCTTCAAAATTTAAATTGAATATGGAATTTTTAAGTGATTTAAATAGAAATTTTAAGGGAAATATATGTTTATTCGAATAATGCAGCATTTCAAGCTACCCAACGTCGAATTATCCAGAGTCCACTTTATCTTTGTAAAGTTCTTAAAAATAATAAAAAAATACTCTTCAGATGTTTCTTTTTCAGAACCTAGTAACCTAACCACCTATTATTATGCTGTTCTTTATTATGAATATTTAGACAAATTATCTTCTTCTTCTTCCTTCCAAGTATTAGGCCAAGGCCTGTTACGATCCTATAGAAAATTTTCCCTCCAGCGTTTCATAGGACAGCCCAGTGATCTTCGTCCTCTTGGTATATAATTATAAACAGCTTTGGGGATCCGATTTGAACTCATTCTTTCAAGATGGTGTTTCCAATTTAGTTGGTACTGTTTAATATATTCCAAAATTGGTGTAGTCTTCAATCTTTTAAGATATCGGTGTTCCTTTTCCGATCCCATCTGGTGTAACCCGCTGTTCTGCGCATGAATCTCATTTCACAAGCCGTTATTCTGCTTTCATGTTGTTTTTTTAGTGTCCATGCTTCACTACCATAGGTCAACACTGGTCTTGCCAAAGTGTTATATAAACGTAATCTGGTGTTTTTTATGTACAAGGGATGGTTTCATAACTTGATTAATAATTCCTAAACTTTTATTATAACTAGTAACTTTTTCAGGGATATCCTTTTCATCCCAGATAGAGAGATAAAATCCAAGATATTTAAATTGATTACATCTCTCTAAAATTTTATTCTGGAGACAGATTTTACTTTGTATGGGGTCCTTCCCATGAAATGCCATAATTTTAGTTTTGTTAAATTGATATTTCCATATTAAATTTGGCAGCTATTTTTTGTAACAAATTATATGGCAATTAAAAGTGAATTATTAATGTTATCATGATATGCATTCAGTCTTGGTCATTTCTAAGGCTCACTGCAACATAATTTTTTAAAGCAATATAACACAACCCATGTGGTGCAATGGAGGCAAAATTTCAAAACTGCCCTAAATTTTATGGCAGCAACATGGCTCTGGGTTCAACTCATACTCAAACAGAAAATGAATACCAGACTTAAAATTGTGCAATAAAGACAACCGCTGACAACCCAGCTGATATCTTATGGCAATTCTCAATAAAGATTTAAGCCTCAAGCTTCTACTACACAAGGGTCTTCTAAGAGCTACAATGGGATGACTTTATCTATTTTATGGTAGATTATAAATATGTTCATTACTAACCCAGGACAACTATAAGGTTAGGGTGAGCAATTTTCTTCAGGTTTCTAAGTACACAACTGATCGATATTACTAATCTCTGTTGGCCCAATAGGATTGTCATCTACAATGCTGGTCTATATATTCATGGCAAAACGTACTTGATGGAATGCCTCTACTATGGAATAATGGTCTGTCTCCTCCAGTACATGGCTATGCCTGCAGTTCAATAAAACAGTGGATTTTTTTTTAATTTGAACCCAAAGCGGATTCTAAAAATTTTGAATCATCTGAAACTCAAATTAACCAGCCCATGATGTTCTAATCGAAAATATATATTGTACCAATAGAATACTCATGCAATAATTTGTCCCTTTTTTTTATGTACATGGACGTGTTAACTAAATCCTGGTTCTTGATTTCTTTTCTCTTCAACATATTAACTAAACTAACCTCTAACAATACTCTTCCCAGTTTACCACCTATTAGGATAATATATGGCTGTTCTTAGTAATACGAAACAAAATCATAGAACAGGTGAACCATCTCAATTATCTAGAATGTGACATTTCATTTAATAATGATAATGATATAATTAATAAAATAGCAAAATTCCAGGGAATATGTGGTACGATAAAACGATCACTAAATAACAAAACAACAAGAGAGACCCAATTGAAATTTTACAAAACGTTGGCAGTACCGGTACTGCTCTATGGTTCAGAAGCCTGGATACATAAAAAACAAGATCTAAGTAGGATAACAGCGGCAGAAATGAAATTTTTGAGATCTGTTAAAGGGTGCACTAAGGAAGACAGAATCAAGAACACAGAAATAAGACAGGAACTTGAAATATTTGCAATAACTGATAAAATAGATACATATAGACAAAAATGGAAGCAGCACACAGACAGAATGATTGAAGATAGATATCCAAAACAAATAAAATACAAACCTAAAGGCACCCGAGATGTGGGCAGACCTAGAAAGAGATGCGCTGAAGTCGGAACGGGTCAACAGACCTAATCCATGAATGCAGATGATGATATGGCTGTTCTAGTATTCTCCTGCACCATCATGGCTACTTTGATTATCCTATCAAAAAACAAGTGACTGCTGGCATAATCACTGCCAATGTGATAACTAGAGACCGGATGTTAGGGAAAATGCCTACAGTTATTTATTATAGATATTGTAAAAGTTACTTCATATAAGTTCATATCAACAACCGTAGAGTTGTCTTCCATGAAGTTAATTTTGCCTATTTCAGCTTACAAAGCCTATAAATGCATATTTGCCATTTTTCCTTTAAATTAACTTAGTATTTCAATGAAATTAATTGAAATGGACAAATTTCATGACACCGTGTCATTGCATAGAAACCTTTAAGCGACTGGAAATACTATTTTTTATGTTGATAACACTGAATTCAGTCTGTAAGTCTTCATTTTTACCTTTAGAACAGTTGTTTTATGATGTCTAAAGAACGGACAACAGTAAACAGTAAGAAAAACTGACCAATTTCGTGAAAGAATTTGGTGCGGAAATATTCTCACGTGACGGTTTAATATTGTTTTGCAAAGTGTGTAAAATTTCAGTGAATTGCATAAAAAAGTGCCATATGTTTCGCAGCACGTACACACCGCAAAACATACATATGCTCTTTGTAAAAAGGCAAAACAATTTCCAAAATCATCTCTGATATCTTCACATTCTATTGATAGCATATGTTTATATTCTTTATGTAAGGCTGTAAAAATTTATGTTGTAATCCATTTTTGTAATAGCATATTTTGAATTTTTTTAAGTGCCTAACATCTGGACTCTAGTGATAACAGATAGTATCACTGTAGTCAATTATCAAGATGTTTAAAGTTTCAACTACTCGTTTAATGCAACAAATATTCATAAAATGGTATATTATATGTATTTACACATGGAATTTAACTATTTTAACTCATTTTGATCTGTCTATAACAAAGATTTATGTCCGTATATAATTGCTTTTATGTCAGTATTTTACCCTCACTATTTATTAATTTTACAGATTAGAGTAATTTAATTATGTTAGGTTAGCTTTGAGAAATTAAATTCTACAAGCATTTGTTGTGACTGCATAAATGTGATCGGTCCAAATAATTTTTAGCGTGTTTAAGTGAGAATCTTTTTTTTTTTGCATGATTCACAAGTTGATTTTTGTGATTACGTTTTCTTATTTGTCATTGTGTTTTTCTGATAAGTTGGCTACTTGTTTTGAGCAATAATACGAATTTTACATTGTAAATACAGTAATTATTGGTTAGTTTGAGCACAACTTCTCACTTCATGTAAGGCATTTCTGAGATTATTTTTTTGGGAGAAAATCAATATATATATATATATATATATATATATATATATATATCCATCTATAGTAATTCTGCCTGAGGGCAGGTCCTTCACAGCATTCATAGCATTTTCATGCTATGCTTTGCAGCTTTACTAGGAGTGTAGGTGTGGTAGCTTCCAAATTGCTTTCCACACCGGTGAAGGATGATGATGATGATGATGATGATGATGGCCATATGATTTCGGGGACCATTTGGGCCTTAAAGTTTTCCTGACATTTGTCTTACAGGTGAGGAGAAACCACGATAAAAACCTCACCCAGAAAAACTGTCCCAACCAGGGATCGAACCCGGGCCCGCTGCATGACAAGGCAGCATGCTACCTCAAGACCACAGTGATGGATTTATATATATGTATATATAAGCTAATTATCCAAGCAATGCAGCAATAAAAGTGTGTTTTTCTCATTTTTTATTTGAATTTATGCTGGTCCCGCTGGACATTAGAAACCACTAATATTATATTTTCTGGAAATTCTTTTCGAAAATATTTTATTTCTTTCTCCTTTGTTTGTGTTTGTAAAAGCTCCAAAATTGATAGTGTTAAGATCATAGCAACATCCAAATGTTTATTATTTTTCTAATATTCCTATTGTTACTGTTGATTACATGAAAATTAACCATTCAAAAATACTTTGCAATAAATAAAAATTAATTCATTTCCTTAAAAATATTTGCAATGTTAATAATAGGCATATTTCCATTATGAACATCTGAAAACCTATTACCCAGAAATTTTACCTGAAGGTTTTCCAGTACTCGAACTAAAAGGCTATAGGCATAAAATACTATTGGAACCAAGACTCAAAATGGCTTCACTTAGTAAATGGTGTCTATTTCTCATGCCTATTTATATATATAAAATAAATGGCTATTCAATGCAAGGAGTCCACATTTACTCACTTTATTTCGTTAGGGTGAGAAAATGAGCATGTTAGTGTATACCATATTAGTTTGCAGTTTATTGGATAATCTGGCGTAACATAATGAAACGTTGGCTATTCTTTGAATATTGCTAATGTATGACTCCTGTCATATAATACCCAAATAAATTACATTAAACATACTAAGAACATAGTATAAAATAATCTAACCTCTAACAATACTCTTCCCAGTCACCGTTTATTAGGAGAAATTACTTTCTGGAATTCTTTTCGAAAAGAATTTACTTATTTCTTTCTCCTTTGTGTTGATAAAAGCTCGCCAGCTGATATTGTTAAAATTATAAAGAACGCTAAAATGGGAAAAAGCCCTAAAATGTTTATTATTTTTCTAACATTCCCAAATTATTAATTACATGAAAATTTGCCACGTAAATCTCCTTACAATTAAAACACAAACAATTGATTTCTTCGTCCAAAAAATGATTCACTGCAGTGTAATAATACCAGCAACATTCACAGCCTCCTTGACGAAATTGTTGTGTTGTAAATTTAATTTTAGGTAAAATGTAGAAATAATCATTTGTAAAATGAATAATTGTACTTATTGGTGATATTGATATTTCCAGATTCTTTGATTATAATGAATTGCAAATTTGCTATTACACAAGATGATCGTTTGCCACAAACTGAACTTAAAGCACATGTAAGCTGCTGTACAAATGATTATCTAGTTATTTGTCACTATTAATAGCCTAGGTTTCATAATTATACTTATGGTATACCCTTCTTTTCATTTTACAGGATGTGAAAATGGAAATAAAAACAGAAGTTGATGAATTTGCCAGTGTTTATATTAAATGTGAGCCATTTCCTGCTGTTGATCCACTAGGTTCTGAGGAAACCAATCTTGAGGTAATATTTATTTTATTTATTTATTTTTTGTGAGTTTAAATTTGTGCAATTGTAGTCTTAGGCATCTGATAACTGAAATGAATAAAATGAAATAAAGAAACCAAAAACTGATGTTAAACATTTAGTAATGTTGAGTTGAGGTTTCTCTTTGTAGTGAAGGAAGAATTGTTCAGTGTAAGATATTTGTTATTCACCATAATGACGACTGCAAAAGCAAAGTGAACTAATAAACTCTAATGCACAACTTGTCCGCATTTTCGTTTATATATAATGTTATATTTTCAGGTGGAGCAGAGTAAAGAAAGTCCGAAGATATTGGTAGAAAATTCACATCTCAATGAAACAAAATATATTCCAAGTATAGTGCATTTTGAGGAGGGTAAATCGAATGATGGCGAGATTAATCTTACTGGAGCATACACCCTTAATGAACATTCAAAAAAGGGCGACAATTATATGATACGTTTCAAATGTGCTATTTGTGATAAATCATTTGCCAGCTTGTCAGAACTTAACACACATTTACTCGTCCATAATAATGCTAAACCTTTCAAGTGTTCACGTTGTAATAAGTCTTTTGTTTCTAAAAGCACGCTTAATAAACATATGAAATATCATCCTAATAAACCATTCAAATGTTCTCTTTGTAACAGATCGTTCAATAACAAGGCCGATTTAAACAATCACGTACTTAAGCATGTTAAAGATAGACCATTCAAATGTTCAGTTTGTAATAAGTCATTTCCCAGAAATTGGGATCTTTCATTACATTTACGCATTCATACTAATGAGAAACCATTCCAATGTGCTATTTGTAATAAATCATTTGCCCGGAAAGTCAGTCTTGTTAAACATACACGTGTTCACAATAAATGAGTTTTGAAAGTGTGATTCACTGGGAGTTTGTTACAAATGGGTCAATGAATGGAATGAGTTTATGAAATTTTGAAGGTTGTGGGTTCAAACCCTACCGGATCCAAACAACTATGACAAAAATTCATGGAATTGGGAGAAATCAAACTACTACCACACCCAGCATCTAGCTCTGATCTTGCACCTTCAGATTACCATCTGTTTAGATCCATGTCCATTTTTTTCATGAAATTTTGAAAACACTGAAGCTGTGGAAGTGTCTCTCTATGATTTTTTTTACATAAAAATATCAGACTAATACCATTGCAGGCTAAAAAGCCTTGCTGAAAATGGCTCAGAACTCTAGAATCTGTTAGTATTTACTTTTAAGAGTTTCTAGTCTGAAAAAAAATTCCAAATTTAGGCTGAACAAGCAATGATAGCAATTCTGAGGGCATATAATCTTCTCACAGACCACTAGTTACTAAACATATATAGATTTGTTATAACTTGTTGCCAACATATAAAATTATATTTACACTATGGCAAAATGTGAGCTTAAGTTGGTGATTTAGTCCAGTGATAATGCACCAAAGTTTACAGAAGTTTCTGCTAGAGGAAATTTAGTGTGCATGCTTACCGGCAATTTATAATTGATTGAAAGGCAATTTCATATACGGTACATATTTTTTATGAATTCATTGATTTAATACAGTTATTTTGATGAAAAGGTAATTTCATGCATATATTTATTATGCATTTCAGGTTTTTAGACATGGGAAGTTGGGAAGGTTCAATTTCATATGACTCTTAATTTCTGTTGAACACTGGAATATGCATAGCAGCAGAAAATACTTATAATGTAGAACCAATTATTGGGTTTCCCCATTTAATCGTGCAGCTGTTTTAATTATGAATGTCTTATATTGTTTACATATATGTTTAATTACAATTCTCACAAAGGAATGTAACTGAAACCAGAAATTAAAAAAAAAAAAAAAAGAAATATTTGGATAAATTAATTTGACTAAATATTTATTTTCCATATTTAAGAGATGTATACACTACTATAACTAAATAAATATATTTATTGTATAATTTAATATTTTAATTATTGTATTGTAAATAATTTTTGGAATCTGCAAATTCAGTGATACATTTACTAAAATCCTCAGATAACTCGATCCAATTGTTATTCTCATTTTTAATTTGCCTAATGAGATCCCATCCAAAATTCTCCTCCAAACCATATCTAGGAGTTCTGTCTCTATTTTTCTTTTACTGTTTCTCAATAATAAATTTGAAAGCATTTCTGTTGTCATCCGTCAATTTATGTGATCTGCTCTACTGAATCTCCTAAACTTCATAATTCTGATATCAATGCAATTCATAGAGTTGCTTCGTAAGAATCTTCATCCTATATATGACCAAATGTTTTGCATCTGTTTGATTATTTGAATGCTTGTAGTTGATTCTTAACTTAATGTACCTGAACATGTATATATTCAGCTGATCTCTACCAATATTATTATTATTATTATTATTATTGTTATTAAACGAAAATGTGCACAAGTTGTGCATAGAGTTAACTAATTCACTTTGCTTTTACAGTTGTTATGGATCTGTGCATGTTTCAATTATTGATTTGGGTCGTTTTTTACATGCTGTGACATGGTAACGATCTCAAGACAGTTCACAAAATTTGCATATGCACATTGCGTTTGGGTCATGGTAGGTCTTCACTTTACACACTTTGTGATGGTATCCATGTACTGCCAGATAATTTACAAAATGACGAAAATCTTGGTTTGTAGCCATTCACATTTGATTTAGCATAGCTTCTGTTGCATAAAATTGTATCCAGATTTCTTTCTTCTTAGCTTGGAGCTCTGCTAGGAGGTCTTGGTAGGCTGCAGTGGATGGTAAGAGTATCAGCTTTGCAATTGTTCTATGAAGAAGGTCTCTCCTGAGAGTTCATATGCCAGTCAGGAGCATGTAAATTTGGATATACATAGTATTGTCTTTAGATAGACTGACTTGATTTTCTAAAGGTCGTTCTTTGTGAGGTAAGCCATATGAGTTCCAAACCATAGGTTACGATTGGGTTTATCTTTGTGGCAAAGATCTGCATTACCATAGTCATTGTTTTCTTAGGAATTGGATATCATTCATAGCAATTATTGCCACTGTCACTCTACCTTCTACATGCTTTTTGAAAGTATTTCCCCTAGTTTGCAATGTTATGCCAAGGTAGTTGAAAGAGATTGAAGCTCTTTCAATCTCTACCAATAACCAGTATATAACATGAATTATGTAATAACAAAACTCTAAAATTAAATATTTGATTCGTAAACAGATTTACAATGTTATTCTGTATCTAAAAATGTATTTTTCATCGTTAGTCTTCCGTATCCATCTATTTATTCCATGCTATTTTAAGAATTGTGCTTCTTATCTTTTGGATTCATGAGTTACAAGCTCTTAGATTATTTCTATAGTCTTGATGTTTATATTAAAGAGTCAACATTTTTGAAAACTTAAAAAATCCAGGTTGCAGGGTGTGTGTGGGATTTCTAATACAAAATATCCTATCTATATCCCAAATTTCCCAATTGTATATTTTAAGACTATATATAGTCTTGGTGTTTTCATTAAAAATTTAAAAACTATAAATTCGGTCTTCAGGATGTGTCCAGAATTTGTAATGCAAAAAAATCTGTCCTATATCCCAACTTTCCCATTTGTATATTCCAAGAATATGTCTTTGTGATTTTACTAAAACTGTCAACATTTTCAATCTACAGCATGTGTCTGGGATTTATAATGAAAAATCCAGTATACATCCCAAATTTTTTGACTCAATTCCAAAAGTTACAGCTTGTAGCTTTTAATAAAAATTACAAAATTTTCGAAATCCTGCAAATCAGGTTACAGGGTGTGTCTGATATTTCTAATATAAAAAATCAGGCCCTCATCCCAAATTTCCTGATAATATACTCCATTTGTCTTGAAATTTTTACTATAAATAACATTTTGGAAATTTTGAAAACTGCAAAAATTAGCCTGCAGTGTGTCCGGGATTTCTAATGCAAACAAATTATTTATACATACCAAATTTCCCGATTATATATTCCAGATACAGACTTAGTGTTTTTACTAAAAACGTAAAATTCTTCGAAATGTTTTAAATTGTAAAAATACAGTCTTCAGGTGTTTCCGAGATTTCTAATCCAAAAAATTCGTCATCCCAAATTCCCAGTTGTTTATTCCAAATAGGGTACATGTCCTGCAGACTGAATATTTTCAGTTTTCAAAATTTCGAAAATTTTGACATTTTTAGTAAAAACACGAAGTATTTATCCTCAAAATATATAAACGAGAAATTTAGGTTTTAGGACGGATTTTTTAAATTACAAACGCGGGCACAGTCTGTAAGACTAAATTTTTGCAGTGTTCAAAATTTCGAAAATTTTGAGTCATAGTAAAAACAACAAGACTATAGCGTCGGAATATAAAATCGGGTAAATGTAATTTAGTTCTCATTTGATAACTTCGAAAATTTTGACATTTTACCGGTATGCAAAAATGCCAGAAACTTGATATATAAAATCGAGAAATTTGGGATATAGAACGGATTTTAGCAGCAATATCCCTGACAATCACTGCTGTCTGTAATTTACAAATTTAAAATAAAATGACATTCTAAGCAAGAACACCAAGACTATAGCCTTAGAATAAAGAGTCGGAAAATTTAGAATATAGGTAAGATTTTGTGCATAACAAATTCTGTACATGTTCTCTATACTTAATTTTTGCACTTTTCAAAATTTTGGAAATTTTTACATTTTTAGTAAATATGCCAAGGCTTTGGCATATACAATCGGGGAATTTTGTATGTTGACCGAATTTTTTACATTAGAAATTCCAGATACATCAGCAGACTCAATTTTTGCAGTTCTTAAAATTCTGGGAAAGTTCGGCATTCATAGTAAAAATTCCAAGGCAACTGGAGTATGCAATCAGGATTTTGGGATGTAGGCTGGATTTTTGCATTATCAATCAATCCCGACACACCTGTAACCTGAATTTTTGTGACTCTCAGGATTTTAAAAAATGTCAGTTTTAGTAAAAACTACAAGATTACAGCCTTAGAGACACTATTGAGAAATTTGGAACAGAGGCCGGATTTTTTCTCATTTTTAAATCTCAATAAATTATTTAGTTTAAATGTATGTCATTTTTAAATTTTAGAACATTTTGACAGTTTAATAAAAACAGGAAGACTTGGAATATACAATCAGGAAAATGGGGATGTAGGCCGGATTTTTCGCATTACAAATCCTGGACACACCCTGAAGACTGAATTTATGCAGTTGTCAAGATAAAAACAAATCACACTTTTAGTGAAAGCATCAAGACTATAGTCTTCTAATATACAATTAGAAAATTTAGAATATAGGCCAGACCTTTTTCCATTACAAATCCCAGACATACCCTGGAACCTACATTTTTAAATTTTCAATTCTTTTTTATATTCCGACTCTTTAGTATAAACACCAAGATCATAGAATCTAAGAGCTTAAAATTCATCAATCCAAGAAATCAGAAGCTGAATGCTGAAAATAATATGGATGGATGGATAAAGATGAGTTGAGATGAAAAATAAATCTTTTGATACAGAAAAAGTATAAATACAAATCAAACGTTTAATTTTACTGTTTTATTATTGCATAATTCTTGTTATAAACCGGACATAGTTAGAAATCAGCTGAGTATA
The DNA here is from genome assembly GCA_030220185.1 of Diploptera punctata. NCBI lineage: Eukaryota > Metazoa > Arthropoda > Insecta > Blattodea > Blaberidae > Diploptera > Diploptera punctata. The sequence goes on along the minus strand of JASPKZ010003048.1, from coordinate 1,466,318 downwards.
TATATATGTGTTCAGGTACATTAAGTAAAGAATGAACTACATTATTAAAATGCAAACATTCAGTCGTATATAGAACAAAAATGAAGCAAGATTCTCAGCAAGAGGCTCCATGATTTGCATTCCTATCAGAGTTATGACATTTAAGACATTGAGTAGAGCACATAATATAAATTGATGAACGACAACAGAATTGCTTTCAAATTTGTTATTTAGAAAGAGTTTAATATATATATATATATATATATATATATATATACTGAGAGTAAAAATCTGCATCATGCACATTACCATTTTGAGCAAACTCTCAATAAATCACACCTTCAAAATTAAACCACATACACACACACACACAACGTACTTATTAGACAACCAAATATAAAAAATTAACAAACCGTAGCCGAGCGGTTAAGGTAGGAAGCCTTGTCGCAGAGCTATGGGACTTGCGCTGGTTCGAGTCTCCATGGGGGAAGAAATTTTCTCATGGTATTTCGGCCAGTATGGGACCGGTGCCCACCCAGCATCATGAGGCAATTGGGTAGCTACAATAAGTAGCGGCTCCAGGTTGAGGAACCAGCTATAACGGCTGGGGGACTCGACATGCTAACCACATGTCACCCCTACACTGGCTGTTGATCATCTACCTCTGTGACTGACACATGTGGATGTGAAGGGCCAGCAGCCGGCTGGTAAAAGGGCAACCGCTGAAAAGTGGAAAGACCCTCAATCGGAAAACAAACTGATTCTAATTACTGTCTCTTAATATATATACAGGGTGTTGTAAAAAAACACTGACAATGTTGTTGAGATAGTATATTGAGATAAGTTCATCACTTTTTAATAAGGTACGAATGTCTGGAAATGATGCGTTTTCACACTATGACTAGTTAATTATGTCTCAAGATCAGTGTTAGTTCCAAGGATTTGAAGACACGTTACTTGACAACACCTCACAGGTACAGAACATACGATACGTGGCTTCGCAATGAAACGTGGCTACAACATGAAGGAGCTCTAGCTCACTTCGATGCCAATGTGAGGAGACATTTGGATACCACATTTCCAGGTCGATGGATTGGCAGAAAGGACCAGTCCCATGGCCTCTGAAATCACCTGACTTAACCCTCTCGACTACTTTTTATGGAGTGGCATGAAACAGTCTGTTTATCAGACACCAGTCGAGTTACTAATGGATCTTATAGCCCGAATCCACGCTATTACAGAAAATTCAAACAAGGCCAGGCATATTTGAATGTGTGCGCCAATTACTACACCACCGATGTATGCTCTGCAATGAGATGGGAGGTGGATATTTTCAAAACATGATGTAACTGTGACAGTATTGTCAAGTATTGAGTCTTGAAATCCAACTAATGGAACTCTTGAGAAATTAGCTACTCAGTGTGAAAACACATAATTTCCAGTCATTGGTACCTTATTAAAAAATGATCAACATGTCTCAATATACCACCTCACCTCGTTGTCGGTGTTTTCTTGCAGCACCCTGCATATACAGAAAGATAGGAATTCTGAACATTACAAGAAAACATTTGAATTTTTCCTCATTACTACTAACATATGGATGTACAATGAGAACAAAATCTTTAGCAAATCATTCTTTAGAATAAAATAAAATAAGTTAAAATATACCTTCTTAGGTGAGATCCGTTGTCCTCAACTTATAAAATATGTATTCTTTATGCCTGTAAGCCTTTCAGAACATCCATTTCATCTTCAGCAGGTCTTTATTCACTACAATATCTGCCATCATACTAGATATTGTAGCACACGTGACAACACCACATTAGGACCAGCAGCATCTACCATCATACTAGATATTGTAGCAAACAAAGACCTGCAGAAGATGGAACGGATGTTCTGAAAGGCTTACAGGCATAAAGAATACATATTTTATAAGTTGAGGATGACGGATCTTACCTAAGAAGGTATATTTCAACTTATTTTATTTTATGACTCTCCACCTCAACGGTTTTAATAATGAATCTTATTAGTACTGATTCTTTAGAATACAACAAATTAAATTGATTTCCATTATAAATTTTCAGACAGAAGTTAGCCCTTAGCAAATCACTGATTACATACAGAATTTTTTCCTCATTAACCCGTTGGGTGGGCGTTACGTGAATATCCGTCTCAAGAAAGCCTTCACTCGGTGGGAGTTACGGATATATCCAACGAGATATATATTATTTTTTTTCTAAGTTATTTGGCGATTATGGAACGCAAAATTTTGAAGATCTGTTCTGTATGGGTATGACATCTAGTGTGATTTTTTTCAACCCCCTTTGACCGGTCTCTTAACAGTTTCTTATTACGAGAGTTAAAATCACATATCATGTATGCGCGCAAGAACGGACTAACGTGTATCGGTAACTGGCCAGCTATATAACATTCATGATAAAATATTATTCACTAGACGTGTTCAGAAAAAAAAAAAAAACAGACACCATCTGTTTGCTCAACATAATATATCTCTCAACTCAGATTAGCCTTAAACCTTAATGCAAGAACGATCTAAGTTAATGAAAAAATAATAACTCTGGTACAGTTTCTTGTAACTTCTCATTCACACGTTTAAATGAGAGGTCTGTCTTTTATCACATTAGAAAAATATTGCACAAACATTCAATTGGGGTTGCTAACTTTTACCCTCCATTCTCCAGTCTTGAAGTAACTAGTTCAAACGTCTTATTTCGCTTCTAGTTTTTTTTTTTCACTTCATCATATTTTTTATAAGCTACTTACAATTTACTGAAAATATGAGTGTTTTCTAAAATGAAGTTATGTAGCATTCATAATACTAACAACAATAATAACCAGTGACTTCTCAACACACCAGTGTTCAATAACACCACTGAATAATATCTGATGACGTCAATAATCACTATTACTACAATAAAAACTACTAATTGTACAGATATATATTTTTACGGTATATTAAAGTTCTAAAAATAAAAAAAATTGTGATTATTTGTAATAACTCAAAACTGACAGTATTTAGTAACGCCACTGGTCATATGTGTCGTAAAATTTTAATATTTACACAGTGTTAAAAGAGATTGTATATTTACATTATAAACTTCGGAGTAAATTGCCAATATAAATTAATTAATTAATTTATACATATATCCTAAATGCTTAGTTTATATCGATGTAAGACTTGAAATAACGCCACTGATGACAGACACCATGTAAGGCCAGAGTTAACATTTATTGCATTTAAGAGATTTGCATACTTTTTAATATTCATTACATGTAATATAAATAATGTTTTCCAAATTACTTTTAAATTGAACACGAGAAGACACTTGTGCCGTTTTTGTACTAAAGTTGAAAAAAATAAAAATATGAAATTTCGATTAAAAAATATGACCATATGAAAGAGAATGGTTGTTTTGTATAATATTTGATGGATATTTTACAAATGTTTACTCCCTGTATTTTTTATAATATTTTAAATTAAAGGAAGAAAAGGCTCCTCACAGAGCTGTAGAACTGCACTACTAGGTCCCCAGTTAAGGGGTTAATGTATGTAATGTGTGCATACAAACTGTACATGCCTTTTTTTTTTTTACTGTTACTGTCAATAAATAATTGCGGCAAGACAAATGATTAATTAGAAATGTTACTTTAATGGTAAGGCATTATGATGAACACGTATGTGATGATTAAGAGTGGGTTTGTAAGCAAATTTATTATTACAAAAAGAACATTTGAAAGGTTTCTCATTAGTATGAATGCGAATGTGCCTGACAAGTTGACCCTTCTGGACAAACGATTTATTACAATTATAACATTTGAATGGTTTCTCATTAGTATGAATACGAAAATGTGCCACAAGATTTTGATTATTAATAAATGACTTATTACAAACTGTACATTTGAATGGTCTATCTTTACTGTGTTTAAGTACATGACTATTTAAATCGGTCTTGAAATTAAAAGATCTGCTACAAAGAGAACATCTGAACGGTTTATTAGGATGATATTTTAGATGTTTGTTAAGTGCGCTTTTAGAAACAAATAACTTATCACAACGTGAACACTTGAAGGGTTTTTCACAATTATGGACGAGTAAATGTGTGTTTAGTTCAGGCAAACTGGCAAATAACTTATCACAAATAGCACATTTGAAATGTATCATATATACATCTCTTGTTATTGAATCTTCATTAGGGGCGTGCCTTCCAGCAAAATTGGTCTCACCATCATTGCATTTTCCCTCCTCAAAATGCACTATACTTGGATTATATTTCGTTACATTTAGATGTTGATTTTCTAACAATATTTTCGAACTTTCTTTACTCTGCTCCACCTGAAAATATAACATTATGGTAAACAACAAATCTCTTAGACAAATATCTTAAATTCAGTAATGAAACCTTTACTAGTCTACAGGGATACCAGAGTACAGTTATACAAAACCATAATAAAACCTGCACTTTGCTACAACGGTGAAGCATGGATTTCGAGGAAAGGAGAGAAGAGCAGTATAACTTCTAGTGAAAAGAGATTCATGATATATACAGTAAAGTACATGAAATAAGATAGAAATGCAATGACGATGTCTTGAAGGAACCATGTTTAGAACCAGCTAATATACATATATGAATACCAGAAAATGCTGGATGAATCATTTGCAATGAATGAGTTCGGATACAGTTCCCATAGTCATGTATTCTTATCATCCTACAGGGAAGAGATCTGTGGGCCGTCCAAGGAAGCACTAGAACAAAATTCACCAGTGAGATCATTACAGGCCTAAAACTTGTATGAATGAGGAAGAAGACAAATACCTTACATTGCCCATTTCTAAGTATACTTCACTATAAAGAGAAACTACAACTCAACATCATTACAAAATTTTCGTCAATATCGGTTTTTAGTTTCTTCATTTCATTTTACTCATTTTAGTTATAAGTTGCCTAAGATTGTCCCATGAATAGTAATACCGACAAAATATCCTGACTGTTGTAATAGATGCTAGTATCCACAGTTCTTTCACTTTCTTTGCCAGAATAAAGGAAATGTTAATTCTCGTGGTTCTTTAACTTCTACCTCTTTCAAAAGTTAGATGGGCATAAAAATAATGCCTCATATGTTCTGAAAAGTTGGCAATATTCACGAACTCAAGGCTTCTGACACAATAGAAGTTAAAATGTAATTATGTAATACCAAGAAAGTCAGTAGATGTTGGAATGGAAAGAAAAAGCATATTGGTAGCATGATAGTGAACCAAATATGTAATGGAACATAACTGCAAACATTGGAAGTAGGTTGTAACCTATGGCCCATTATAACATGCATATAAAGTCATTTGTGCTATAATAGCATAAAATTAAATTTAGAAAAAAAATTACCTCAAAATTTATTTCGTCAGAAGCTAGTGGGTCATCAGCAGAAAATGGCTCACATTTAATATAAACACTGGCAAAATTCATCAACTTCTGATTTTATTTCCATTTTCACGTCCTGTAAAATGAAAAGCACAGTATACCACAATTATAGTTATCAAACCTAAGCTCCTAATAATGACAAAGAACTAAATAAACATTTGCACAATAGTTTACATGTGGTCTAATTTCAGTTTGTGGCAGACGATCTTCTTGTGTGACAGCCAATTTGCAATTCATGATTATCAAAGAATCTGGAAATATCACCAATAAGTACAGTAATTTATTTTACAAATGATTATTTCTACATTTATCTTAAATTAAATTTACAACAAACTCGTCAAGGAGGCTATGAATGTTCCTGGTATTATTACACTGCAGTGAATCATATTTTGAGGGTTTTAAGTAAGTTTTGTTTTTTATTGTAAAGTGAAAAACATGTTTAATTTATTTGTTTGGGAATTCTATGACAGGAGTTATACATTAGTCACTATTCAAATAGAAAAGCGAACTTTTCGTTATGGTACACCAGATTATCCAATAAACTGTAAAATATGCTATACATTAACTTACTAATTTTCTCACCCTAACGAAATAAAATGAGTATATGTGGGCTCGTATCATGGAATAGCGATTACCTTTTATTACTTGAATGGGCATGAGAAATTGACACCATTTAGTAAGTGGAGCCACTTCAAATCTTGGTTCCAATAGTCTGAATTATAAGCCTAGTCTTTTAATTCCAATACTGTAAAACCTTCAGGTAAAATGTGTAGTTGCTACACTCCAGCCACTGGATCTCCGGCTCTGACGTTTTCACGACAATGTTGCCGATATGGATATTCAGTGGGAGGGGCTGCCTTGTGTATGCAGTTAGCAGAAATACAGGTGAAAACTTCTCAGCAATTTCAAACCTTACTAGCGCGCTATAGCAGCGTTAAGAGCAGTGATTGGTTGTGGCAGACATTTACTCCCAGTTCAACTATTTCTTTATTGGCAGTAATGGCCGAGTTTCTCCCTTTACAACCTAAACGTCAGAGCCGGATATCCAGTGGCTGGACTTTAGGTCTTAAGATGTTCATTATGGAAATAAATAAATTGAGATGTATTACTAGAACTTAAAAAGCCGATTTCTTATATCAAATAGAAAGAGGGTTTGGATACGAAAAAGAAGATTTGAATTTGTATTAGCAAGGAGGATGGTAGAATCAATGGCTTGGTTGTTACTAGTGCTTGTTTCCACACATAACAAATCTATCCACGTTGCTGTTGGATTATATAAAATAAAATGTATCACTACACAAAATTACATATGATGATATGATTGTTTAAAATCTAAATTGTTGGATAGAATACTTCTATTGCAATTGGTGTAAAAATTTGCAAGTTTAACAGAACATTTATTTCATACAATATCTGCTTTCAAGTAAAAAAATCATAGGCTGGTTAATTTGAGTTTCCGATATTCAAAACTTTTAGAATCCCCCTTGGAGTTTGAATTAAAAAGTTCACTGTATTTTCAGTTATGACACATGTGTTACTTCTGTATGTATAACTTATTGTTAGCAGGAATTTGTGTAAGATCTTGTATGAAGAAACATGTATCAATTTACTGTATTTATTGGTGATATTGATATTTTCAGACTCTCTGATTATAATGAATTGCCAATTGGCTGTTACGCAAGATCATCTACTACAAACTGCAATTAGACCACATGTAAGTTACTGTACAAATTAAATTAATGTTTTTGTTACCTCACCTCATATCCTTTTTCTTCTAGACTGCAGTTTCAGAACTTATCTCCATCATCAGTAGCCTCTGGTCGACTGGTGTTATGTAGTTTCTTGGCGGTTGACAGAGACTACTGATGATGGAGATAATCTCCGAAACTGCAGTCTAGAAGAAAAAGGATATGAGGTGAAGTAATAAAATCATTAATTTAATTCTTAAATTAAACCTCATAGTTTTTTTTTTCCCCCCCTGTGTAGAAAGTTAAATACTGTACAAATGTTTATTTATTTCTTCGTCATTATTAGTAGCCTAGGTTTGATAATTATGGTTGGTTGGTTGGTATCTAATGTCGAGCACTTGATAATGAAATCATTCGCTCTCTTGCACTCCAATATTTAGCAGAAATGCTGGTCTCTTCTACAAAGGCTGGGCAACGGAGGAGATGGTTTCTTTCCATATCTTCATTTAAATAGCAAAAAAGGGCATTTAGGTGAATCTGTTATGCCAATTCTGTGTAGGTGTTTATTCAAGCAGTCATGTCCCGTTAGCAGTCTGAATGTTGCTACTGCAGATTTTCTTTGTAATGTAGTAATGTCATAAGCTTGTAGATTTTCCCATTTCCTGTGGAAAGGCTACTGTTTTTAACAGAGAGGAGACCCTTTAATTCCTTCCATCGAAGGCTTAAAGGAACTGACCTGGACAGTAACCTAGTGTCCAATCCCTCACCTTCTCGTGGTGCAGCTGTTAGTAATCATGCTTATGCATGATGAACGAAAGGGAAGGGCTACTCACCAACAAGCACTGGTCAGCTTGGTGAGTTTTTCTTTTTTGACCGAATTGGTATTACTTCTCCTCCCCATACCAATTCCCTCTTTCAACTCTTCTATCCAGTCTCCCTTGACTGACCTCTTGTTTCTTTCGACCCTGATGGTATTAGAGTACTTGAAGCCTAGGGGTTCATTTCTCCTTCCTTCCTATACCTACTTCCTCTCTATGGGTGACGTAACCACCACATGTGGTGCCTACTACTAAACGGTTACAACTAGTTTATTGTACTCCAATACAAACATGAAGCCTTGGTTTGATAATTATAAATATGGTATATTGTGCTTTTTATTTTATAGGATGTCAAAGTGGAAATAAAATCAGAAGTTAATGAATTTGCCAGTATTTATATTAAATGTGAACCATTTCCTGCTGTTGACCCACTAGCTTTTGAGGAAAACAAACCTTGAGGTAATACATACATATGTGTATATATATATTTATTTATTTACTTATATACATTTTATAAGTATAGATTTGTACTATTGCAGCACAAATGACTTTATATCCAATTATATCTCTGAAATATGCTCAAAATGAAAAGCTCTGTATAAATGATTAAACATTACAATAGGAAGCAACATTATGTTCATCTTAATACATAATATGAGTCTGATACAACTTATCTCGTAAGAAGTTGAGTTGTATTGGACATGTTTCATTACTCTTAAGTATCATCTTCAGCTTGCCCGGACTGTTGAATTTTACATTGTCAGCCCTGATCCAAAAGATGGAGTGGGAGTCAACATTCAGGACCAACAACATAAAATTCTAGTTTGGACAAGCTGAAGATGATATTCAGGAGTAGTGAATCATGTCTGAAAAAACTCAACTTTTTATTATGTACGATGTAACAGACTCACCTTATTTATTGTTTATCATATTGATACAACATAAAAAGATACAACATAAAAAATAATAATGTATGGTAATATGTAAAATGCATTTGAAGAGAAAAATTATACTCTACTGACTGAGGTATCTGGGCAAGTTCCAATTTTTCTCTTATATATGCTGTTAATTCCCGTTATTTTGCATTTAGATTGGAACTTGCTCAGGTAGTTCAGTCGGTAGAGCATTGGCCTAGAAAGCCGTAGTTCTGGGTTTAAGCCGCAGTCTGAGTGTATAATTTTTCTCTTCAAATATGATTTATCCATCATTGAGATGTATGAAATGAATAATAAAGAAATGTAAAATTGTACTTATAAAATTACTAAATAACATTAAATATGTTGGTGAAAATTGTGTATATTTTGTCAGTATTATTGTACATGGGACAGTCTTAGGCTCCATCCATCCATAGAAAATTCTGCTCAAAGACAGGTCCTTCACTGCAATCATAGCATTTTCATGCTATGCTTGCAGCTTTACTAGGGAATTGTACGTGTGGTAGCTTCCTGTTGCTTTCCACACCGGTGAAGGATGATGATGATGGCCATATGATTTTGGGGACCATTTGGGCCTTAAAGTTTTCCTGACATTTGTCTTACAGGTGAGGAAAAACCCCAATAAAAACCTCACCCAGAAAAACTGCCCCGACCGGAGATCGAACCCGGGCCCGCTGCATGACAAGGCAGCACGCTACCTCCAGATCACAGCGGTGGACTTCTTAGGCATCATATAACTGAAATAAATTAATTGAAAAAAAAAACTAATGTTGAACATTTTGTAATGTTGTTAACTTGAAGTTACTCTTTATAGTGAAGGATACTTAGAATTGGGCAATGCAAGATATTTGTTACTTACGTAATATTATATTTTCAGGTGGAGCAGAGTAATGAAACTCCAAAGTTACTGGTAGAAAATTCACATGTAAAAGAAACAAAATATATTCCAAGTATAGTGCATTTTGAGGAGGAAAAATCCAATGATGGTGAAATCAATCTTACTGGATCATACATCCCTGGTGAACATTCAAAAACTGTCGACAATTATGTGATACGTTTCAAATGTGCTCTTTGTGATAAATCATTTGCCAGTTTGTCTGAACTTAACACACATTTACACATCCATAAAAATGATAAACCTTTCAAGTGTTCTCGTTGTAACAAGTCATTAGTTTCTAAAAGCTCACTTGACAAACACCTAAAATATAATCATAATAAACCATTTAATTGCTCTCTTTGCAACCGATCTTTTGATTACAAGGCCCAATTAAACAGTCACATACTTAACCATGGTAAAGATAAACCGTTCAAATGTTCTATTTGCAATAAATCATTTGCCAGAAATTGGGACCTTTTATTACATATTCGCATTCATACAAATGAGAAACCATTCAAATGTTCTGTTTGTAATAATTCGTTTGTCCAGAAGAGTCACCTTGCCAAACATTTTCGCATTCATACTAATGAGAAACTTTTCAAATGTTCTTTTTGTAATAAATCATTCGCTCAGAAAGTCAGTCTGACTAAACATACACAATATTTTCACAACAAATGAGTTACTATTAAAGTGAAATCAGGATAGCATACCTCCTACCATCTACAGAACCATATCAAAAAGCAGTAAAAATGAGGGAACAGAAGGAAATAAATGAGGAATTTTACACCTCCAGTGCCATGACAGACAGAAACTGGACAAGAGAATGGCAGACACTGAGACACGTAACCAGACTAGCGATACATGGCTTTCATCACAAGGTCTGCAAAAATTAAAATTTCCACCAGCCAACTGAAGACTGCAGATGTACACTATGTGATGATAAGTGTAAACTTTATCATATCACAGAGTGTAAAAACAGAACAAAATCAATTAATGAATACAGCAAAGAGTGAATACAAGTGATCGGTGGAAAAGAACGTAAAACTTTCTAAACTAATGCTCTTCTGAGTGCTCCTTTCTATTATTATATAAAAATGAAATTTCTAATCATTTGTTTGTCATGATGCAATTACTTAACGATGGTAACAGTAAACAATTTGTATATTTTTTTTTTAAGAGAAAAATTATACGCTCAGACCGGGACTTGAACCCGGGACCCTTGGTTCTCTAGACCAAGTGCTCTACCAACTGAGCTACCTGAGCAAGTACCGATCTAAATGCAAATCTTTCTCTATATACATTGTAATTCCCGTATATTGTTTATTTTTCATATTTCACTCACCTCATACTTCATAATTCATGCAGACCCTGGGTTTCTTCACATCTTTTGTGACATTCTCAATGCTGTGTCACGTTCACAACTGTTGTGAATTATGAAGTATGAGGTGAGTGAAATATAAAAAATAAACAATATTAAAAAACCTCATAGTGTTATTTCCTACTACATAACTTAACAATTTGTATGTACTGTTTGTAATAAATAATTTACTAGGAAAGTCAATATTAACATATTGTTTTTTTTATTTCACTCACCTCATACTTCATAACTCCTAGCATACCCAGGGTTTCGTCACATCCTTTGTGACATTCTCAATGCTGTGTCACGTTCACAGCATTGAGAATGCCACAAAGGATGTGACGAAACCCTGGGTGTGCTAGGAGTTATGAAGTATGAGGTGAGTGAAATAAAAAATAAACAATATTAAAAAACCTCATAGTGTTATTTCCTATCTACATAACTCAATATTAACATATTTACATACAATCCATCCATAGTAATTCTGCCCAAGGGCAGGTCTTTCACTGCAATCATGGCATTTTCATGCTATGCTTTGCACCTTTACTAGGGAATTATAAGTGTGGTAGCTTCCCGTTGCTTTCCACGCCGAAGAAGGATGATTATGATGGCCAGATGATTTTTGGGGACTGTTGGGCCTAAGCTTCCTGACATTTGTCATAGGTGAAGGAAAAAAACCTCACCCAGGAGTCCGTCCCGACCAGAAATCGAACCCAGGACTGCAGGACAAGGCAGCAGGCTACCTCAAGACCATAGTGGTGGACTTAACATACAATAATGAGAAATAATTCTGTTTATAATCAGTGACTTACTGAGAAATGATTTCTGACTGAAAATTTATAATTATAATGACTTTGATTTGTTGTTTTGTAATGAACAATTTGCTATAAATATTTTTCTTACTGTACATCCATATATCCATTCTATGAAAATGAGGAAAAATTAAAATATTCTCTTTGTAATGTGTCAGTTATTCAGAATTCCTATCTTCCTGAATATATATATAGGGTGTCCACCGCTGTGGTCTCTAGGTAGCATGCTGCCTTGTCATGCAGCGGGCCCGGGTTCGATCCCCAGTTGGGGCAGTTTTTCTGGGTGAGGTTTTTATCGGGGTTTTTCCTTACCTGTAAGACAAATGTCAGGAAAACTTTAAGGCCCAAACGGTCCCCAAAATCACATGGCCATCATCACCATCATCATCCTTATCCTTATCATCATCATCTTCCTTCACCGGTGTGGAAAGCAACAGGAAGCTACCACACCTACAATTTCCTAGTAAAGCTGTAAGCATAGCATGAAAATGCTATGATTGCAGTGAAGGACCTGCCCTCAGGCAGAATTACTATGGATATACAAGGTGTAACAGGACCTCACTGACAAAATGATAGGCCATGGAGAGAGGATAATTTTTTGTTAAGTAACATATTGTCGCAAACACATCATTTATGAGTTATCCACAGATGAAGGTGTTCACCCATAAGGGTTGGAATTGAATACAAACAATTGTACGCGTACCATTTTATTGAAAAAGACATGTTTTTACAATAAGTGTTCAAACAGTCGACTCTGTGCCTCATTGCATGTTTGATATCATCGCAGCAACAATCGACTAGCATGGCCGATCATGGCAGGATTCTTTTTAACGTCGTCAAAACACTTATTGTAAAAACATGTCTTTTTTCAATAAAATTATATGTGTATAATTGTTTGTATTCAATTCCGATCCTTACGGGTGAACACCTTCATCTGCACATAATTCATAAACGACGTTGCGACTATATATTCCTTCAGAAAAAATTATCCTCTCTGCATGGCCTATAATCTCTTTATCATTTTATTGGTGAGGTCCAGTTACACCCTGTATATATATATATATATATATATATATATATATATAGAGAGAGAGAGAGAGAGAGAGAGAGTGCGAGCAAGGAAAAGCAGTTTGTTAACTTTTATATCACATTGTCTCATAAGTAATGTGAGTGTTTAAGGTGATTTTGTGTGCCTGGTGGAATTTTGAAGGTATGATTCACTGGAAGTTTGTTACAAATTGGTGTGCAGACAATGAGAATCTTTATTTTCAATTAATGGAATCTATTATTCATAAATGTTAACAAAAGATAACTAGCCAAGGGATGTACAAAATATATAACAAAAAAGTTATGCGAGTGTACCTCGTCTTCTGAGGCAAATGGGTTAATGGGAAACTGGTAAATGAGATTAAGAATTTGTTAGAGTTATCTGAGAATTTTAGTGAATATATCACTGAATTTTCAGATACAAAAAAAATCTAAAGTACCGTTATCTTTTGTTCGTTTTGAATGCCTAAAATATACAATATAATTTACGGTGACTCAAATCCGGTCTCTGGAGAAGTGCATTGAGCATTTAAACCTGAAGTGAATGGGTTAAGATTCCATCCAAAATTCTCCAAACTACATCTCTCTCACTCTCTCTCTCTCTTTCCAAACTGTTTTGGAATGGGATGTTGTCTTAAAAGAATATATATTAAAAGTCAATAAATAAAAGACAGAGTATGGAAGAAGATAAAAAATCAGCAGATAGAAAAATAAAATTCAGAGGACATTGTTGAAATTGAAAACAGGTAGGAATTGATAAAAATATGAAAGATAAAATTAAGAAAAGAAGTAAGCAGAAGGGTACAAAGTCTCATATGCTATCATTTAATTAAAAGCCTATTGTGGTATCAGGATATACCGTTGCAATGCAAAAAAAAAAAAGTAAAAATTTGGACCAAAGAGATGAACTCATAGGTTAATGGAGAAAACTTGGTAACACTGAACTACACGAGCTTAGTGGAAAACCGGTTGAAACAAAAATTGTTAAGTATCTTAGAATGTGATGGGTAGGACACTACACAAATGGGGAATGAAAGAGGGGCAAAATTTTGCAGAAATCTCAGAAGGAAAATCTCCAGAATGAGGTGGGAGAATTATATTAACCACGATTTGAGGGAGGTAAATAATACAGGGAATGATGACTGGAAAACATTAGCCAATTAATGACTTAGATAGTTATCAGGATTTGTCAAGTTTTTCCATCAAATCACATAGAAGGGGAGTATAAATTAAATTCTAAGAACTGTTAGATGATGCACAAAATTGGATGCCATATTATAATAATAATAGGGAAGATATTGCAAAATAAGCATGTTTCTTGATTACTCAAAGTTTTACAGAAGTCTGTAAGTGATTTTTTTTTGTACCACATTGATATTGTTCATATTCTGACCCACATAGTTTGCACTTGCACTTTTCTTCTGGCTCATGGTATTTCTCTGTCTGAAAATCCAGTGATGAAAACATGTACTGCGAATCTTATCATGGAATCGCAAGTCATATTTGGCTTGCGCCCACTCCCTGTAGATCATCGCATCCGTGGAGAAGAAATCCGGCCATATTTCTTGCTTCTTCTTGTTAAGTTCTTACAGTAGTTCCTTGTAGACTTCTGGTATTTCTCTGTCTGAAAATCCAGTGATGAAAACATGTACTGCGAATCTTATCATGGAATTGCAAGTCATATTTGGCTTGCGCCCACTCCCTGTAGATCATCGCATCCGTGGAGAAGAAATCCGGCCATATTTCTTGTTTCTTCTTGTTAAGTTCTTACAGTAGTTCCTTGTAGACTTCTGGTATTTCTCTGTCTGAAAATCCAGTGATGAAAACATGTACTGCGAATCTTATCATGGAATTGCAAGTCATATTTGGCTTGCGTCCACTCCCTGTAGATCATCGCATCCGTGGAGAAGAAATCCGGCCATATTTCTTGTTTCTTCTTGTTAAGTTCTTACAGTAGTTCCTTGTACTCTTCTGGTATTTCTCTGTCTGAAAATCCAGTGATGAAAACATGTACTGCGAATCTTATCATGGAATTGCAAGTCATATTTGGCTTGCGCCCACTCCCTGTAGATCATCGCATCCGTGGAGAAGAAATCCGGCCATATTTCTTGTTTCTTCTTGTTAAGTTCTTACAGTAGTTCCTTGTAGGCTTCTGGTATTTCTCTGTCTGAAAATCCAGTGATGAAAACATGTACTGCGAATCTTATCATGGAATCACAAGTCATATTTGGCTTGCGTCCACACCCTGTAGATCATCGCATCCGTGGAGAAGAAATCCGGCCATATTTCTTGTTTCTTCTTGTTAAGTTCTTACAGTAGTTCCTTGTAGGCTTCTGGTATTTCTCTGTCTGAAAATCCAGTGATGAAAACATGTACTGCGAATCTTATCATGGAATCGCAAGTCATATTTGGCTTGCGTCCACTCCCTGTAGATCATCGCATCCGTGGAGAAGAAATCTGGCCATATTTTTTGTTTCTTCTTGTTAAGTTCTTACAGTAGTTCCTTGTAGGCTTCTGGTATTTCTCTGTCTGAAAATCCAGTGATGAAAACATGTACTGCGAATCTTATCATGGAATCACAAGTCATATTTGGCTTGCGTCCACACCCTGTAGATCATCGCATCCGTGGAGAAGAAATCCGGCCATATTTCTTGTTTCTTCTTGTTAAGTTCTTACAGTAGTTCCTTGTAGGCTTCTGGTATTTCTCTGTCTGAAAATCCAGTGATGAAAACATGTACTGCGAATCTTATCATGGAATCGCAAGTCATATTTGGCTTGCGTCCACTCCCTGTAGATCATCGCATCCGTGGAGAAGAAATCTGGCCATATTTTTTGTTTCTTCTTGTTAAGTTCTTACAGTAGTTCCTTGTAGGCTTCTGGTATTTCTCTGTCTGAAAATCCAGTGATGAAAACATGTACTGCGAATCTTATCATGGAATCACAAGTCATATTTGGCTTGCGTCCACTCCCTGTAGATCATCGCATCCGTGGAGAAGAAATCCGGCCATATTTCTTGTTTCTTCTTGTTAAGTTCTTACAGTAGTTCCTTGTAGGCTTCTGGTATTTCTCTGTCTGAAAATCCAGTGATGAAAACATGTACTGCGAATCCTATCATGGAATCACAAGTCATATTTGGCTTGCGTCCACTCCCTGTAGATCATCGCATCCGTGGAGAAGAAATCCGGCCATATTTCTTGTTTCTTCTTGCTAAGTCCTTACAGTAGTTTCTTGTAGGCTTCTGTGTATGGTAGAAGTGGATCTTGACGTAGTTCTTCTATGAAGAATTGTTCCTTTGCTATCACGTTTTGTGAAACGTGATGGAGTAAGCTTGGAGAAAGTTAATGTTTCAATGCCATATAAGAGATTTAATTAAAAATTTTGCAATAAACTATCTGCCTTTGGATTATTAGAGAATTATATGTGTGGAAAGAAATGTTGACGTTTGTATCATGTCTTGAGTGGTTGTACTGGACTGAATACTGGTGCGTGGAACCAAGAGGTCTGAGGTTCAAGTCCTAATTCAAGTGTTAATTTTTATTTTCAAAATAATATTGTCCAATATTGGAAAGTATTAATATTTAAATATAACATCAAATTATAAACTTCTTCATTAAAGACAAATAATGGAAACAAAATTTAAATAGGATGCAAGGTAGTCAGATACCGAAAGTAGTCTTCAATTCAATTCCCTCGAGGAGAAGAAATTAGGAAGACCAAAAAATAGATGATAGTGAGATCATAATAGGCAAAACGGACTAATAATTAATAATAAAAAACTAAGATTCAAGAAAGAAAAATACTAAGGAAATACACACTCCAATATATATTATCTATGCCTAACTTACGAAATATTGCAGAACTAATATATAGTTTAACATAAAAAAATCACCATCAGCTATTCAAGAATAATTACATCAATGCAATGTACTTGTATCATCAGCTATGGGTGGATACAATACAGATCAAGGCTCATTGTCATCCATGTATATGCAATTTAACATACATACCAACTATAGTAGTATTTGGTGTACAATATGATAAGCATTCCAAATTAAGGTACACTTGCATATAATAAGAACCTAACAAAGAATTCTAGCAGATACATTTAAATTAACTAGAGGCCCTGTGTCTATGGCTGGCCCCATTACACACGACTTTTTCTATCCTCTTTCTGTGAACTACTTAGTCCTGCAAGCATATAATCACACCTTCTAATTCTTGATACAATCTCAGCATCTCTAAGGGTGGCTTTAACTTTAGATTTTTATGAATCAAGAGCTCTGTCGTGGGGGTATATATAACCTTTATGCACAACCTCTGTTCCTCTACTAAGGTTCAAGGGTATTATGACTATTCTGATTAATGTCAAACATTAACTAAAAAAGGAATAATCTATTTAAAACAAAACATAAGAGTCAATGTAGAACTAATTGTCCAACCGCGGTGGTGCGTTAGAGTAGCGTGCCTGCCTGGTCATACAGCCGGCCCGGGTTTTCGATTCCCGCTCCGAGACAAGTTTCACAGACTGATGAGGTTTTTTTCAGGGTTATTTTCTCACCTGTAAGACAAACGTCAGTAAACTTTAAAGCCGCAAACGGTCACCCGAACACCATGCTGGCCATCATTAATCATCAATATCATATTCATCTCATTAGTTCAGCTTTTAGGTTTAAAGAAGCCATCTCCTGGCACATCATTACCCACTGTCATCATCACCCATCCTATCATTGGGGGCAGCATAACCCCACCTTTCAGGTGCCCTAACCGCTCAGAATGCGGTTACAATATAGCAAGCGCCATGAGAGAATACCTGAAATGTCGACTGACAAACAGGTTTCTTAGAGACCCAAAAAAAATGTATAAATAATCTTCACACAAAGAAGTAGCTGTGATTCGTAAGTACATATTAAATGAATAATCCCTACCAAAAATATTTGATATTAATCTAATAAATTTGTGACCTTTTTAACATTATGAGTTTTTTATTAATAAGAATCAGATGACTTGTTAATTCTTCTTACCTCATACTTCTACGTTTTTTAAACCCCGCAGTCATCAGCGACCATTCTGTCACCATCAATCAGCTGTTTTCACACGAGTCCGTGCAAACATTTGATGATGGTGACAGTGGTCAGATGATACCGCGGTGCCGTGTTTAAAAAAAATAGAAGTATGAGGTAAGAAGAATTCACGATTCATTTTATTCTTAACAAAAATATCATCTGAACAAACTTCCGAAATAATAATATAAGTTATAATAATAAATAATCATACATGCATACCGATCCAAATGTAAGTTCTCTTCTCACTGCATAACAAACTGAATAAACCAATGCTGATGGCTGAGGGATCTGCACATCAGAATCCCTCGCCAAACATTGCCCACAAAATCTTGGAGAAGAACTGATGTTGCAAGATTCGAGCTTCATGTCTAGGAATCTCATGTACTACAGCAAACCGCCACCTATGCGGTGGGGGGGCAGGTAAGCACTTCAGGCAGAGTAAAGAATGGATGGGCAGTCACAGATACTATAAAATATAAATCATAGAGTCACTGATAGAAGTCACAGGCACCACAAGAATATACATATGCACAAAACACTGTAGAAACACACATACAGACGAATGAATTACTTCTAAGGAAATCTATGGAGGATGCAAATCAAATATGAAAAACCAAGGGAAAATACAGGATCAGATGGCTTCATCACGCTAAAATTGATACTAGAAAAGATGAGATATATTGGGGGAAAAATTTGGATCTTCGTACAGGAGGCTATGTTCGTGAGGATCATCTATACACATGGTTAATGATCAGATGAAAAAATGTTTGCCCTCAAAAGTTTTGATATACCCTTTCAATAGTAGAATTATTTACAACAAACTGCTTTATTTCTGTATCATATATAATACCTAGAATGTTTGTGAAAATCTTAATAATGAAAATTATATACATAATATATAAATTACAAAACAGTATTTTACATTTTTGGCATTTCAAAAAAATCATTCTGGATTCTAAGACCCGGATGGCGTCACGACCTCGTCTTTTATTGTCCCATCATCACGAAAAACTGTTTAAAACCTTGCGAAAAAAATTATCGCCTAGAATCATTATTACGTCCTTCAGTAGCATGATCAACAGCTGGCAGTAAGAATCCTGCATTATATAAGAAAATATTAGTCCAAAACTTATCAAAGATAGAAGTGCCACTACAAAATAATTTATATATTAAATAAAATACTATTTAATCCTACTTGAAGATGTCAAGAAATGTGACACACCAGAAGACATATTAAAAACAAATATACGGTACAGCAAACTCCTAATTATCCATGCACATATTATCCAGTTTGCAGATTAACCGGGCATGACGCTTTTTACTGTATTTCTTTTAAATGAAGATAAATACTGTACTATCCATGTGCATATTATCCAGGCATGACGCTTTTTACTGTATTTCTTTTAAATGAAGATAAACACTGTACTATATTTTGTATTGTTATAAAAAATTATTTATTTTTAAACGTGCTAATGTGAACTGTGGTTAGAAACTAGCACAATAGAGTAACCTTCACTCACAACCCTCTTCCCTGACGCATTTAACGGTACCAACCAACATTCTGAGAATACAATACAATTTCGGAAATTTCCATTGTGTGAGTCACTGAAAGTTTGTTGTTACAGATTGAAACCACAGATATGCTGTGGCAGTGGGTTTATTGCTGGTTAGTAGTGTGGTCATTGGTGGTTACTAGTGTGGTTATCGCTGATTATTTGTCATTGCTGGTTATAAATGTGGATATCGATGGTTACTACGTAGTGTAGTTGTCGATGATTACGACGGTCATTATGAATATGTGTGTGGTTATGACAGGAAATAGTCCGACTTTTTTTTTCATATTTACGAGTAAAATAAAATAATGATAATTACGACTCGCATCTAAATACATTTAATATAAGATTTTATGAATATTTGTTGCATTTAAGTAGTGTTAAAGTGGGTAAATAAATTTTTTATCAACTTCCAAGGCGCCGAATAACTTAACTGGATTATCTGTGTTTTTCGATTTTCCGTGCATATCTCAGTCCCAATTAACACAGATATTCGGGAGTTTGCTGTATATGCAAATAAAAAAATTATAACTTTTTCTGGAAAGGAATACAAAGTTACAAAAGCATGGAATGCAAAAAACATATGAATACCAAATTCATAAGGCTATGTTTCATACTTTTTTGGTAATATGTACCAAAGTATAGCTAAAATAACACTGCAGAGATAAAGTATTTACAAATGATATAGCATGTTCCACTGTATTATTTTATTACATTTAGGTGACATACTCTCTGTGACAGCAATAATACCTGCTCTTAAATCATAAAATACTACTGCTTGTGGAAGTAAGAAACCTGATAAAGTAGATTTTGCAGTTCATAAATTAATTATAGATAGATCATCAGCTGATTAATGTCTCTGACATAGTCTGATTCCTAATAGCCAATTTTGTCGGTCCATCCAATCTCCTGGTTGTAGATGTTTCTCCGTCATGTATAAACATATTCCCTCACTCCAGGCGGTTTTAGGTCTTCTGCCTCGTCTTCCCTCAGGTTTCCATTCCAAAACAGATTTTGGTACTCGATCCTCTACCATTCGCTGGACATGTCCGTACCATCTTAATTGCTGAGTTTTAATATAATCTAATATAGTGTCTTCAATTTTCATTTTCTCCCTTATAACTGAGTTCCTAATTTTTTCTCTTCTTGAAATTCTTGCTGTCCTTCGTATAAAATCCATTTCCGTTGCCAAAAGATACTTATTTGTTTTTGTTGTTAATGGCCAAAGTTCTGCTCCATAAGTAATGATGCTTTTAACGATTGTATGATATACATCATTTTATTTTTATTACTTACATTTTTATCCTACAATATTCCATTGAGGCAAGCAATTGTAAATTTTCCTTTATTATTTCTATTTCTTATTTCCTCTTCATAACTCCCATTTTTATTTATTTTAATTCCTAAATATGTGATCTCACTACAAGATTTTATTGTTTCTCCAGTCTCCAAAATTAAATTTTGTTCTGGTTCACCAATTGATAAATATTTTGTTTTTTTCATGTTCAAAATTAATCCCCATTTTCATATTCTTCTATTAATTTTCTAGTCATATATTCTAAATCCTCATAATATACAGATTAATAAGTAGTAGTAGTAGTAGTAGTAGTAGTAGTAGTAGTAGTAGTAGTCCTGGTCACTCCACTGGAAAATATAGGGCCTTGATAAAAGCTCGCCAATGCACTCTGTTGTTTGCCAATGACTTAACTTCATTCCAACTCATCCCTACCTGTTCAGCTTCATCCCTGATGGTATTACTCCATGTTGCCCTAAGTCTTCCTCTTCTCCTTCCCAGACCTTGGGGGTTCAATCAAATGCCATTTTTGTGATGTTATCATTCTCCCTCCTTAACACATGACCAACCCATTTCCTTTTTTAAATTTAATTTCTTTACAAACTTCACTTTGATTCGTTCTTCTCTGAAGTTCTTTATATTTTATAATCCCTGCCCACCATATACCCAAACAGATTAATTAACATTCCACCCAATGAAGAAGATTTTAATAAAGAATACAATTACATTTTAAACATGGCTAATTTAAATGGCTTTGGAAAGAAAATAGTAGATAAATTAAAGAAATTCAGACAACAAAAAAGATTAAATATTCATTTAATATTTGTTGTTGTCTGAATCCTACATCTGATTCCAAGAATGAAAAATTATTCTAGAAAATTATTTACCATCCTGAAATATACAACACATTTTTTTTTTTAATTCAAGAAATTCAATATCGCATTAGCACTAATAAATAAATTTAGCTTTGATAATCTACTAATAATAAGAAAGTTATTACCTTGGGATAGTAAAAAGTCTGGAATTTATCAAATTAGTTGCAAAGACTGCAATAAAGTATATGTAGAGAAAAGCAAAAAGGAATTTAGACATTCGCACAAAATAACACATTAGAAATTAAAAATGATGAAACTGAAAAATCAGCAATTGCAGTTCAAAGTTTGTTAGAAAGTCATAAAATTGAAAAAGAAGCTAAATTTTTAAAATATTTGGAAATCCTTGGATTTAACAATTTGGGAAAAAAATATACATTCAGAAGAACGAATATAGATCCATAAATTTTTAAATTCGAGGCAAACAAGATTTGATCTCAAAATTCATCAAATTAACACCAGATGGCAGCTTTGAAGATGAAGATGTAAATCACGGTTCAACAGTCATGGTTATGGCTGAAGATTGGAGGGATGCTTCCAGAAACTGTGGTTCCTTGCTTGAAGAACAAGAAATATGAAGTGAGATATGACTCAGTTTTTATCTACATATGTAAAAACAAATGTATGTCTGTCTGTCCTTTATGCATTACTACACCATTCATCCAATTGTTATGGGGCTTTTTGCAAAATATTTAGGAGTTTCCCAGGATTGTTTTATGTTATAAGAGAGTTGTAATACTCAACCCTTCACCCTTAAAAATCACTTTTTGTAGTGAAAAAAGTGTTTTACACTGCTTAAACCATAACATATACACCAAATAAATATACACAGAGCTGATTATATTTAAATTAATATTGGGAAGTAAACATTATGAGGTTATATCATTAATAGTGAGTGGAGAACATATTTTAATCGACTCACCTCATACATTTTCAACTACTTTGATACCGACGGTTTCAGACAAAATCATTTCCTTCTTCAGTCATGGCTTCCACTGATAAAATTCCGTGATTGTTGATTTCTTTAGTGACATCACTTCTTGTGCTGCCATCTTTCGTTGGGATTATAAACTTTGCAATTAAATTTTTATCCACCGGAATATCGAAATTCATAGATCGATATTTATTCTTCTGAATGTATATCATTTCCCAAATTGTCAATTCCAACGGTTTATCCAATTGTTGTTGACAATTTGTGAAATGATATATATTCAGAAGAATAAATATCGATCTATGAATTTCGATATTCCGGTGGATAAAAATTTAATTACAAAGTTTATAATCCCAACGAAAGATGGCAGCACAAGAAGTGATGTCACTAAGAAATCAACAATCACAGAATTTCATCAGTGGAAGCCATGACTGAAGAAGGACATGATTTTGTCTGAAACCATCGGTATCAAAGAAGTTTGAAAATGTATGAGGTGAGTCGATTAAAATATGTTCTCCACTCACTATTACAGAGCTGATTATTGAAAAAAAAATCTACAAAAAAGTCCACAAGAACATATGTCTATCTTTTACGAATAACTCATAATAACCATTTTTATCTTTTAGCTCATTGACGCCAAGAAGATTGGAATGACTAAATTCCCGGGCAAGCGTAGCAGCACACAGTACGTATTATTCTATAGATAACTCTCAATAACATTTTTGTCTTTTAGCTCATTGATGTCAAGAAGATTGTGATAAGTAGATTCCCAAGTAATGACAGATAATCAGCAAGGGGTATCTAAAAATTATTATATAAATTTATAATTTTTTTTTTCACTTATTCAGCTAATCAACTTTTATAAGATTCATGATGTGTTCCGTTGAGGTATTATTCAAAATTAATATAAAATTATGGAATATTCACCTGAAAGGTCCGTCTCCTCAACTTAATTAATCATTTAACTGTAGCGCTTTCGGGACTTGTCCCATCATCGGCAGGATTCAAAACTGGTGTTTCACTGAAGATCTGGTAGAGGGGGTTGCATGTATTGGGTTCGTTTTCGTTTATCAGGCTGTCGTTGTTGTGAGCTACTTTCATGATTTCCATCTCTTCGAGTACGTTTATCTTCACTGGATTATTTTCTCTGTGCATTACTGTTAGGGTGTTTTCAATATTTAACATGCGGTGTCCTTCATGGATAACGTGTTTTGCATAGCTTAATTTCTCTTCTGCATGAATGAAGTCTCGAAAATGTTCTTTGAATCTGATGTTGAAACTCCTGTTTGTCCTTCCTATATAAAATTTGTTGCAGTCCTTACATGTCAGTTTATAAACTCCTTTGCTGTTGAAAATGTTATTTTCTTCAATGTTATTGTTTATAAACTAACATGTAAGGACTGCAACAATTTTTATGTAGGAAGAACAAACAGGAGTTTCAACATCAGATTCAAAGAACATTTTTGAGACTTCATTCATGCAGAAGGGAAATCAAGCTATGCAAAACACGTTATCCATGAAGGACACCGCATGTTAAATATTGAAAACACCCTAACAGTAATGCACAGAGAAAATAATCCAGCGAAGATAAACGTACTCGAAGAGATGGAAATCATAAAAGCAGCTCACAACAACGACAGCCTGATAAACGAAAACAAACCCAATACATGCAACCCCCTCTACCAGATCTTCAGTGAAACACCAGTTTTGAATCCTGCCGATGATGGGACAAGTCCCGAAAGCACTACAGTTAAATGATTAATTAAGTTGAGGAGACGGACCTTTCAGGTGAATATTCCATAATTTTATATTAATTATTCAACTAAACATAAAAACACACTTAATTTAATTAGGCATAGCATGCCGGGTATTCGCTAGTTTAAAATAAGAATTAATACAACTTACCTCAATGTGTAAAATGTAGTCTTCAGGTTGTAAATTGAACTCCACTCCAGAAATTGTAAAATTTAAATTTGGAAGTTGACTGATCTCAGAACAACGTACCTGTGTAATAATATGCAACAAAGTAAATATTTAACTTTATGAAAATAATCATAAAACTTAATCTTACAAAAGGGAAACTTAATTAACTAGTGTTCTAATATATATCAGGGAATAAGGCACCTTTTTTTTAATCAAAATTATGGTTGAAAGTAACACAATGAGGTAATTTATAGTTTATAAAATAACAAGATAAATGTTTTTCATCTCACTCATAAAGCTCCATGATTTTCACAGTACCAGTTTCAAAGGCCATTGCTTCCATCATCTGCCATAACTTTGATTCAGCTACTTTTGTTCGAGTAGTTTATTATTTAGTTTATGCTAATGATGTAGTATTATTAGGTGATAGCGAGGAGATACTAAGGGCCAACACACGCACTCTATTGAGTAACACTAAGAAAATTGGGACTGGAAGTAAATATCAATAAAACTAAATATATGTTCGCACATAGATATACACTATATAATGGAAATGGACAGCTAATGACAAATGAGGGAAATTTTGAAGAAGTAAGTGAATTCAAATGCATAGGAAGAATAATTACAAATAGGAATGAGGTGCACAAAGAAATTAAACATAGGCTAAATTCTGGAAATGCGTGCTATTATGCATTACAGGAATTCTTGACATCCCAACTCCTTTCAAAAAAAAAATTAAACTGAAAATATATATTTAACTATTATTCTCCCAGTTATATGGATGTGAAGCAAGGACTCTTACTTTAACACATTCAGTACCGTAAACCAGTTAAGGCGTTTAAAGAGACTATCGTGTATGTGGCCGTTGGTCAGTTAACTCACTTTAGAGCGGGCATGAACAAACCGCATTTATATTCGGTGCATAAATATTGTGTTGGCTTAGTATGTCTTGGAGATCATAGATGGCGTGTAAATGTAAAACTTTCTATTCCCGTTTGACAGTTTAACCTTGAAAAATAGGAATCTACACGAATCCAAATTGTCCTCTATGCAATAAAGATGAAGAAATGAATGAAGAACACCTACAAACCTGTGAAGTATTACCTGTTAGATCCACCATAGAGAAATATTGGAGAGCAAGAACGCTAATGGCTTCGGTGCCAAGGCCCAGCATTTGAAAACAACAACAACCTTGGTGAATCCCCTTTTATTTTTAAAAACAAACAACACATGGAATTCATTCACCCAAACTTGCCTGCAGGCTCCAATGCAGTCGTATATGTTTCTCGTTATCGCGCTGTTGTTTGTGCGTGAGTGAAACCATGGCGAAAGAAAAATATGTCACTGAAGAAGAATTAGTGAATATTTTGTATAATGATGATTCAAGTGATGAACTGATTCCTGAATTAGAAGATTCACAAAGTGAAAGTGAAGATGAACTTCCACTTCCTGAAATTTATACGCCGATACCATGTGATGTCAATCACCCAAGTCATTTCACCATCAAATCCTACTAGGATATCTCCTTTAGGAATGTACAAAATTTAAATTTTCTAGGACTAATAGTTTGTGAATAATGGTCCATTTTCTGAAGTGCCACGAAAAGGGTAGCTGGGGTATTTAAATGGCGGGCCTGTGGGTTTAAATGCCCTGCTCAGTGCCTGGTACTGAATGTGTTAAGGGAGGAAAAAACATTACAGTATATGAGAATAAAGTTCTTAGGTAAATTTCTGAACCAAAGAGAGATGAACAGATAGGTGATTGGAGAAAACTACATAACTGAGCTATATGGTCTTTAGAGGAAGCCAGATATAATAAGAATAGTTAAGACTCTTCAACTACAATTGGCAGGACATGTGACACGAATGGGGAATGAAAGAGGTGCATGGAAGCTTCTTGTAGGATAACCAGAGGGAAAACACCCAGTTGGTAGACCGAGAATGAGGTGGGAGAATAACATTAACTATGATTTGTGGGAAGTACATTATACAGGGGATGACTGGAAAACATTGGCTCAGGATAGGGATGTCTGCATGGTCTTGAACCTATGTGTTCGTCAGAGCCAGTGAGTTAGTTAGGGTGTGAGGTCAGCAGCAGCAGGCTGATAGACCAAAGGCCTTCTTAACCTATCATGCCTTGGAGACTAGTATAACCAAATGAGAAATTTTCCTTATGAGGTATGTATACTCACAACTAATCCGCCGTCAATTTCTTGAAGTGTTGGAATATCCTGCAACACAATAAGAAACATAATTATCATAACTAAAGAGAAAAAATTTGCCTCAGCTAAGATTTGAACCCAAGATTTTGAACTTTATTTACTCGTACTCTACCATAGAGCTATTCTGGCAACCCCCTGAGCAAGTACAAACTTTTCTCTTTAACCTTTACACTGCTACGAACGGGTATATCCGTTGGCAAAGAAAATGCTTGCTGTGCTATGGGTGTGTATATCCATTCTCAACTCCAAACGCCTGCTAGTTATATAAACGTATTGCATTGCTTTCAAACTAAGCAGGCATATACTGCCATCTCCTAGGAACCTAAATAAACTTTTTCCATATTTCTCCCTGCATTGAGCAAGGAGGGTTTCAAAGGCTGGAAATATCTCAGCAGTGAAAAGGTTAATATCAGCATACCAATAGTAGTGAATCTATATTCAGAATATAGTTGGGTTGTTTCTAAATTAAGAAGACCTTGTGATAGGATTTATACTTTACTATTAGTGAGCTGTCTACCGCTGTGGTCTCGAAGTAACGTGCTGCCTTGTCATGCAGCGGGCCCAGGTTCAATGCCCGGTTGGAACATGCTCCTGGGTGAGGTTTTTTCGGGGTCTTTCCTCACCTGTAAGACAAATGTCTGGAAGCTTAGAGCCCAACGATCCCCGAAAATCATCCAGCCATCATCATCATCCTTCATGGGTGTGAAAAGCAATGGGAAGCTATCAGCCCTATAAATCCCTAGTAAAGCTGCAAAGCATAGCATCAAAATGCTATCACTGCAGTGAAAGACCTGCCCTCAGGCAGAATTACTGTGGATGGATATGTGAGCTGTGTTGGTTTGTCTTCCCACCACCAGAGGAATATAAGATATAACCATCAACATAGAAGTCAGGGTATTATTGAAAACTGAGACGAAACATACCCAAGTGAGAAAAAACAATTTGTATATTACGAACCCAATCTCTTGATTAATTACCTCATAATAATAATAATAATAATAATAATAATAATAATAATAATATTGTTGAGTGATTCTGGGCTTTGTGGTCATGGTCCATTACTGGTGTTCCTACCAGACATTTCTCCCTCAGCTACGGAGGGCATCTTTAGTGGCAAGTACTTGTAGGTGTTGTTTCCTGGTCAGAGGCTCAACTGTGAGCCTCATTCACAGTCAAGCCTCCAACCAGGAAACAATACCTACAAGTACTTGCCACTAAAGATGCCCTCCGTAGCTGAGGGAGAAATGTCTGGTAGGAACACCAGTAATGGACCATGACCACAAAGCCTGGAATCACTCAACATTATGATTACCGGCCATGAAAGCCTGCATTCAACTATTATAATAATAATAACAATAATAATAATAATAATAAAATAATAACAATTAGTGCTTTAACAGTAATTTATTTGAATGCCGTTCTTGAACATCTCAGGTTATTAATCTCTCAATTCAAATTTGGGCAATGAAATGGTTGTTAATTTTTTTTTCAAAGGTAATGAAGTTATTGATTACATTATTTTTTTTATGGATTCCCTGAAGTAGTCCCTGCCTGGAGAGCCGAATGGGGGACTATTTTACCTTCAGAAAATTTTACACCAGTGGATGGTTGTATTTTTACAGTGAAAGATTGTCACTCTTTCAACCAAGGTACTTGTTTCATCTGGCTTATCACCTTCGACCTGTCCAGTATGGGTAACCCTTTCAGCAGCAATGCTACTGCTGGATTTCCTAGAAGAATTGTTACGATATTATTATTATTATTATATTATTCTTATTATTATTATTATTATTATTATTATTATTATTATTATTATTATTATTATTATTATTATTATTATTATTATTATTATTATATTATTATTACTGTTTACTAATACTACTACTAGGGGCATGCCATAGCGTAGTGGTTAAGGCACTGAGCTACAAGCCGAAAGGTCGAGGGTTCAAGTCCCGGTGGGTCAGGATTTTTAAACTAACCCAGCCTCTAACAGAAATGGGGGTAAAGGCGGCCGTCACGCAGGGCTGACAACCCGGCTGACATCAAGTGCCGATTGTCCAGAAATAGTGGGAGCCTTAACCTCCTACTACTCCAAGGGCCTCCTGAGGCCTGTAGTGGGATTAAAAAAAAATACTACTACTATAGGACATGAAGGTCTAGAAGACCTTTGGCCTTCCACCCAGCTGCTGGCCTCTCTTCCACATAAATTAATCACATGGGTAGACTATCATCTATGCAGCTTTACTAGTAAATTGTAGGTGAGGTAGCTTCCCATTGCTTTCCACACCAGTGAAGGATGATGATGATAAGGATGACGATGATGATGGCCATATGATTTCGCGGACCATTTGGGCCTTAAAGTTTTCTTGACATTCGTTTTACAGGTGAGGAAAAACCCCTATAAAAACCTCACCCAGAAAAACTGCCCCGACCGGGGATCGAACCCGGACCCACTGCGTGACAAGGCAGCACGCTACCTCGAGACCACAGCGGTGGACATCCCCCAGATGATATAGCTATTTTCTCAACCTGCAACCACTACTTATTTTAGTTACCCAAATTTATCACATTGCTCAGTTAGTACTGGACCCATTGTGATGAAAATTTCAAGAAAATAGTTCTTCCCTCATGGGAACTCCAACCAGTGCCATATCTCATAACTCTGGATCAAGACATAATGGCTTAAACCGTTCAGCTATGGCACTGGACTTTATTATTATCATTATTAAATTTTATTGTTAATATTATTATTACTAAGTTATGTAGATAGGAAATAACACTATGAGGTTTTTTAATATTGTTTATTTTTTATTATTTCACTCACCTCATACTTCATAATTCATAGCAGACCCTGGGTTTCTTCACATATTTTGTGACATTCTCAATGCTGCGTCACGTTCACAACTGACGTCCAATGGCCTTCTATCCTGCAGACTGACCTCCGTGCCATCTGGTGGCCGACCAAAGAATTTCCAAATCAGTCCTCTTTCTTTATAACCGGGTATTTCAAAATTCATAGTTGTATTTTCATTCTTGCATATGTAAATTTTTTCCCAAATTGTGAGTTCCTTCGGTTTTTCCAATTGTTTAAGTAATTTTGTTTTGGTTTCTATTCTATGTTTTCTGACCAGGCATGTGCAGCTATTGCAGATTTTTCGGTAAAATCTGCAATAGCTGCACATGCCTGGTCAGAAAAACATAGAATAGAAACCAAAACAAAATTACTTAAACAATTGGAAAAACCGAAGGAACTCACAATTTGGGAAAAAATTTACATATGCAAGAATGAAAATACAACTATGAATTTTGAAATACCCGGTTATAAAGAAAGAGGACTGATTTGGAAATTCTTTGGTCGGCCACCAGATGGCACGGAGGTCAGTCTGCAGGATAGAAGGCCATTGGACGTCAGTTGTGAACGTGACGCAGCATTGAGAATGTCACAAAATATGTGAAGAAACCCAGGGTCTGCTATGAATTATGAAGTATGAGGTGAGTGAAATAATAAAAAATAAACAATATTATTATTACTATTTATTGTTGTTTCTGTTATACAACTTTAATACCCACGCTGTGTACATACCTCAAAAAGATCCGAAAATGAAGCTGGTAAAGCAATAGCAGTAGTTCCTGAATCTACCACTGTATTAATATTTGTGCCGATCGTAGTGTTTCCAGAATTCATGCTATGGAAGAAAGATAAATATTACTGAAAACCAAAGAGAGTCTGGAAAATGCCAAGCCGAATGATCAGATCAATCATATTTGAAGAGAAAAATTATACACACAGACTTGGACTCAAACCCAGGATCTTTGGCTTTCTAGACCAATGCTCTACCAACTGAGCGATCTAGGCAAGTTCCAATCTAAATGCAAAATTTTTCTCTTATATATTTTTTTGTAAGCCCATGTTTCCCTTAACAGAGATTTAGGCGCTCTCCCCCTACAGGGAAGAATTTGAACCATACTAATTTAGTTACACTTGTTTTTGTATAGATGTCATTTGAGTGGTCCATGGTCAGCGTTCTGCCTCATACTGACATCTAGGAAACCAAGATAGTACTAGGATGGGAAAATCGGTAAATTTTGCTTAGAGGCCTTTTCATTTAGGCTTAAGGATCTTTTATGAGCCTGAAAATCTTCAGATTCAGGACCCACGGCTTAAAGTCCCTCCCGGAGGACTTGCTCCTTGGATTTTTTCATCTAAAAAATTCATTGACCCTGGCCGGGTTTGAACCTGCAACCCTTGCGACCAGAGGCAAGGAGCATAACCACTAGTCCACCGCGGCATTTTTCTCTTATATACGTTGTCAATTGATCAGATCAATATTTATAAATGGGGTGACCAGGTCAATTGCCCTGGGTCAGCATAATTTCAGAACTGATATTTTTTCATAGTTAAATATGGGAAATAACATTATGAAGTTCTTAATTTAATGAATGAATGAGTCACTTCTTATCTTACCCCATGAGGTAAGATAAGTATGAGGTAAGATAAGAAGTGACTCACTCATTCAGTGACATTTGTGTCTGAAGGTCCTATAAAATATTTGTTAATATCATATGAGAGAGGGGAAAATCCTTTAAAATTATATATATATATATAGTGTCCATAAATACAGCATCATACTTTAAACTACTACTATGTCGCTTTGGATAATCGTATCTAAATGAAATTGATGACAATCAAAAGAGAAACTCAAAAAGTTTTGCACATGTTAACAATGGAGAATAATGGACAACAAATACAAAAACTAAACTAAATTTAATCATGTTTTTTCTGGTCAATATGAGTTCATTGTTGAATATTTAGCAGACAGGTTAAATGTGAATGTCTGCAGCGTCACTCGTGGGGGCCACATTCAATGTCTATGAGGTATAGCAAAAACTTTTTGAGTTTCTCTTTTGATTGTCACCAATTTAATTTAGATACGATTATCCAAAGCGACATAGTAGCAGTTTAAAGTATGATTCTATATTTGTGGACACCGTGTATTACTATTAGACTGGGAGATTAGGTGGTCACGTCATGAGGCAGCTCTAAGCATGATGGGAGTTACAATAAATATCAAAAAGTGGGGCCCCTACACATGCAAGAGAACTCAAGGCTGACCAAGGACAAAATGGGTGGGTACATTCAAACAACACTTAGGAGTTCATCGCTCGCAATTGAAATGCATGGACTGAGCTAATGAACAATAAAAAAATTACATGAAACTGTGATTGTAACATTTAGGGTCGTATCTATGAATGCATTAGAACGTAAATGTCATTCTCAGCTTGCACTCTGCTGAGAAAGTTGCATTCAAAGACGTTTTTGCATACTCAAAAATCTGTTCATGCGATAATAATTGTCGAAATTCCTAAGCTACCTGGCGACATGACTTTGCAGAGAACGAATCGTGAGCAACCCGATGGGAACCGATGTACTTTGAAACCTTGAAGACTTTGATCATGTTTTTGGTATACGCGGAGAAGAGGACTTTGATAGAGTCCACCAAAGAATTCAACTGGAAGAACAGGAGAATCGGCATAATATTTCGCGATGCAGAAGTCGTCGTATACGGTTTTATTTGCGGGAGGCAAGCGTAAATGCGTTCCTCTAGCAGACGAAAATAACATAAGTGGTTTTATCGCTGAGAATTCTGGATAATTTCTTGCCAATATTACGAAAAAACTACTTTCATGCATGACCAGTCAGCGACTCGCTAATTTGAACTTTGCACGTTATCACGGAAAACTCAGCTCATCAGGGACTAATGTACTTGCATGCGGCCCTTAATGTCAGATCTCCACTCATGTACAGTAGCTCTACAAGGAGTCAAATTCAAGTTTTCCTCTCCCCTAGGTGGCGCTAGCTCTTCATAGGAGACAACAGCTCGCTCATTCATTCATTCATTTATTAGGTTCCTAAATCTTGAATACAGATGATAAAATAAGAAAATAGAAATAAGATCTTGTATAAAGAATGCAATTCTTCTATATTAAGATGATACCATTTACGAGAGTTAATTGTCTACATCACTTGGCAAGATCATGTAGTTCACTCCGACTTCTCTATCATCAGCCTAGGAGGCCCTTGGCACTATCATTCGGCACATGGCCTCACATTTACATGTGATAAATCACAGAGATCGACAAATCATAATCCAGTGTAGGAGTGGACAATGTGGTCAGCACTGTCAGGTCCCCCAGCTGTTATAAGCTGATCTTCCTCAACCTGGAGATTAAACAATGTATAAGAGAAACATATTGTGTTTAGATTGGCAGTGCTCAGAATAGCGCACGCGGTAGAAGCATAAGGCCTAGAAAAGCCAAAGGGCTCACTGTGTTCAAAATCCCCCATCTGAGGCCATATAATTTTTTCTCGTCAAATATAATCCAGTACGTCATCTAGGAGCACTATAAACAAACAACCCTTCTGCCAAAGCTGAGACTAATCCTAAATGGACTACAGCAAACTCCCTCACGATTATCCATGTTAATTGTGACCGAGATATGCAAACACAAAATAAAAAAACACAGATAAATCCACATTAAGTTATTCGGCGCCATGGAAGTTGATCAGAAATGTATTTACCCACTTTAATACTGCTTAAATGCAACAAATATTCATAAAATGTTACATTAAATGTATTTAGGTGCAAATCGTAATTATCATTATTTTATTTTACTCGTAAATATGAAAAAAAAAGTGGGACTATTTCCAGGTCGTGATCACTCTGGTTACGAGTTATTCAAAATGGCCACCATAACCAGCAACAATTACACTAGTAACCACAGATATCCACACTTATAATCAGTGATGACAAATAATCAGTGATTACCACACTACTAACCAGCGATAAACCCACTGCCACAGCATATTTGTGGTTTCAATCTGCAACAACAAACTTTCACTGACTCCACAACGGAAATTTTCAAAATTGTATTATATTCTCAGAATGTTGGTTGGTACCGTTAAATACATCAGAAGAGGAGGTTGTGAGTGCTAGTTTCTAAGTGCAGTTCACAGTAGCACATTTAAAAATAAATAATTTTTTCATAACAATACAAAATATAGTACAGTATTTATAAGTAAAGTGATCCCACTACAGGCCTCAGGAGGCCCTTGGGGTAGTAGGAGGTTAAGGCTCCCACTTTTTCTTGACAATCGGCACTTGATGTCAGCCGGGTTGTCAGCCCTGCGTGACGGCCGCCTTTACCCCAGAACAAGCGTCTGGTACTCATTTCAGTTAGAGGCTGAGTCGACCCCAGGGCCATAGTACCGCCAGAAGAGTTGGGTCAGTTTAAAAATCCTGACCCCACCGGGACTCGAACCCTCGACCTTCCGGCTTGTAGCGCAGTGCCTTAACCACTACGCTACGGTGTGCCCCCAAAGGTAAAGTATTCCCACTACAGGCCTCAGGAGGCCCTTGGGGTAGTGGGACGTTAAGGCTCCCACTATTTCTAGACAATCGGCACTTGATGTCAGCCGGGTTGTCAGCCCTGCATGACGGCCGCCTTTACGCCAGAACAAGCGTCTGGTACTCATTTCAGTTAGAGGCTGAGTCGACCCCAGGGCCATAGTGCCGCCAGAAGGTTTGGGTCAGTTTAAAAATCCTGACCCCACCGGGACTTGAACCCTCGACTTTCCGGCTTGTAGCGCGGTGCCTTAACCACTACACTACGGCGTGCCCCATCTTCATTTTAAAAAATACAGTAAAAAGTGTCATGCCCAGATAATCCACAAACCGGATAATATGTGCATGGATAATCGGGAGTTTGCTGTACAGTAAAATAATAAATTTTGTCAGTTAAGGAGACATGACTTACAAAGTATCTGATTTTATAATTTGATATCATAATTTTTATATTGTGACTTATATCTCATTGGAATTTTACTATGAATTTTGTTAGTATCTACGAGTAGTTACTTTAGAGTGGCATCATATTTCTATTTATTTTCTAGAATCTATCTTACAAGGGAACTGTCAACCATTGCACGCCAAAACCTACCTTGAAATTTGTCCCAGAGAAGCGATGTGATGTACCAAGGCTGTGTCCAAAAAATTATCTGCCATTTTTACACGCTTATATTAGCTTGACCTGTATCTGTCCATCTATCTGGGATGGATCTTTCAATCTTTCAACACGATTTTCACCCACTTTAAAACATTGATCTACTTGAAACTTTGTATACTTGTAAAGGACCAATGACAATACAATAATTTCATATTCTTTTTTAAATCCTGGCCAGAATCATCACAAAATTTAAAAAAAAAAACTGGTGTAATAGGTTGTGGACTTATCGACTTTTTAGCCAATTGTTGTAAGAGCTCAGTTGGTAGAGCAGTGGACTGTTGTAGTATATAATTTCAGTAATCCATAGGTCGCTTGTTCAAATCCGGCCCGGAAGATTTTTTTTAGAAGAGTATTAAGCAATTAAATTTTCATGGGATTCCAGTTTATGGCAATCAATTAAACTAAAAATTTAAAAAATAAATAATAGTTTAAAAAAACTAAAACAACACGCTTTATTAGAAAACTAAACTAAAAAATAAAACATAAATAATAGTATAAAAAACCGAAACAACATGCTTTATTAGAAAACCGAACTAAAAAATGAAAAATAATTTTAATTTCCAATACGCTTGGGATAAAATTAAAGTGGTCAAAAAAAAATTATCTCCAACACATCTAGAATAAAACTAGAGTTATCTACAAAAAAAAAATAATTTTACCATCAAAAGCATGGGGTGCTTTTTATGGTTTTTACATTTTCTTCTTAGAGACTTAAATTTTACCAATATCTGTTTATTATTAAATATATTAATTGATATAGAGCAGCCCACACTTTTGATGGTAAAATTATTTTATTTTTGTTGATAACTCTAGTTTTATTCTAGATGTGTTGGAGATGACTTTTTTGTTGACCACTTTAATTTTATCCCAAGCATGTTGGAAATTAAAATTATTTTTCATTTTTTAGTTTGGTTTTCTAATAAAGCGTGTTTTTTAGTTTTTTTAAACTATTATTTATTAACTGCAAGGACAGAAATTGAAGCCAGAATCCAACAATGTCAACCCACTGTACAAAGCAGATACATTCCCTGTGTGAGAAAAGGGGAGAGTAGTGAGGCAGAATGCAGCAAGCAGGCAGGTTGACAGGGTTGGAGTATGGCGGGACACAGCGCACAGGCAGGTAGTCACCGTTATCCATTTCACCAATTCTTGAGTCGTATTATTTCCCTGTAGTTTAAATGAGAGCTTTGATGCTGAATTTTAATGTCTTCCATTAAGTTATGTAGGTAGGAAATAATACAATGAAGTTTATTTTAATTTATGTTGAGTTGTTTTTGACTCACCTCATACTTCTTAACTCCTGACATCCAACGTCAGTTGTGAACGTGATACAGCATTAGGAATGTCACAAATGCAGTAAAAAAACTCGAGTCTGTGAGGGAGTTAAGAAGTATGAGGTGAGGGCAAAAACAACTCAACATAAATTAGAGTTCCAGTTAAAAACAACACATAATATTTTGGGCACAGCCTTTGTATATTACAGCGCTACACTGGGAGAAATTTCAAGGTCAATTTAAGCATGCAATGGTTGACAATTCCCTTGTAACAATAAAAACCTGATTTGTTGTACATCTATCTCCTCAAAATCCATATTGATTATCACCTTTATGTCATCAATAAACAGATGTCTGGATTCTAATATATTTGATAGAAAACTTAACAGTGAAGCAAATAAATTTACCTGTCCACCAAGATGGTCCAGCTTGAGTAGTTTGCCAATACTGAAGCATAAATTAGTTTTCCTGTGTACAAGGAATCGTCCACTTCACCAATAGTGAGAACACTACTATCATCACTGTGTGGAGAATGGAATAAAAGTATTAGAAATCTTACATCTATAATAATATTGTGAGTCTTTAACATCTTACCTCATAATTTGGTTATGTTCTTGAAAACATGTTTCAGTATAAAATGTTAAAATATTAAAGTAAGTTTATAATTTAATTATGGGAAATAATATGGTTTTCAATTAATGAAAATTAATTAAATGAGTCATATCTCACCTCATACTTCATGTTCTTCTAGCACAGAAACTGCTGTTTTCAAGAGGAATCCTTCCCATCTTCAGCCATCTTGAAAACTTCAGTTTCCACGATAAAATCAAATGTTTCCTACCTCTCCTCATATAAATCATCTAAGTAGATCGTGATTTCAAGACCATAACGGGTCTCATCTTCAGTACAATCTTGGAGACTGATGTTATGTCGATCGGAAGAAACACTTCTTCTTCCCTCTGTTGGTAGACTGATAAACCTCTGAATCAGGTCAGGATTTGCAGGAATTTCGAAGTTCATAAATTTTTCTGAATGTGGATTTTTTCCCAAACCCTAAGTTCCTTTTGTTTATCTATTTGTTTAATTAGACTAGCCTTTGATTCAATTAAATGTTTTTCAGACCAAGCATGAGCAGCTACTGCTGACTTTTCCACTTCTCCATTTTTGACGTTTCTAAGATGTTATTTCACCCTTGTTTTCAAATTTCTTTTTGTTTTTCCAATATAAATTTTGTCACAATCTCTGCATTTGATCTGAAGGGTGAAAGAACATCTTAAAAATGTCAAAAATGGAGAAGTGGAAAAGTCAGCAGTAGCTGCTCATGCTTGATCCAAAAAACATTTAACTGAATCAAAAACCAGTCTAATTAAATAAATAGATAAACAAATGGAACTTACAGTTTGGGAAAAAAATCCACATTCAGAAAAACAAAGGAAATTGTAATCAAATGGTAAAGAGAAAAATTTATGCCTGAACCGGGAATCGAACCCCAAACCTTCAGCTTTCCGTGCTGATGCTCTTAACCATTGAGCTAATCCAGGCTTCCTTCCCATCCAAGCATAAATCCTTCCTTTACCTTACTGTCTTGGCCCCACATTCAAATGCTATGAATCATCATTCACAAATACACAATGAATGGCTTTTACCTGAAGAAGACATGAAGGGACTCCACATAGCTATGTCTTCTTCAGGTAGAAGCCATTCATTGTGTATTTGTGAATGATGATTCATAGCATTTGAATGTGGGACCAAGACAGTAAGGTAAAGGAAGGATTTATGCTTGGATGGGAAGGAAGCCTGGATTAGCTCAATGGTTAAGAGCATCAGCATGGAAAGCTGAAGATTCGGGGTTCGATTCCCGGTTCAGGCAAAAATTTTTCTCTTTACCATTTGATTACAATAATTTAGTAGTGTACTTTAATATACTTATTTCAATCATAGTAACAGCTTTAGCTTCTTAATATTAATTTAATAAACAAAGGAAAACTTATGAACTTCGAAATTCCCACAAATCCTGACCTGATCCAAAGGTTCATCGGTCAACCAAGAGAGGGAAAAAGAAGTTATGTGCTAGGAAATAACTCTATGAGGTTTATTTTAATATTGTTTAATCTTTCTTCACTCACCTCATACTTCTTAACTCCAACGTATACTTGAGTTTCAACACTTCATTTGTGACATTCTCAATGCTGTATTACGTTCACAACTGATGTCCAATGGCCTTCTATCCTGCAGAAGGCCGTTGGACATCAGTTGTGAACGTAATACAGCATTGAGAATGTCACAAATGAAGTGATGAAACTCGAGTATACGTGGGAGTTAAGAAGTATGAGGTGAGTGAAGAAAGATTAAACAATACGGAAAAAGAAGTCTTTCTTCCGATCGACATAACATCAGTCACCAAGATTGTACTGAAGATGAGACCGTTATGGTCTCGAAATCGCAATCTACTTAAAAGATTTATATGAGGAGAGGTAAGAAATATTTAATTTCACCATAAATTAAACCTCATAGTGATTAATTCCTGTAAAAGTTAAACAAAGACATGCTGAACGAAAACACACCAACAGGCCTGAACCCATTATACAACTTATACACCAACTCAGTACCAAATGAAATGCAAAAGATGGAACATGATTCTGAAGGGCCTTCATAGTTTTAACTACTTGACAAAGATTTTCAAACATTAGCTGAGGATGACCGATATATTAGATACTTATTTTAATAACTTCCAGCATATTAACAGCGTATATAAGAGAAAAATTTGCATTTAAATTGGAATTTACTCAGGTAGCTGAGTTGGTAGATTATTGGCCTAGAAAGCCAAAGTCCTGGGTTCAAACCCCAGTCTGAGCATATCATTCTTCTCTTAAAGTATGATTTATCCATCACTGAGATGTATGAAATTAATAATAAAAACATTGAAAGAAACCGTACTGGCTTTATAATTTAATGTAAAATTCCCAAATAAATATCTTCTTAAAAAAGAAGCCGCCATTTGCAAGATAGAAGCAACGGTTTCATAGTATTTGGTGCGCGGAAATTAACAGCGTATATAAGAGAAAAATTTGTATTTAGATTGAAACAGCTCAGGTAGCTCAATCGGTAGAGTATTGACCTAGAAAGCCAAAGGTTCTGGGTTTAAGCCCCAGTCTGAGTGTATAATTCTTCTCTTCAAATATGACATTTTAATATTTTAACATTTTATTCCATAACCTCAATGGTGCATTACGATGAATTTTAGAAGTATTGAATTTTTCAATATGCATGCATTTAATTATAATAGGTATTAAGAGATAAGAATGAACAGAATGTTTTAATTATTAAACAAATCTCTTAATTGACGATTTTATTATTAATTTAACACTTCTCATTGAAGGATAAATTATATTTGAAGAGAAAAATTTTCGCCTAGACCGAGACTCGAACCCAGGACCCTTGGCTTTCCGGGCCAAGTGCTCTACCAACTGAGCTACCGAGGCAAGTTGCGATCTAGACACAAATTTTTCTCTTATATACGTTGTAATTCCCTCGCGCCAAATGCTTGAAACCATAGCTTCTATCTTTGCAAATGGCGGCTTCTTAGTTAAGAAGACATTTATTGGGAATTTAACACTACTTTATAGCCAGTAGGGCTTCTATTGAGGATTTTATTATTAATTTAACACTTCTCATTGAAGGATAAATTATATTTGAAGAGAAAAATTTTCGCCTAGACCGAGACTCGAACCCGGGACTCTTGGCTTTCCGGGCCAAGTGCTCTACCAACTGAGCTACCAACTGAGCCAAATGCATTTGGCACGAGGGAATTACAACGTATATAAGAGAAAAATTTGCGTCTAGATCGTAACTCGCCTCGGTAGCTCAGTTGGTAGAGCAAATGGCCCGGAAAGCCAAGTGTCCCGGGTTCGAGTCTCGGTCTAGGCGAAAATTTTTCTCTTCAAATATAAATCTCTTAATGTTAATATTATTCATTTTTAAAACATCTTAATGATGGACAAATTATATTTGAAAAGAAAAATATACGCCTAGACTAGGGTTTCAACCCAGGACCTTTGACTTTCTATGTCAATGCTCTTCCATGTGAGGCCTAGGTAGCTCACATGGAAGAGCATTGACATAGACAGTCAAAGGTCCTGGATTCAAACCCCAGTCTAGGCGTATATTTTTCTTTTCAAATCTCTTAACGTTACTTCCTATTGTATTTTTTAACAAAAATGCATGCATTTCTTCATTTTTAACATTTCACACCTTAGAAATGTGAAAATTTGAGGACTAGATAAATCTGGAGCAGCTGTTCATGCTTCATCAAAAAATAAAAAACATAATATCAAAATGAACATGAAATTATTGAAACAGTTATAAAAATCCACAGAACTGGGAGAAGATCTAAGTCCAGAAGTACAGAAATAAGATAAATTTTGAAATTCCAATTTTTTTTTAATTCTGTCCAAAACTCAACCCTTGTAACAGGAACACAAAAGTAGATGAAGAAGAAGTAAAATAAGAAATTCTTCTTCTTCTTCTTCTCCCTTTCAAGCATTAGGCCAAGGCCTGTTACGATCCTATAGAACATTTTCCCTCCAGCGTTTCATAGGACGGCCCAGAGATCTTCGTCCTCTTGATATATAATTATAAACAGCTTTGGGGATCTGATTTGAACTCATTCTTTCAAGATAGTGTTTCCAATTTAGTTGGTACTGTTTAATATATTCCAAAATTGGCGTAGTCTTCAATTCTTTTAAGATATCGGTGTTCCTTTTCCGATCCCATCTGGTGTAACCCACTGTTCTGCACATGAATCTCATTTCACAAGCCGTTATTCTGCTTTCATGTTGTCTTTTTAGTGTCCATGCTTCACTACCATAGGTCAACACTGGTCTAGCCAAAGTGTTATATAAACGTAATCTGGTGTTTTTTTTGTACAAGGTATGGTTTCATAACTTGATTAATAATTCACAAACTTTTATTATAACTAGTAATTTTTTCAGGGATATCCTTTTTATCCCAGATAGAGAGATAGTATCCAAGATATTTAAATTGATTAGATCTCTCTAAAATTTTATTCCGGAGACAGATTTTACTTTGTATGGGGTCCTTCCCATGAAATGCCATAATTTTAGTTTTATTAACTGATATT
This sequence comes from Diploptera punctata, assembly GCA_030220185.1. Taxonomy (NCBI): domain Eukaryota; kingdom Metazoa; phylum Arthropoda; class Insecta; order Blattodea; family Blaberidae; genus Diploptera; species Diploptera punctata. The sequence goes on along the minus strand of JASPKZ010003048.1, from coordinate 1,425,035 downwards.
TCCATATTAAATTTGGCAGCTATTTTTTGTAAATTATAAATTGATCATTGCAAATCATCTATTCTTATAATATAATAAGTTGAATTAAATTTTTACCCAGTGAGACGGAGAGAGAATATTCGGTTTTTAATGACACCATCTTTCTTCAGATTTGAGAGAAATGTTAGAGGTTGAAAACTGCCTGCTGGTGCAACTTGGCTGTCTGGTCCCAAACCGAAAACTCCATCAAAGGTACCATTTCCATTATCACTCACAACTTCTCCAAAATATTGTGACCTGACTGTGAGACCTGCAATCTGAAATATTATCTTATTAATAAATTACAATAGGAAGTAACATTATGAGGTTCTTCTTAATAAATAAGGTGAATCTGGAATCATTGTACCTCATAAATTGTTTATTCTATTTGAACATGTTTCAATATTTATTTAACTTTCACAGGGAAAAAACACTATGGGTTGAATCTTTGAACGCATTAGACCATAAAAGGCGTTCTCTGCTGAGAAAGTTTTATCCTAATACGATTTTGCTTACTCAGAAATCTATTCATGCGATAATAATTGTTGAAATTCGTAAGCTACCTGACGAGGTAACTTAAGATAGAAACTTATCGTGAGAATCCTGCCGATGTAGTTTCAAACCTTGCCGCTTGCCTTGCTGTTTTATCCAAGATGTCGGACCTTGAAGACTTCGATCATGTTTTCACAAAAACAATGGGGATAATTAACAGTATAATGAAACCATCTTTAGTACAGAAGAACACAAGATTACGGCTTTATAACGTTCTCACAAGACCAGTATTAAGATATGGTAGTGAAGCATGGACAATACGAAGAAGAGATGAAAGCCGAATAACAGAAAATGAGATGTGATTTATGTGCCATACAGCAGGCTACACAAAGTGGGACCATAAAAGAAATCAGAAAATTATGGAAGAGTTGGATGTAGAACCCATTCTTCACCTATACAAAACTACCAGAACAACTGGAAAGCCCATCTTCAAAGAATGCCGTCTCATAGAATTCCAAAAGTCATGCTTCGTTACTGAAAAGATCGCTGGGACGTCCAAAAAAGCACTGGATGGAAAATTTCTCTTTGAGACCGTAACAGGCCACACGGCCTAATACTTGCATGGATGGTGATGATGATGATGATGTAATCGGTATCATACTAAGTACAGAGTTAGAGATCCGGGATTCAAATCACGGTCCGAACATTAATTTTTCTTTCTAAAATAATAATTTTTTTTTAAATTTCCTATATGTTCCAGGATAGAAAGTAATGCAATCTACCTGAGACATGAAATTTAAAAATTGCTGAAGCAGTCGCCATGTTTGTTTTCTTGCAATACATACAATTTAATTGACAAAAGAAAGACATATTCTATAACAAAGTTCGGCCGTACTTTGTACAGCTTTACAACAGCCTTAAAAGTTCCGGCACAGATGTCGTAAACTATTTAAAAGATCAAAATAAAATACTCACTGTGACTGAATCAATGGAGAAATAGCCCTTTCCAGTACTACCATCGGCATACTCTAGATAAAATTTAGATTTATTGTAGGTGCCTTGGTAAGTAGATGAGTTTTTGCTGTCATACTTCTTGAGAGAGGCTGAAAAATAAAGTTTTTAAATTATTACAAATAATATTTGAAGAGAAAAATATTTTTTTATATAATAAATTTGGGAATTTTTAACATTATGAGGTTTTATTAATAAGAATCAAATGAATCGTGAATTCTTCTTACTTCATACTTCTATGTTTTTTTAAACACAGCACTGCAGTATCAGTGACCATCGTCACCATCCTCAGCTGTTTTCACGACTGTCAATTTTTTCTTTTGCCGGTAATTATCTAAACTGCCATCTGGTGTTCTTTTGAAAGAATTATTTTCTAAACTGCCATCTGGTGTTCTTTTGAAGGAATCATTTTCTAAACTGCCATCTGTTGTATTTTTAAGAACTTTGTAATCAAGCTCGAGATTCCAGATGAACTGAGCTTGATTACAAAGTTCTTCAAAAATACAACAGATGGCAGTTTAGAAAATAATTGTTTCAAAAGAACACCAGATGGCAGTTTGGATAATTACCGGCAAAAGAAAAAATTGACAGTCATAAAAACAGCTGAGGATGGTGACGATGGTCGCTGTTACTGCAGTGCTGTGTTTAAAAAAACATAGAAGTATGAGGTAAGAAGAATTCAGGATTCATTTAATTCTTATTAGAAAAATTAATGCTTAGACTGAGGTTCGAATCCAAGACCTCTAACTTCATATGCTAGTGCGCTACCACTGAGCTATCTTAGGAAATCAATCTAAACACAATTTATTTTCTCATACATTTTTCCAACTCTTTTGTATGGTAGCGAAGTATGGACGTTGAAACAGAAGGATATACAGAGACTTAGATCTGCTGAAATGAGATATCTTCGGAGGACTGCAGGATACACACTACTAGATCACAAAAAAAAATGAAGACATCTTAGAAGAATTACACATGGAATCTTTAGAAAACAAAATTTCTGATTATAAGTCAAGATGGATGCAACATGTTCATCGAATGGAAGATCACAGAATACCCAAACAAATGTTAAGATATCAACCTGCAGGAACAAGAAGACCAGGACGTCCACTCAAAAGACTTCTGGATGGTGTTTCTCTTGAGGCCGAAACAGGTCAACAAATGGCCTAAATTCGTGAATGTACTATGATAATGATGATTTTAAAACCAAGAATGCCAAAGGCTACAAACCGTTGTTTCAACATGCAAATGGTGGCTTCTTATTTAAGAACACTTTTAATGAGAATTTAAAAATCACTTTGTAAAGCCAGTAGAGCTTCGTTCAATGTTTTTATTATAAATTTAACATTTCTCACTGAAGGACAAATTACATTTGAAGGGAAAAGTATATGCCTAGACTGGGGTTTGAACCCAGGACCTCTTTTAGACAACTAAGGTAATATACAGATGATAAATGTCGATTAAATTATGCTCAGAGAATCTAATTTAGGCTTGAAATTTTTTACGAGCCTGAAAATCTTCAAACTTGAGACCCGCAATTTAAAGTCCCTCCTGGAGGAATTGTTCATTGGATTTTTCCATTCTAACAAATCCTTTGAACCTGGTTGGGTATGAACCCTCAAATCTCATGACTAAGGGTCGAATGTTTGAACGCATTAGACAGTAAAAGACGTTCTCTGCTGAGAAAGTTTTATCCAAATACATTTTGCTTACTCAGAAATCTATTCATGCGATAATAATTGTAAGCTACCTGACGAGGTACATTAAGATCATAGCTCAAGATAGAAACTTATCGTGAAAATCCCGAAGGGAACCGATGGTAACCGATGTAGTTTGAAACTTATCCAAGATGTCGGACCTTGAAGACTTCGATCATGTTTTCGGTATACGCGGAGAAGAGGAATTTGATAGAGTCTACCAAACAATTCAACTGGAAGAACAGGAGAATCGGCGTAATATTGCACGTCGCAGATGTGTTTTTATACGGTATTATTTGCGGGATGCAAGCATAAATGCATTCCTCTATAGCAGACGAAAATAACGGAAGTGGTTTTATCGCTGAGAATTCTGGGTAATTCGTTGCCAATATTACGAAAACGTCAACATTCATGCATGACCGGTAAGGCGGCTGTTAATTCGATCCCAGCTCACCAGTGATTGGAAGTAATTTGAGTAGAGACTAATGTATTTGCATACGACCCATAGTCAGCTACTAGATGGCAGTGAAGACCGAGTTTTCACGACATCTAGTAATAATGGAGAATATAATACATATATAAGAAAAATAAGTGTTTGAATTGGATTCGCCTGGTAGTGTAATGGATATCACGCTGAGGTACAGACTCAGAGATCCGGGTTCAAATCCCGTCCAGGCATTTATTTTTCTTATCATACCATATTAAGCTTGCATTGCTCAATGTTAAACATTTAATTATAACATATATATAGAGGAAAAACTAAAAGAAACCTGAAAATTAGAACCAAGGAACACACAAGAAATATTAAAAATGAGGAAATAGAAATATCTGCAGTTGCTGCTCATGTCTGGTCCAAAAAAAACACAATATAAATTTGAACACTGAATTATTAAATCAATTAGAAAATAGGAAAGAACTCACCAATTGAAAAAAAAATTTACATTCAGAAGAACAAAAATAGAGTTATGAATTTTGAAATTTCTGCTGAACGTGACCTAGATAGGAGGTTCTTTGGCCAGCCAGAGGATGGAGCTGATATCGACATCCAGGGTCCACAACATAAAACTCAACAGTATGGGTAAGTCGGCCGTTAATTCGATCTCAGCAATTGCTCATGGTGAGTCAGCTCACCAGTGATTGGAAGTAATTTGAGTAGAGACTAATGTATTTGCATACGACCCTAAGGCAAGGAACTTAACTCATAGACCTTCAAAGACAAAAAACCTCACCAGGTACCATAAGTAAAGCTGACGTTAAGGGATCATTTCAAAGAATCAAATGATTGAAATAATGGTCTCCGAAACATGTCAGGTGAGAGGATCATATTTGATACGTAAAATGTGTGGAAAACTATACAACATCTGACAATAAAATCTTTTCTGTGTTCCAATCATACACCATGCGCATGTGCCAACAAACGCAAAGCAGTTTACACTATGGAATCACGTGATGCAGCCAACATACACATGATATTTGAACTCACGTTGCTAACCAACTTAAAAGCTAACCTACCACAATTTAAATACTCAAACCTGTGAAAGACCAACCTAAAAGCTAACCTAATGCAATTTAAGTACTCTAACCTGTGAAAGAATACACTACACCCCAGCTGCCATATCTCCGGCTCTGAAGTTTAGGTTATATGAGGGGTAAAGGGGAGAATTCGCCCTTACTGCCAATAAGGAAATGGTTGTTGTGACATGCCAAGGGATTTAATTTTCTCCAGCTTCAGTGTCATTTATATGTCATGGTACTGGTACCATTGCAGAACTCAAGGTGTTAAAGCTTGAAGATCATGGATTTTAGGAGATGAGATTTCATGGCTCGCTATTTATTAGTTATTTCCAACTCATGTTTATATTCTATAAAAATAAATGTTTGTGGAGATAATACTCACAACAATCTTCACTACTACAGTTCACTGATACCACCCAAGTGTTAGCCGATCCTGTATCCACTAGCAGATCAAACTCCTGATTCCCAATCACTGCAGGTACCATGTAATATTGCTGAAAATACATTTTATGAAATTATTTAGTGATTATAAGAAATTGCAACGGCTGTTCCTTTGTTGTTGTATGGAAGTGAAAATTGGATAATGAAATCAAGGGATAAAAGCAGGATACAGACTGCGGAAATGCTGTTTTTACGTAATGTGAAAGGATGCACAAGAGCAGATAGAATAAGGAATGAAACTATACGAGAAGAATTAAATATATATAAAATTGAAGATAAAATCAGCGAAAATAATAAGAAATGGACAGAACACTTAATGAGAATGAACAACGAAAGAATACCAAAAAGAACCTTCCTGTATAATCCCAGAGGAACAAGAGATGTTGGCCGACCATGTAGAAGATGGACTCCACTTTTAACTTCGCCGGAACAGGCTGCATAGCCTAAACCTTGTAGTAGAAGAAGAAGAAGAAGAAATTTTTAATTGAGTTGTTTTTACATCTCACTTCACAAGTTCCACATTTTCACGATACCGGTTTCAAAGGTCTTTGCTTTCACCATCAGTCAAATTTCAACAATTGGAATTTGATTGAAGATGAAAGCAAAAATCTTTGAAACTGGTATCTTGAGAGCACAAAACTTTATGAGATGAGATGTAAAAACATTTTATCCACTCAATTATAGATTGTCCACCGCTGTGGTCTCGAGGTAGCATGCTGCCTTGTCACGCAGCAGGCCCGGGTTTGATCCCCGGTCGGGGCAGTTTTCTGGGTGAGGTTTTTATCGGGGTTTTTCCTCACCTGTAAGACAAATGTCACGAAAACTTTAAGGCCCAAATGGTCCCCGAAATCATATGGCCATCATCATCATCATCACCCTTATCATTATCATCATCATCATCATTATCATCATCGGTGTGGAAAGCAACGGGAAGCTACCACACCTACAATTCCCTAGTAAAGCTGCAAGCATAGCATGAAAATGCTATGATTGCAGTGAAGGACCTGTCTTCGGGCAGAATTACTATGGATGGATGGATTACAGATTGAAAATTATTTCATAGTGTTACTTCCCATTGTAATTTTGATTAAATTATGAGAAATATTAACTGAAGAAACAAGAAAAACACCATCTCTAACTTACTCAGGTGTGCTAATGATAAAACACCTCTAGAATCACAAGGCATCTACGAGATCCCTTGCACCTCATATGAACAAACATAGGACGTACCAACAGATGAATTTCCTGCCGAATACAAGAACATAAGGCTGCAATAAATCATCAAGAACCTGCTTCAACTCTGGTGCAACATATGAAACGGAAGGGTCACAAGATTGACCTCACAGGATCTAGAACTTCGGCTAAAATAGATCATGAAAAATCAAGAATCCACAGGGAAGGAATAGAAATTGAGAAAAGATCACATTCTATGAACACCCAAGATAATGCCCAAAGATTACCATCTACATGGCAAACTGCTCTCGCTGCCTACCATGTCATCCCTAGAACAGCGTAGAAGATATGGTGAAAACCACGGTTGGCAACATGGAGTGTGGTCGACTCTTGGATGGGTGTATGGCTTCTGAAATGGACCACAACGAAAACTCAATGTGTTCAACTATATAAGACCTAAACCTTGGATGGGTGTACAGCTTCCGAAACAGGCCACAGTAAAAACTCAATGTGTTTAACTATATAAGATTTAAACCAGTGACTCACAGCTATCAATTCCTTGATAATGGCACGTGGGATCATGCCAAAACGTCACAATCAGTGGCCAGAGACCGACCTTGAATCCATAATGCAGAAAATAGCAGAATTTACAGGCGAATCATAAATTCTGCTCATAATAGAATTGTACCAGTAAATAAAAGTTATTTATTGACATCATGGAAAAAGCATAAACATCTAATTAGGAGGTCCATATATAATTTTATGTCATAAATAAATAAGAAATGGATAAGTTCTTAATTATTGATACCATCTTACATTGTGTTTAGTTTTATTTTCCATAAAATACAATGTTGCGTAAGAACAATGTTTTTATTGTACACAATTCAGTCATATAGTGGTTAAAAGTAGTACCACGGTTCCTCCAGTAGATGGAGTTAGAGTAATACCTTATTCAATTGATGAACTTTGAAATTCCCGGTGAGAATGACCTGGTTTTGAGGTTTTTCAGTTAGCCAATGGAAGGAGCAAAGGACAGCTCTTCAAGACGACAGAACAACAGTCATGACGATACTGAGGATGGAACAGAAACTATGTACTGAAACTAGTTTATAATCAAATAAGAAGAACAATATGAGGTGAGTGATAAAAAATTCTACCTTAATGAATATACCTCATAGTGATAATTCCTAAAATAAGTAATTAATTACCTTATGCAAGTTTGTTTGCAGTATAATAAAATCATCGGTCATCATCATCATCCTTATAATTATCATCATCATTCACCAGTATGGAAAGCAACGGGAAGCTACCACACCTATAATTCCCTAGTAAAGCTGCAAAGTATAGCTTGAAAATGCTATGATTGTAGTAAAAGACCTGCCCTCAAGCAGAATACTAAAGATAGAATGATGAACAAATTAATATTTGATAAAAATTAATGCATGAACTGAGATTTGAACCCAAGACCTCTAGCTTTAAGTTAGTGCACTGCCATTTATGCTATTCAGGCATCCCAATGCAAACATTAATTGTTCTGTCTCATATATAATTCTCTCATCGTCTGAGCCAGAGAGCCGTCACTCCCAATATCATCTGACAGCTTCTAAATCAAGAATTTTCACACGTCTCTTTTTGCCTGCCTTTTTCATCATCATCATCATGAACAAATTTGTTTTAGGCCATGTGGCCTGTATGGTAAACCTAGCGAAGATGGTCTTGATCTTTCCACCGATGTTTTGGTCTTCCTTGGTCCCTATGTCCAGTTGGGGTATAAAAAAAATTGCCTGCCTTTTTATACCTTTTTAATATCTAAACATCAGTTCTCTGATCATATGAATAAAAAAAACTTTATTTAAAATTTTACTCACATTACTAACATCTTCCATAAATGCAGTTCCAGCTTTCTTAGTCAACAGCTTCAGTGAAATCCTGAAAAGTATATTTTTTTTTTAATTTAATTCATATCTATGGACAATTCAACATCTAAGAATAGATATAAAGATTTGACTGGCAACAAGTTGTCTAGCACTGCCATATTATAAGTCTTAATTTTACAATATGGTTCCAATCCACTTAATTTTCCAGTTTTTTTTTAATTTTAGTTTTATTTTATTCAGAGTACTGTTAATAATCAGAGTAATATTTTTTCTTGGGAAAAGATCAACACTGGAGTAAGACAGGGATGTGGACTTTTACCGGTGCTTTTCATTATATACATGAATAAATTAATAAATGAATGGAGGAAAACACAACGAGGATATATACCCATCAATAGGAACCTCAAACTCGATGCTATTCTTTTTGCAGACGATTTAGCTCTTCTGGCACTTTCCGAAAATGATTTGCAACGATCAATTTATAATTTACAAAAAATAGGTGCCAAATTTAATATGGAAATATCAATAACAAAACTAAAATTATGGCATTCATGGGAAGGACCCCATACAAAGTAAAATCTGTCTCCAGAATAAAATTTTAGAGAGATCTAATCAATTTAAATATCTTGGATATGATCTCTCTATCTGGGATGAAAAGGATATCCCTGAAAAAGTTACTAGTTATAATAAAAGTTTAGGAATTATTAATCAAGTTATGAAACCATCCCTTGTACAAAAAAACACCAGATTACGTTTATATAACACTTTGGCTAGACCAGTGTTAACCTATGGTAGTGAAGCATGGACACTAAAAAAACAACATGAAAGCAGAATAATGGCTTGTGAAATGAGATTCATGCGCAGAACAGCGGGTTACACCAGATGGGATCGGAAAAGGAACACCGATATCTTAAAAGAATTGAAGACTATGCCAATTTTGGAATATATTAAACAGTATCAACTGAATTGGAAACACCATCTTGAAAGAATGAGTTCAAATCGGATCCCCAAAGCTGTTTATAATTATATACCAAGAGGACGAAGATCACTGGGCCGTCCTATGAAACGCTGGAGGGAAAATTTTCTATAGGATCGTAACAGCCCTTGGCCTAATACTTGGAAGGAAGAAGAAGAAGAATATTTTTAATACATTAGCCTTTAATGGTTTATTTTAGGGTACAAACACTAAATTCACCATAGAAACAGAAGAAAACCAACACATAGTTTTTTTGGATCTTAAATTGTTAAGAAATGAAGAAAAAAATTGAATTTGGAATTTATAGGAAAGAAACACGTAGGGAAAATTACATTAAATCAACAGGGTTTAACCCCATTGTACAAAAGTTTGGTGGCCTTCAACAGTTTAACACACAGATTGGTAAATATTCCAGCAAAGAAGATTTCAAAATAGAGAAAAAACACATATTAAAGTAGCCAGAGAAAACGGGTTTGATGAAAAAATGATACACAATAAAATAGAAAAGTATAAAAAAACAAAAAATTATTATCCAAAGCACTCTTCATAAAAAAAATACAGGAAATTCACATATCATCCTTGGGCACACAATAAATTCCAGAAGATTTTTGACAAATTTAATATTAAATTAGCAACAAAAAAATTATCATCATCATCAGCAGCATGAACAAATTCGTTTTAGGCCATGTGGCCTGTACGGTAAACCTAGCGAAGATGGTCTTGATCTATCCACCCATGTTTTGGTCTTCCTTGGTCCCTATGTCCAGTTGGGGTATATTATCACAATTTAAATAAACTAATCAATTATATTATTTTTGGTCTGGACATCTTACCTCAATATTAATGTTGATTTGTTCTTGGACATGTTTCAAAACAATTCTGTTTTATCGTCAGCTTTCCCAGACCAAAAATAATATAATTAAAATAACCTCAAAATATAACTTCCTAAAATTAAATATTAAACTAATCAAAACTAACAAAAATGATAAAAACTGATCAAAGTAAAAAATCAGGAATAAATCAAATAGAATGTACTGGTACTGATAAGATATATATATATATATATATATATATGGTATGATAAGAAAAATAAATGCCTGGACGGGATTCGAACCCGGATCTCTGAGTCTGTACCTCAGCGTGATATCCATTACACTACCAGGAGAATCCAATTCAAACGCTTATTTTTCTTATATATGTATTGCTGAGGTACAGACTAAGAGAATCGGGTTCAAATTCCGTCCAGGCATTTATTTTTCTTATCATTACATATTTAAGCGGGCGGTTTGATTGCTCAATGTTAAACATTTAATTATAACATATATATAGAGGAAAAACTAAAAGAAACCTGAAAATTAGAACCAAGGAACACACAAGAAATATTAAAAATGAGGAAATAGAAATATCTGCAGTTGCTGCTCATGTCTGGTCCAAAAAAAACACAATATAAATTTGAACACTGAATTATTAAATCAATTAGAAAATAGGAAAGAACTCACCAATTGAAAAAAAAATTTACATTCAGAAGAACAAAAATAGAGTTATGAATTTTGAAATTCCTGCTGAACGTGACCTAGATAGGAGGTTCTTTGGCCAGCCAGAGGATGGAGCTGATATCGACATCCAGGGTCCACAACATAAAACTCAACAGTATGGGTAAGCTGATGATGATATAGAGGATTATATGGAAACATGTTCGAAAAAAACTCAACATTAATTTGAGGTAAGATGTTCCCATTCTCACTAAAACTTGATTACTAGTCTTATTGGAGTGAGTTTTTCTTATTGGATATGTACAGTTAGTTACGCTCCTTGCCTCTGATCCTGTGGAACATGGGTTCAAACCCAGCTGGGATTGATGGATTTTTTCTTAGGATGGAAAAATCCAAAGAGCAAGTCTTCTGGGAGGGACTTTAACCCCTGGGTCCTGTGCCTAAAGATTTTCAGGCTCATAAAAGATCCTTAAGCCAGAATAAAGAGGCCTCTAAGCAAAATTTACCAACCTCATCTTCCTAGTAATACCTTACTTGCCACTAGATGTCTCATTAGGTCAGTATGTTGACTGTATACCATTCATAACATCCATGGGCAAATAAGCATAACTAATTTAACTTTTACAGGAATTAATCACTATGAAGTTTAATTTATGGTAAAAACAAATGTTTCCTATCTCTCCTCATACAAATCTTCTAAGTAGATTGCGATTTCGAGACCATAATGGTCTCATCTTCAGTACTATTTTGGCAATTGATATTATGTCGATTGGAAGATTTGTATGAGGAGAGGTAGGAAACATTTGATTTTACCATAATCATAACTAAATTAACTTGGTCTGGTAACTCCTAACAAAGGAGGAGCTCAGGCTGAACATTGGGTTGTTATGCCATTGTAGGTCCTGGGTTCAAGCCCCAGTCTGAGCGTATAATTTTTCTCTTCAAATATGATGGTATTAATATTTAATTTTAGGAAGTTATATTTTGAAGTTATTTTAATTATATTATTTTTAGTCTGAACATCTTACCTCAATATTAATGTTGATTTGTTCTTGAACATGTTTCAAAACAATTCTGTTTTATCGTCAGCTTTTCCAGACTGGTTTTATTTATGTTGCACAACCTGGATGTCGATGTCAGCTCCATCCTGTGGTTGGCCAAAGAACCTCCAAACAAGGTCATACTCCATTGGCATATCAAAATTCATAACTCTGTTTTTGTTCTTCTGAATATAAATTTTTTCCCAAATAGTCAGCTCTTTTGTATTTTCTAACTGTTTTAATAATTTAGTGTCTGAATTTATATTATGTTTTTCAGACCAAACATGAGCAGCAACTGCAGATTTTTCTATTTCCCCATTTTTAATATTTCTTATGTGTTCTTTGGTTCTGATTTTTAGGTTTCTTTTTGTTTTTCCTATATATATATTTTCACAACCCATGCATTCAATTTGATATATTCCTGACTTTTTATTTTTATCAGTTTTTTTCATTTTTGTTGGTTTTTATTAGTTTATTTAAACTGTAGTTATTTTTTGGTGCTATTACTTACTACTTGTGAGAAACAGTGAATGTATTCACAAAATATTGCTATTTCGAGGCTTTTGATATCACAGATTTATACAACAAAGACTGCTCAACAACGTACTACAAGATTACAATAGTCACCACTAGGATCGCTGATATACAACAGTGATGCCATTATTTATCGATTGCCATAGTATTTTTTTAACACATTCAAAACTCATCATCATTATCTTAAGGCACGACAACTTCAAAAGTGAAAGTTTCCTCGACAATCCTCCTCCATGCCAATCTGTCTCTCGTTTCCTATTAGACTGTCCGGCTGATTCTTGTTGAGATTTACAAGCGTGTTTTCTTTTACTGTGCTAGGGAGCTAGCCTAATGCCAAACCCCCAACCTGGAGGACCAGGTCATTTGATTTTAGGGTTTCCGTCCCTTAGATCAGTTGCTTTCACCACAGCTACAGAGTCTGATCCATCCCTTGTTTTTTTGTTGGGGTTTCTCCCTTAGCCTTTGTAGATTCCTCTACCCCGCAAGGCAGTGATTTTCCCTGTTAACCTAGAGACTGGTTGCCTCTTCCGCCTTCAATGCCGTACCGTAGGACTCCTACTCTGCCATATCCGCCATTGAGGTCTTCACCGTGTCCCTGGCAAGGGGTCCTTACAAGGTACTATCAGCTGGGCGAGCTGAACCAAGATTTTTTAATGAGGTTGTTACTCCTCCCCCTCCTCCTTTCTCATCCGGACTTGGGACCGGCAATGGTGACATTCAAAACTATCATACCAAATAAGACAAAATAGAAGGCCCCTTCGAGGCTCGTAGACTGCTCCCTGCCCCCAATGCAGGCGCCTAGTAGTTACAACCTTGATAATGATGATAATAACAATGATTCTCACCTGTGAACTCCTTCGCATGTTGCAATGACAAGAAGTACAAGATAGAAGCAATGCATAGTGAAGTGGTTATCTGAATGAGAAGGCAAATTACTATATATATATATATATATCACACAACCCATAAAATATCTTATCACATGTGACTCAGTGAGGGGTGTTTCATTTCATGTTCTTGCGTCATTACAAGACGTAACAACACTATAAAATCTTAATTTTCTAATGTAGAGTAAGTGTAACACATTGTATCCAATTTATATAACTTTCCGTTAAACCTGCCTGTGATCAGTGGCGTATTCACATATTTCTCTCTACCCCACAGAAAGTGCCCATTACATTTAATGAGAATACATAATTAAATATTCTTCTTCTTCTTCTTCACGGTTTAAGCTTATTTACTAGCCTGTTCCAGCTCCAAATTGCTGCTCTTTCCATCTTTTCCTTGGTCTTCCCAAACCTCTTCTTCCTCGTGGTGAAAAGTTGTATGCTGCTTTTGGTATTCTATTCTCAGTCATCCTTGCCAAGTGTTCTTTCCAGTTTCTTCTGTGTTTCTCTATTTAAGTGAAAAATGAATTCCACTACACTTGATAGCAGTAATTAAGAAAATGTATGAGAAAACAAAAATAAAAATAAATCAAAGGGAACCAATACATATAACAGGAGGAATTAGACAAGGTTGACCACTATCAACCATGCTTTTTAACATTTATTTTGACAACATGATAAGATCATGGAAGCAAATGACAACTGGGGGAATTAACTTAGGAAATATAGTAATAAAAACAGTAGCCATTGCAGATGAGAAGGTTTTAATAGCAAAAACAGAAGACAAACTACAAAGAATGCTATATAAACTAAATGAAATATCAAAAAATACAACATGGAAATATCCTCACAAAAATCAAAAACAATGGCCTTCAAGGGTGCTCATCCAGTTCGGACAACATAAGATAATGGAAGCAAATGACAACTGGGGGAGTTAACTTAGGAAATATAGTAATAAAAACATTAAAAAATAACATGTTTCATTTGTTCATCACTGCAACCAGATCATATTATTTATTGCTAAAGTATTGCAATTTTGTAAGAATGCACCCTAGTGGAGAAAAAATGAAACTCATGAAACTGTTTATAACCAACATTATAGGTTATTAATTAATTTCTGATGTTCTATGATGTAAATATGTCAATTATATTTTTCTGGAACATGAATACCTGGAAATAATACATTTAAGAAAGTGGAAACAGTGGTTTCTTTTTTTCTTTTCTTTTTTGTGGTATAATCAATTGCTATAAATGTTTTTCTAATATATCCCACAAGTAGAATCTCGTTACATTCGTGCACTATATATACAATCTGAGAGCCACTTGTATTGTAGGATTCCTACATCTTAACATATAAATTGTTATATTCAACATATTTCTTAGAGGGTCAGTCACTGCACAATAATGCTCTGACCTATTCAGAATGTTAAAAAGGAGGAGCTTGATTTTAATGTGATAAAAATGAGGTGAAAAATGACTGTAATTGGTTGTAATTCAAGATTCATTGAAATGTGATTGGTCACTGACTCCCATTTGTGGCATGAGTTAATAAGTCACTCAAAAGTAATGCATTCTTAACGTCTTGTATCGTCTTAAATATCCATAACTTTTGTCTCATCCATCTTTTCGATATGCTGCATCCCTCTCATCATCAACAATCGAATTTCATCGGACATTCAGGGAGTTGGGGGTCTAGTAATTCATCTGTTATTCAAGAGGAGTATTTATCTTAATATATTGTTAAATTTCAGCAATTTCCCCATATAATCTACATCCCTCAAATCATGGTTAATTTTATTCTCAAACCTCATTCTTGTTCTACCAACTGGACATTTACCCTCTGGTTTTCCTACAAGAAGTTTCCATGATCCTCTTCCATTCCCCATTCATGGCACATGTCCTGCCCATCACAGGCTATAAGACTTAACTGTTCCTATTATATCCAGTTTCCTATAAAGATCATCTAGCTCACTGTTATGTAATCTTCTTCATTTGCCTGTCTGTTCATCTCTCTTTGGTTCCAAAATTTTCGTAATAACTTTATGCTCAAATACTTATAATGTTATAATATTTTCTACTCCCTTAAAGTAAGAGTTCATGTTTCGCATCCATACAATTGGCAGAATAACAATTTTATATATTTTCAGTTTAACGTTTCTGAGAGAAGTAGGGACAACAAGAATCTCTATAATGCATAATAGCATGCATTTCCAGAATTAAGCCAATGTTCAATTTCTTTCTGTGCCTCATTCTTGTTTGTAATTATTGTCGTAGTTATTTGAATTCAGCCACTTGTTCAAAATTTCCCTATTTTTTCATTAACTACTTCCATTATATAATGTATTTACATGTGTGTTGAACACAGAAGGCTAAAATCGTATGGACACGTAAGAAGAATGCAGGATGGAAGACTACCAAAGGCCGTCTATGCATGGAAAATTGAAAGAAGGAACAGAAAAGGAAGACCAAGAACAACCTGGAAGAACAACATTCAAAATTCAATGTGGAAATTTGATGTAACAGATGAAGACACAGAGGACAGAGAATGATGGAGAACTTTAATTAAAGGAAATTTGTAAATGTTTGTTGCAAACTGATAGTATATAAGTCCGTAGTCCTTTATATTTATTTTTTTTTTTAATTCATGTTAATTACTAAGATTGGTTAGAGAAAACCTCAATGATGAGAAAAATTCTCAAAATGAATGAATTTATATGTGTGACCATACATTTAGTTTTACTGAAGTTAACTTCCAGTTCCAATTTCTTAGTGCTACTCAATAGAGTGTGCATGTTGGCCCTCAGTATCTCCTCACTATCTCCCTAATAGCATATTAACTAAACCCCAATAAAAATAATATAATTCATACCCCACTTAATAGACCACCCCTCTCCCTTATCACCTCATTTAATTCCTATTGTAAGGTTGTAGGACATGGGAAATAAAAAAAATAGAAAATATATTAAATTCTTTTGAAAGAAATATATTGACAAGAATTCTGGGTCCTATGAAAGAATTTGGGTTATGGAGAATTATACATTACAATGAAACATCTAAAGAGCCAGCCATAATAAAGATACTCAAATTGAGAAGATTGCAGTGGGCAGCTAAAATGCATTAAGGAAGAAACCTCTCATATCTTGAAAGGAAAAATGTATGTAAATATACCGAACAGGAAAGAGATGATGCTTGAAAAGGTGGGAGAAATATATTGGGCAGTAAGAACATGCACAGGGACAGAACAAATAGACAAGAGTGGAGGCAATGTGTGAGAGAAACCTAGGCTGAAGAGATGCAGAGATAGAATTCCTATTTGGCAAACAAAGTGGCAAAACTGAGGGAGACAAAATAGTTGGATCTACAGTAAAACTCCAATTTGTAGTTATTCACTTTGTCATCAGCTGAAGATGGAATGTGTTTACAAAAGCACTTTAATGATTTTTTGGAAATACTTTACAACATGTGATGGAAAAAAAATGTCTACGTTCCAATCATACACCATGCACATGCACCAACAAATGCGAAGCAGTTTACAATATGGAATCACAGGGTGCAGCCAACATATACACAATATTTTTTCTTCTTCTTCCTTTCGTGTGATAGACCTAGTGGTTCTGTTACAGTCTCAATCCAACGTTTGAAGGGTCTGCCCAAAGATCTCTTGCCTGGTGGCTGGTAATTTAAGATTTGACGTGGTATTCTTGTTCTGCTCATTCTTCTTACGTGAGATTTCCAGTTGTTTCTGTATTTTTGTACATATTCCATGACTGATTCTGTTTGTAATTCTTTGAGAATCTCAGAATTCCTTTTATGGTCTGTTCTTGAGTAACCTGCAGTACGTCTCATAAATTTAATTTCTGCCACAGTTAGTCATTGTTCATCTACACTGCAAATTGTCCAGGCCTCACTGCCGTAACATAATAAGGGTCTGGCCAGTGTTTTGTAAATTCTAGTTTGTGTGTGTTGCTGTACTGTGTTTGGCTTGAAAATATTATTTATAATTCCTGTTACTCTGTTAAATTTTATAATCTTTTGACTAAAATCTTTTTCCTCTTTGTATGTAACTTGGTATACGAGATAGTTAAATGTGTTAGTTTGTTCTAATATTTTATTATTAATAACAATTTTACTGCGAACTGGGTCTTTTCCTAGGAAAGCCATAATTTTAGATTTTACTGTTGAGATTTCCAGGTTGTATTTTATTGCAATTTGGTGAAAAGAGTGGACTGAATGTTGTAGGTCATCTTCTGAATTCACTATAAACACAATGTCATCTGAAAATAATAGGTTGTCTAAATTATATAATCTATTAATACACAATATTTAACGAACCTAAAAGCTAACCTAAAGTAATTTAAATACTCTAGATGGTGAAAGACCAATCTAAAAGCTAACCTAATGCAATTTAAGAACTCTAACCTGTGAAAGAATGCAACACCCAAAAATAAATAGTAAGTTCTGAAATTTTGAAGTATATGTGTACAGTTAATTAGTACATACTCTATGTTGGCTGCACTGGAACACGTCTTTTGTTGTTGCATAGAATATTCGATAAAATCAATTTGGGTGCCATGTCTTCATGCTACATATATAGTTAAATATCATAGAAAAATATATTGAAATAATCGTTAGAAAAAATGTAAAAATCATGGTAAATGGTGGGAAATAATTTGAAAAATGAAACCCTAAGAATACAATTTTACAGGAATTTATCAAGGAATTAAAAAAGTTGCATCACAGGTTGTAAAATATAGCTGAAATTTTTTAAATCAAAACTTTTATTGAACATAACCAAGGTCTGAGACATGATTTTATAATTTTAACCTTTTTAAACAACATCATATAATACATTTTAAAATAAGATTTAGTTAGGAAATATCACTATGAAGTTTAATTTAAAATAAAATTCTTTCCATCTCACCTAGAAAGAAGACACACACAGATAATTATATTACGGCTTCATGATTTAATAATTTTGCTCACAAAGAAGAAGTGTTTTTAGTTTCAAACATAGATCTATAAATATACCCATGAAGAGAGAAAATTATGAAAAAGAAAAAAACACAATCAATATAGGAATAGAAAGTATGGTACACAGGAAAATAAATAAGTTTGAAAGACAAATTAATCATCAAAGTACATTTATAAAAGAAAAAGAAGAAAACATGTTGTTGTTTTCAAATGCTGGGCATTGACAACGAAGCCATTAGCATTCTTGCTGTCCAATATTTCTCTATGGTGGATCCAACAGGTAATACTTCACAGGTTTGTAGATGTTCTTCGTTCATTTCTTCATCTTTGTTGCATAGAGGATTCGTGTAGATTCCTATTTTATATAAATGTTTGGCCAAATAGTCATGTTCTGTAAGCAGTCTAAATTTTGTTACTGTAGTTTTACATGGAATTTCTGGAATAATATCTGGCTTCTTTACTAAAATATTCCATTTTTTGTTTTCGACTTTATTACATAGGTCTTGGTTTTGTATTTGTTTTTAATTATTCTTTTTATGGATGCAAAAGGTAAGCTTTTAGTAGTATTCTGAATTAAATTGGAAAACATAAAATTCAAGAAATTTACCTACCATCCATTGAAACACCACAAATTAAAAAAAAAAAAAAATTAATGTCCAACATAAGATTGGCACCAAGAAATAAACATAGCCTCAATAGGACACTTGAAACTAACAAAAATTACAAAATTGAAGAAGAAAACAAATCAGGAATTTACCAATTGTGATAAAATTTATCTAGGGAAAACAAAAATATTTTTTTTAGAGGAATTAAACCCAAAGAGTACAACTTGGACACTACACACACCCACTCCCAAGGTTGAGATTTTTTAAAAATCCCTTACCCCGCCGGGAATTGAACTGGGTAACTGGAGTGGAAGATAGGGACTCTACCGACTACGCCAGTGATGGACAAAAATTTTGAAAACCAGAGTGAAGGAACACCTTTGGAATGTCAAAAATGGGGAATTGGAAAATCAGCAGTAACCACTCATGCTTGACCAGAAAAACATCAAATTGAAAGAAAGACCGGTTTAATAAAACAAATAGAAAGACTTAAGGAGCTCACTGTTTGGGGGAAAAAAAAAACATTGAAAAAACCAAGAAGATGAAAAATTAATGGATTTTGAAATTCCCGGGGACATTGATTTGATTGGGAGCTACGTTGGTCCACCAACAGATGGAGTAAGAAGCAGTGCTCCTGGACGACAGAACATTGGTTGTGTAATTATTGAATATGTAACCTCTAAGATTACAAAACTGGTCTAATTAGAAGACAGGATATGAGGTGATGTTAAAAGAATTTTATTTTAAATCATATAATAAATTTTAAAATAAAAATTATCTCTCGGATAAAGGAACACATGAGAGCATTTAACAGAAATTTAGAATATTCAAAATATGCTAACCACCTATTCCAATTTAATCATTTTTTCGATCCAAATTTTGAAATTTTGCATGTTTCTGATAAGGGTAAGAAGTTGGACCTTTTGGAGGCTGTAGAAATAAATAAATTGAAAAGTAGTAATAAATTGTTAAATTCTCAACTTGATTTGAATGAATCGCCTTTTTAAATTAAAAAATTTAAATAAATTATTATTGTATTGTTGCTTAAATCAGTTGATATGTACTAGCATTGTGCCCAACCAGTTCATTTCGAGAAGTAGTTCATTCACTTGCACTCACTTTTGTGAACCATTCAATTCAACTAGTTCGTTCACAAAATTTAGCAAAGCCCTTCATTTGCCAAGCAAAAAAAAAAGAATATGCGGTGGAAGGGGAAGCACGAAGACACGAGCCTGGAGTGACTTGACATTAACCAACCACATGGTAGCTGTGGATTTTAAAGATAAACGGAAATAGTTCTGTAAATTCTATTTTAATTTATTTGAGTATGAAAAATTCTAATATGACTGCTACCATACTTTGTTTATTTTATAATTATTTATACCTCCTTTTTATTTCTGCTATAACTGTATTATTTGCATAATTGTATTTATAAACAGATTTTCAATGTTTACATATTTTATTTCAAGTTGTAAATGTTAATAAAAAAACAAAATCGTAACTCTATAATTTGAAAAAAAAAATGTGTGGAGTATTTTAAGACTTTTAAGGAAGATATATTTTATTTTATTTATATATGTATTATTTACTCATATTATTTGCATAATGCTTCTTTAAAAAGAAAGAAATATGCAAAATCGTACTATTGGCAATTACTTGATCTTAATCTTTACAACCCCTAAACTAAAAATATAAAGAGGGTGAATACTGGGTAGGCCAACAAAATTTAGCCTTGTGTGTGCACTTTTAGAGAATGGTTTCTAATTCGTGATCAAGAAAAAGTAGTGAAATTTGGGGTTTGTTCACCGATTTAGGCGATGGTAAAGTGTAACTTTTGTTCTAAACACAGTTTCATTCAGGGGGCGGGATGCTTTTAAACTTGCACGGCATATTCGCTTTAAATGTTTAGCAAGGTAAGATTTTTACTAAATTTTGCAACAGCTTTTGTAAACCTAGTAAAATATGTTGTTTTAAAACTTGGATAAATGGATTTTTATTAAATACTTTCGGAATTCCAGTAAATAAAATGTAAAGTGATTGTAATATTAGACTACATTAGATTTGTAGCATTAGTAATGCCGTAGATTAAAAGGAGTAATCCCTGAGTAATGCTGCGTATGAGTGATGACGTAAGTAAGAGGCGGGAAGATGCCATAATGTACATGTACTGAATGAATGAGCGTGTCGAATGTTGAGAGTTTGAAGTACAACTGAATGTTTAAAGCCAGTTCACTCTGTCAAGATAGTTCGTTCCTCTAAGCCAGTTCACTCTGTCAAGGTAGTTCGTTCCTCTAAGACACTTCACTCTTCCAAGGTAGTTCGTTCTTTGATACCACTTCGTTCATCCAAAACACTTCACTCTTCTAAGATAGTTCGTTCTTTGATACCACTTTGTTCATCTAAGGCACTTCACTCAGGCGAGATAGTTCGTTCCTCTCAGACACTCACTGCGGTACAAACGATATGGATGACGTAGGAAAGAGGCGGGAACATGCAAGGTCGATGGGCGGAGAAATGTAGAGTAATCAACAAATGAGCGAAAGTTGATTTGGAGTGAGACATCTAGAGCTTGAAATAAAAAGTAAATTTTAATTTTAAGTAGCAGTAGTGAACTCTGAACTGGCAGTTCACTAAAAGTGAGTAACTTTTTGACACTTCACAGTAGTGAAGCGTTCTTTTTAAACGACTCACTCTCGAATTACCCATCACTAATATGTACTATAATAACACAATTTATAATTTGTTAACATGTCTGAAGAAGGTACAGTGTACCAAAACAGTTGTCACTGAATTATATCTTAATAAATATGAAAATCAAATAAAACTAAGTTTTATTTTTATTTAATTAATAAATATGGATTTTCATCAAGTAAACACCAACTCAATTGATTAAAAATTAATTATTTATAATTTTTAGTAACTTCAGACCTAATAAATTTTGAAATTGATGAAACACACCCAAACAGAAAATGCATAACCCACCACTGGGTATTTTCCTTATTTTGATAATTGCATTATTAAACTTTACTATTGATTAATAAACAGAATTCTAATGAAGGATAAATTATATTTGAAGAGAAAAATATACACTCAGACTGGGGTTTGAACCCAGGACCTTTCACTTTCTATGTGAATGCTCTACCAACTGAGCTATCTGATAATTCTCTGGGTTCAAACCCCAGTCTGAGCATATATTTTTCTCTTCATATATAATTTATCCTTCATTGAGATGTATTAAATGAATAATAAAAACTTTTTAATTCTAACTCTATTTATTAATTAAAATAAACCTCATAGCATCATTTCCTTTAAATAGTAATGTTTATTATTGATTTTTTTTATTGGAACACCTGGTATATGAACTACATTACATAAAACTTATAACTAGAGACCAGATGTTAGGGAAAATTTATATATTAAAATTGGGAATTTTTAACATTGAGGTTCAATTAATAAGAATTAAATGAATCGTGATTTCTTCTTACCTCATACTGCTATGTTTTTTTTAAACACAGCACTGCAGTATGGGTCGCTGATACTGCAGTGCTGTGTTTAAAAAAACATATAAGTATGAGGTAAGAAGAAATCACGATTCATTTAATTCTTATTGTTAGGGAAAATGCCTATAATTATTTATTATAGATATTGTAAAAGTGACTTCTTATAAGGTCATACTGACGACCCTAGAGTTGTTTTCCATGAAGTTCATTTTGCCTATAAATGCCTATTTCAGCTTACAATGCCTATTTGCCAATTTTTCTCGAAATTAACTTAGTATTTCAATAAAATTAATTGAAATGGGCAAACCTGCCCCTCAATGCACTCCCGTTAGGCGAAATAACAAGTATCGGCTATTTTATATTTCCACCTCATGCACTCCCATTAAGCAAAACACCCCTAAGCTGTGTCCCATTGTATTATACTCCGGCTCTAAGGCTTAGACAAAGTTTTGTAGTACAGCTTTGCTTCTTTTCAATACAAACATTGCTGAATGCAAAAAGGGTAGATGGCTCAAGCTTTCTTTCTCTGTATCACACCTGGTGCTGAAACGTTTAAGTGAGTGGCAATATTATTTTTGATGTTGGTAACACTGAATTCAGTCTGTAGTGCTCGTTCACAGACAGGTGCTTCAAAGACAAACTTATGTGACAAGTGTATGTGGCTTTTTTTTATCTTTAAAACAGTTGTTTTACAATGCCTAAAAAATGGAAAACAGTAAAAGGCAAACTGACCAATTTCGTGAAAGAATTTGGTGCGGAAATATTCTCAAGTGACGGTTCAATATTATTTTGCAAAGTGTGTAAAATTTCAGTGAATTGCGTGAAGAAGTGCCATGTTTCACAGCACATACACACTGCAAAACGTAAGTCTGCTCTTTGTATAAAGGCAAAACAAGTTCCAAAACCATCTCTGATATCTTCGTATGCTTTTGATAGCATATGTTCTTATTTTTTACTTAAGGCTGTAAAAATTTATGTCCATTTTTTGTAAGTCTATTTTGAATTTTTAGTGCCTATATTAAAGATTTTTAGTGCCTTTTTGCCAGCCAATTTTGAACTTTTTAAGTGCCTAACATCCGGACTCTATTATAGAAAACTTTATATTAACTACAGTTCAATTAGAAATGGATTCTAGTGTTTTATGTAAAATGGGTAGTTAATGTCAACTTAAAGTGACATTTTTAAGTTTAATAAAAATAGTGATAACATAAATTACCATTAACTAATAAAATATACTAAGTAAATATGTCAAAAGCTTAAAAGATAAAGGAGTTGTAAGTGCCTTGAATTGACCATCATTTGAGTGCATGTATTAATAAATTACAGTAGGAAGTAACATGAGGATATTTTTAATAAATAAGGTGAGTCATCTGCATGAGGTAAGATGAACAGAATTACTTTATTGTGTTCTTATTTGTCTGTCTGACTACCTCTACAAGGAACAAGAATGCTCCATTGCAAGAATTACACAATCAAGGCTAATTTAGTTAGCTTATTCCTTACAAAAATCAGTGAGTGACAAATAATTATTGTATAATTGAGGGGCTCAGTGGAATAAGGGCCATCCCAACCAATGGTTGATTTTTAGTTATTTGCAGATTATGTATCCTCTGGTCATCTTCTGTTAATCTTTAGAAGCTCATAATTCTAACTTTGTTCAAAAGATGGTAAATGTGACTTTATGTATAAGAAAAATTTCTAACTTCTTCACGCGCACGGGAAATAAAGGCCCATCCCAACTGCTGACACGTGACCATATATTGTCCGCTACTCTGTAGTCCGCTGCAATACTAACTAGCATTGCCGGCAAATATCACTAAATGCAGAATGGCTGATGCAGCAGGTTCTTGTGCGAATGGAAATAGTGTAATAAAATCTAAGAAAAGAGAAAGAAATGTGCAAGAGTGAAATAAAACGAAGCAGAAAATTTTACGCAACAGTGGAAAGGAATATATATCAGCCTGAATCAGTTGCTTCAAGAGGTGCGGACGAAATTGATAGTTGTTTATTAAAAGCTGTGCCACTGATTGAAAAAGATGCTAATAAAAAGAAACTTATAGGGTATATAGTGATTCATGTGTTGGTCAAAACAAGATTTTTACAATAATGAGACTTTGGCTGTACATGATTGATTGTGATTGGTTTGAAGAAATTGAACATACATTTCTTGTATTATATTATTTTTAGTCTGAACATCTTACCTCAATATTAATGTTGATTTGTTCTTGGACATGTTTCAAAACAATTCTGTTTTATCGTCAGCTTTCCCAGACTGGTTGTTACAAGGAAGGAATTAAATACATTTCTTGTACCAGGTCACACTTTCCTCCCCTGTGATGCTGACTTTGGTGTCACTGAAAAACTTAAAAGAAAAACACAAGTGGTTTATACACCTGAACAGTGGGCTCACCTCATAAGAAAGAGTTGAACAAAGAAATAATTCACAGTAATTGAGATAAATGCAGAAGATTTTAAAAATTGGATAACTTAAATAAAATGTTCACAAAGAGAAATGTGACGCTGGACAAGCATAAGGTAGACATCAGAAAAGCATCTCAGTTTCGTTTTGTGAAAAACAGACATGTAATGTATGTAAAATCCCGTTTCGGTGACTTGGCTTTAAAGGAAGTAATAAGCCATAAAAAAAAGGAAAGGAAAGTGTCCTGTATTACGAGATGTAATATTCACAACAAATTATCCTAATGGTAGGATAATAAAGAAGACAACATGACTCTCGTGATATTGGTATCACCTGTACACAGCAGCCTTAAATCAAATAATGATACAAATGCTGCAAACATAGAATACGTAGATTATTGCAATATTCAAGTTAAAAAGTGTTATTTTAAGTTTTATTTTTATTTAATTAAAATATATCAATTTGTTTATTTATGTTGTATTTTTTTTATATTCTCGATTTTCTTTTTCTTTTGAACCGAAAGTGCCTTTCTGCGGTTCAGTATGGTATCTTTGTTCTCCTCCCTACTACAGAACATTTATGAAATGTGCCAATGTCCTCTTTTCCGTGTGGCTACCCCTTCCCTTTTCATCCTTTTTGCCGCGCATCTCTACAGCGCATATCCCCTCTACTTGTGAACCTTTATATGCATTGTACTCTTACCGAACATTATCATTCGATCAGCCTAGCAAGTGGCGTTTAGTTACTTAAAAGCGGATTCAAAAGGGGAATCCAATTCTAACTCACCATGCAGTTGGGAAGTTAATATGGTGGTCCATGTATAGACAAGTTGATTAAGACCGAGAAGAGGTCGATTTTGAGTTAGTCCAGCTATGTACGGAAGAAGTGATTCCTAAAAGCTTGGACATCGGTGTGAGTGTGGCATTATGTCTGGTACGTTATTTGTTCAGTTATTTCTACAAGCTATGCTTGATTGATTGATCAAGATTCATCTTATGTTATTAATTTATTATTTATTTTAAAATTCAACTTGTTTATATTAAAAGCTTATCTTTTATACAACGCCCCTTTGTTATTATTCAAGTATAGTAGTTGCTCACTATCCTGTAACAAAATCACTCACTGTATGCATTTAGTAATCAGAATCTATATTTGTATGTATGTTCATCAGGGAAAGAAAGATGAATTAATAGCTGCCTTTCATGGGCCCGAGGCAGGCTGCTTTCTTACCGATAACGTCTTTGAATATCACGATCACATTAATAAATACAGCATTAACAAAACTCGATCCCGGACAAGTGTTACGCTGAGCGTGGTTTGCTTCTCTAACGTCGTAAATGGTAGCAGTAGTGTGGTTTACTTACCCACAAATGGTATGCAGACCGTGGTTGGTTTCCAATAGTGCCACAAATGGTAGCGCAGAGCGTGTGGTTTTGTATCTTTCACTTTGAAAGATATGCTGTATTTTATTAACTGTGGTTCTAGTAGTATTGATTTAAAATTTTCTATTCAAGTTTCGGAGTTTTGGTTTCAAGTACCAAAACAAGGGTATAGACTCTGTATGGTCGTAAATGAAGTTTGGAATTAGAAAGTCGACATTTTTTCAGAGATATTACCCTGCGGACAACTATTTGTTTTCGATACTTGGTATTTATGTTAAAGTTAATGAAAAGCATTAATTTACGCGTTTGTATTATGTTACGTAAATGATATTGACTCATCTTTCTTTATACGTAAACAGAGAGTGATTTATGCATACTAGGCTACGTTCGCTTATAGTTGTTTACATCTTTTGTTCATTGTACTTTGTAAACATGCCTAGTTGGATAGATGTAATATCTAAAGATAATCTCGTCCGAGAGTTAAGCTTACAAAGTATTGAAGTTGAAGGCGATGTAAATATACTACGTCAGCGACTTAAAATTCATATGAATTCTCTCTCCCCGGCTGAACAAACATTAATTAAGCGTAAGTTTATTGTAGACAGCGCAATTCAGGAAGATTATTCTGCAGAACAGAACAAGAATATAAGTGATCGTAGACTTAGCTCCATCAAGGATTTTTCTAGCGGAACGGTCCCCAACCTTTCTTCTCATACGGAGGAAAATAATCAGCAAATTTTTCGAGAGTTAATTAGAAAAGTTGATCCTTGCGATGGTGATGATAAGGAATTGCTAGTTGTATTCCTTATTAAACTTAACTCGATCTTCGAATTGAAATTGGTTCCCGATGAGTATTTTGTAAACTCGATTTTGAGTTGCATTGGAGGAATACTATTGAAGGTTTGGAGTGAAGTTGTTAAATTGAGATTTACTTGGATGGAGAGTTTAGAATATGTGAAATGTTCGTTGTTGCCTCCTAGATTATTAGAGGACTATTGGATTAAATTTGTCTCACGACGATTCCAACTTTCTAAAGAATCTTTGCTGGAGTTTATCTCCAATATTCAAGGAGCTTCACTTGTATTGAACCCTCTATTTTCAGAAGAAAAGTTAATTGACATTATTCTACAAAAATATGTCCCCGGCCACCAGACAGCATTTGGTTTTTGCTACGAAACCTCAAAATGTAGCCGAAATGTGTGTCTTGGCTAGGAAAGTGGCTGATTTCGAGATTGCTGAAAGACAGAGGAACTTCAGTGAAAAAAGTAAGCCTGATAATTTAAGTAAACTAATACTTCTGCGAATCGTTCTTCTGGGCAATTGAAAAGTAACTTACAATGTTGGAAATGTCAGCGTTATGGACATCTTTCTAGAGAGTGTCGATCTTAGTTTTTTACGTGGTTTGTTTGTATATATTTGTTTGGGATAGTTGAGTAAGCTACTTATGTATATTTGTATATGAGCTGATTGTGCCAACCTTTTGGTTGTAGGAGTTGCTAGAGTGAGTTTCAGTATACGTGGTCCAGGTTTTGCTAATGAGACGCTAACTAAACTCTAAAACGAGGGTAACTAGAAGTTAGTAAGCGTCCATGGACACGTTTTAAATACAACATGTTAGTCAAATTAAACTATGTTATGCTATGGAGTAAATCCAAGCATGTTTGTAGTAAAAATATCTGTATGTTAAACTAGATATTGGTTACAAAAAACCTTTTGTATTATGGCACATGTTGAATTAGTTTGTCTGTGGTTCCGTTTTCCTGTCTTCGCCTGTTTTTTGTTTCAGTTACCCTTCCTTAAACATTGGCATTACGACGCAGCCTGGAATGTTCGGCAGTCGAGCGCTTGGAGGATCCGGCCGACCCCGAGTGCCCAGCTGACCGACATAGTGGCTCTAGAACTACAGATTCCTGGAAAGGCGGTGGAGCGGGATTGCGTTCCGGCAATCCAACTATAGTATCGTCACCCGGTTCTTCACCTGGAACACCGCAGAGTTGCACTATGGCGACTGAGTCCAGTTGGAGTTGATTTTCAGCGCCTGGATAGTCGACATGGAAGCGAGTGTGGTGATTGTGATTTAGGGGACGAGGGAAGATTTGTATTGAAGTTTACCGCTGGAATCTGATAGTGTTGATGTGCCCCTCCCAACGTGGGATTCTTCTACCGCACATTATTTTGAAGTTTATGGACTGTTTTCTTTTACCCGGAGGGCGCAGGGGGAGTTATTGAACCGAAAGTGCCTTTCTGCGGTTCAGTATGGTATCTTTGTTCTCCTCCCTACTACAGAACATTTATGAAATATGCCAATGTCCTCTTTTCCGTGTGGCTACCCCTTCCCTTTTCATCCTTTTTGCCGCGCATCTCTACAGCGCATATCCCCTCTACTTGTGAACCTTTATATGCATTGTACTCTTACCGAACATTATCATTCGATCAGCCTAGCAAGTGGCGTTTAGTTACTTAAAAGCGGATTCAAAAGGGGAATCCAATTCTAACTCACCATGCAGTTGGGAAGTTAATATGGTGGTCTATGTATAGACAAGTTGATTAAGACCGAGAAGAGGTCGATTTTGAGTTAGTCCAGCTATGTACGGAAGAAGTGATTCCTAAAAGCTTGGACATCGGTGTGAGTGTGGCATTATGTCTGGTACGTTATTTGTTCAGTTATTTCTACAAGCTATGCTTGATTGATTGATCAAGATTCATCTTATGTTATTAATTTATTATTATTTTAAAATTCAACTTGTTTATATTAAAAGCTTATCTTTTATACAACGCCCCTTTGTTATTATTCAAGTATAGTAGTTGCTCACTATCCTGTAACAAAATCACTCACTGTATGCATTTAGTAATCAGAATCTATATTTGTATGTATGTTCATCAGGGAAAGAAAGATGAATTAATAGCTGCCTTTCATGGGCCCGAGGCAGGCTGCTTTCTTACCGATAACGTCTTTGAATATCACGATCACATTAATAAATACAGCATTAACAAAACTCGATCCCGGACAAGTGTTACGCTGAGCGTGGTTTGCTTCTCTAACGTCGTACTTTGATTAGACATAAGAAACAACATAGTGATCTATACATTTGCAGGCAGAAAGCTTATTTTATGTACAATACATGTACCAAATATTATCAATGTGTGCTCTATATATTTTACTCAATGTAGAATTTAATAAAATGCAATTTTTCTCCAAACTTAGTGCAGTTGGGATGGGCCCTTATTCCACTGACCCCCCTCAATTTTATAATTAGCTTCAAAGTACAATAGGAAGTAACATTATAAGGTTTTTTAAGTTACGTAGGTAGGAAATAACACTATGAAGTTTATTTTAATTTTGTTGAGTTTTTTCTTGACTCACCTCATACTTCTTAACTCCCTCTCAGGTCCGGATTTCTTCACTATATTTGTGACATTCTCAATGCTGTATCACGTTCACAACTGACGTCCAATGGTCTCCTGCAGACTGACTTCCGCACCATCTGATGGCTGACCGACGAACTTCCAAATCAATCCCCTGTTCTTATCACCGGGTATTTCAAAATTCATAGTTTTGTTTTTATTCTTGCATATGTAAATTTTTTCCCAAATTGTGAGTTCCTTCGGTTTTTTTTTCTAATTGTTTAAGTAATTTTGTTTTGGTTTCTATTCTATGTTTTTCTGACCAAGCATGTGCAACTATTGCAGATTTTTCTGTTTCTCCATTTCATTCAATTTAAATACAAGATTAAAGGAACACCTCAGAAATGTTAAAAATGGAGAAACAGAAAAATCTGCAATAGTTGCACATGCCTGGTCAGAAAAACATAGAATAGGAACCAAAACCAAATTACTTAAACAATTAGAAAAACCGAAGGAACTCACAATTTGGGAAAAATATGTACATATGCAAGAATAAAAACACAACTATGAATTTTGAAATACCCGGTGATAAGGAGAGGGGATTGATTTGGAAGTTCGTCGGTCAGCCATCAGATGGCACGGAGGTCAGTCTGCAGGAGAGGATACTATTGGACGTAAGTTGTGAATGTGATACAGCATTGAGAATGTCACAAATACAGTGAAGAAATCCGGACCTGAGAGGGAGTTAAGAAGTATGAGGTGAGTCAAGAAACAACTCAACAAAATTGTAAGGTTTTACTTAATATAGTGTAGTCAGAAATGAGGAAAAAATTAGGCAGAAACCTAGACTTTGGCAAAAACAGAATGCATTGCCTAGCATTCGTTAAGACCCTATGTTTATCAGAGAAATGAGAGGATACTACTAATATTTAAATCAATGAATGAGTAGCCCGCTGCCTTGTCAGTCTGGCATAGGCTATGTATACTTACTTACTTACTTACTTACTCACTGGCACTATCGAACCCAAAGGTTCATGGCCGCGCGGACATAAGCTCTCCATACATCCCTATCCTGAGCCAATGCTTTCCAATCATTCCCTGTATAATCTACTTCCCTCAAATCATAGTTAATGTTGTTCTCCCACCTCATTCTTGGCCTACCAACTGGGCGTTTTCCCTCTGGCTTTCCTACAAGAAGCTTCCATGCACGTCTTTCATTCCCCATACGCGCAACATGTCCTGCCCATCGCAGTCTACGAGACTTAACTGTTCTTATTATATCTGGCTTCCTATAAAGACCATGTAGTTCATTGTTATGTAGTCTTCTCCATTCACCTGTCTGTTCATCTCTCTTTGGTCCAAAAATTTTCCTAAGAACTTTATTCTCAAATACTCGTAATCTCCTTTCCTCCCTTAAAGTAAGAGTCCATGTTTCGCACCCATATAATATAACTGGTAGAATAATAGTTTTATATATTTTCAGCTTAACGTTTTTTGAAAGGAGTTGGGACATCAAAAGTCTCTGCAATGCATAATAGCACGCATTTCCAGAATTGAGCCTATGTTTAATTTCTTTGTGCATCTCATTCCTATTTGTGATTATTGTTCCTAGGTATTTGAATTCAGCCACTTCCTCAAAATTTCCCTCATTTGTCATTAGCTGTCCATTTCCATTATATACTGAATTTCTACGTGTGACCATATATTTAGTTTTACTGATATTTACTTCCAGTCCTAATTTCTTAGTGTTACTCAATAGTGTGTGCGTGTTGGCCTTTAGTATCTCCTCGCTATCGGCCAGTAGTACTACATCATCAGCATAAACTAACAGCTTATTAATACCATTCATTTGTAAGCCTTCCTCATTCTCTAAAGATTTAATGGCATGCTCTAGTACAAAATTAAATAGTAGAGGAGATAGTGCATCTCCTTGCTTCAAACCCATTCTGGATTTCAAAAGTGTCTGAAAACTGTTTGCCTACACGCACCCTACTCTTTGAGCCATTTAGACACATTCGTATAAGTCTAACTAACTTTTTAGGAATTCCGAACTCCAGCAGGATACTATATAACTTCTCCGTCTTAATTGAATCATATGCTTTTTTGAAGTCTACATATAGTTGATGTACAGTACCATTATATTCCCATTTCTTTTCTAAAATCTGTCTTATACTAAAAATCTGATCTGTTGTAGACGTGTTTCTTCTAAATGCACATTGATGATCTCCTAGAATGTCATCAATATAGGGAGTAAGTCTGCTGACTAATATATTTGTTAGAATTTTGTACGAAGTTGAAAGTAATGAGATGCCCCTCTAGTTGTTGCAATCAGTTTTATCTCCTTTCTTATAAATTGGTACGATAATTGATTCCTTCCATTCATCTGGAAGAGCTTCTTTTTTCCCAAATCATACTAAGCAACCAGCGTATCTTGTCCATCAATTTTTCTCCCCCTGATTTTATCAGTTCTGCTGGGATCTCATCTGAACCTGATGCTTTTATACATCTTCAATTTTTCAATCGCCATTTCAACCTCTAATGCACTTGGCTCTGCGACTAGCATTTCTGCTGTCTGTAACTTATCCTCCTCAATGTCCTGTTCTGTATGTACATTTAATAGCTGATTGAAGTAACATTTCCATCTATTTAATATACTCCTAGAATCTGCAATCATATCCCCATTTTCATTCCGAATTATATTTGTTCTAGCCTGAAACCCCTTCTTCTCTATCCTAATTCCCTGATATAATTCTCTAATGTTCCTATTTTTTGCATTCATTTCAAGATCATTAATCTTCTCTCTCAAATATTCCCTCTTTTTACTCTTTAGTAACTTGGTGGTTTCCCGTCTAACACTACCCAATTGCTCTAAATTTATCTCATTTGACTCGTGTAACCATTTAATTTTTGCTAGTTTTCTTTTCTTTACAATGTCAGCACATTCCTCATCAAACCATTTCTTGTTTTGCCTCTTTTTTAAACAGCCAATGCTTTCTGATGCTGACAATTTAATAGTATCTCTTATAGCCTCCCAGGCTATGTATACTAATATTTATATATTTGCAAAGATAGAAGCTATGGTTTCAAGCATTTGGCGCGAGGGAATTACAACGTGTACATAAGAGAAAAATTTGCATCTAGATCGTAACTCGCCTCGGTAGCTCAGTTGGTAGAGCACTTGGCCCGGAAAGCCAAGGGTCCCGGGTTCGAGTCCCGGTCTAGGCGAAAATTTTTCTCTTCAAATATAATTTATCCTTCTATGAGAAGTGTTAAATTAATAATAAAATCGTCAATAGAAGCCCTACTGGCTATAAAGTAGTGTTAAATTCCCAATAAATGTCTTCTTAACTAAGAAGCCTCCATTTGCAAAGATAGACGCTATGGTTTCAAGCATTTGGCGCGAGGGAATTACAACGTACATAAGAGAAAAATTTGCATCTAGATCGTAACTCGCCTCGGTAGCTCAGTTGGTAGAGCACTTGGCCCGGAAAGCCAAGGGTCCCGGGTTCGAGTCCCAGTCTAGGCAAAAAATTTTCTCTTCAAATATAATTTATCCTTCTATGAGAAGTGTTAAATTAATAATAAAATCGTCAATAGAAGCCCTACTGGCTATAAAGTAGTGTTAAATTCCCAATAAATGTCTTCTTAACTAAGAAGCCTCCATTTGCAAAGATAGACGCTATGGTTTCAAGCATTTGGCGCGAGGGAATTACAACGTACATAAGAGAAAAATTTGCGTCTAGATCGTAACTCGCCTCGGTAGCTCAGTTGGTAGAGCACTTGGCCCGGAAAGCCAAGGGTCCCGGGTTCGAGTCTCGGTCTAGGCGAGAATTTTTCTCTTCAAATATAATTTATCCTTCAATGAGAAGTGTTAAATTAATAATAAAATCGTCAATAGAAGCCCTACTGGCTATAAAGTAGTGTTAAATTCCCAATAAATGTCTTCTTAACTAAGAAGCCTCCATTTGCAAAGATAGACGCTATGGTTTCAAGCATTTGGCGCGAGGGAATTACAACGTACATAAGAGAAAAATTTGCGTCTAGATCGTAACTCGCCTCGGTAGCTCAGTTGGTAGAGCACTTGGCCCGGAAAGCCAAGGGTCCCGGGTTCGAGTCCCAG
Organism: Diploptera punctata; assembly: GCA_030220185.1. Lineage (NCBI taxonomy): Eukaryota > Metazoa > Arthropoda > Insecta > Blattodea > Blaberidae > Diploptera > Diploptera punctata. Next base: position 1,391,539 of record JASPKZ010003048.1, on the reverse strand, counting down.
TCTAGGCAAAAAATTTTCTCTTCAAATATAATTTATCCTTCTATGAGAAGTGTTAAATTAATAATAAAATCGTCTATGTATACTAAATTTGACAACATCCCATGATGAGTTACACTTACATGCATGTTTTCAGATCCCCCATGTACAAAGAGCAAATGCTAGAATAATTCTCAAAAGGACCACCATTGCGACATTTGCTCATAGAGATCTAAAATTAGAATTCTACATTAAAAAAATCCTAACAATAATAATGTGACATAACATAATAGCAGCACTTGAATTTTGCTGAAGGCAAGAATTGTGGTCTCGCATTGGTAGAAATAGATTTGTGAGTCAAAAGATCTGTGCAGATGATCGATGTGTATGGACTTCTGTTCCGGAAGTTTTTTTAAGCTTTGACCCTCCCTCCCTGTTGGGAAGGTTCAATAGCCAGAAGCTTCCATACTGGAAGGATCTCGATTGGAAGCCGAGTAATTTCTGTTCCCAACCTGTTAAACTATTGCAGGGTCAGGAGTCAGTCAGTTGTGAAGTGTTGATTGTGATTAGAAGAAACTGTGGTGAATGTAAAATAATTGTGTGATAGATAAACTTTAAAACAACATCAATTATTGTAGCAATTTGTGAATGAAATGTCACAGAAAGTTTATATAATTAAATAAAGTTATTGTGAAGTTCTACACGATCAACTGTGTTGTTTTATTATGCCAAACAATGTGAAAACTAACCCATAGCAACCAGTGTGATAACATCAGTTCTTCTGATCGACATAACATTAGTCGTCAAGATGGTACTGAGGATGGGACCACAATGGTCTTGAAATCGCAATCTACTTAGAAGATTAATTATGAGGAGAGGTATGAAACATTTTAATTTATCTTAAATTAGACCTCATAATGATTTATTCCTATAAAAGTTCAATGTAGACAATTGTTCAAACCTTTGACTCACCTTTTGTGACACTAATTTAAGATTACTGAGACAAATGGTCTTTATGTCTTGTAATCCAAGCTGGTTGTGTTTACAACATAGACCAGCAGAAAGAGGATAGCTCCCATTTTCATTCAACACTGGTCACAGTCAGTCAATTCTCTACTTCATCTTTATCTGTGTTTGATTATCTTGAAAAGTGGGGATGCCTTAATCGCCAACTATTCCCAGTAGGTTGGCATAGAACACAAACACATTTTACCACATACCTGAAAAGCAAAGATCACCACAAAGTTCTTGCATGCACGAGAGTTATGAACTTGCTCCAGGCAGGACGGCTCAACTTTAGATTCATTTCCACTTGATTTTCCATACTATATTCCTGTAATTCTATTGCACTACATACTTCTTCTATCTTCAGTAATATTTTGAACTATTTTAAACGTTTTACAATGATACTTATAACATTTTTATACAATTATTAAATATTTATCTAAGTAAGCAATGATTTCTTAAAATTTCTACAGAAGCACAGTGTGCATATACGAGATGCACAAATGCTTAATGTAACTTCCACAAGACGTCAGTAAAATCTGTGTTGCCAACATTCACAATTAATTCCACACCATATTTCAAGGAATGAACTTCATTTTGTTAGACTCTGATGCGTCAAGTTAGTGTACACAACATTAGTTTATTAAATAATGTGCATGTAATTTATTTTGTTAGCTCATTGCAAAAGTTAGTCGTATCGATTTCACAGCTATATGGTGGTATCTAGCAACAACCCTATAGGATTTCACAGATATGTGGTTCCATCTAGCATCAACTCTATAAACGTTTGCACATGCACAGTTATTCTGTAAGACTTAGAAAATTTTTGGTGGAAATCAAACTAAAGTTTTTCCCAATAAATTTCCAAACATGCTTTTAAAAACGGATACACACTAACTCGTAATTCGTAATCTAACAAAGTAAATAATTTACATTTTTTTTTTTTGAGGTTCGGTACCAAACATAACCTTTAAAAGCTGGAGCCTGTCATTCATTTTAAAAGATTCAGATTAAATTAAAAAGAGCTGGAGAGTGCATTATCCGCTCTTAAGTTCGATGTGGGTTATTATTTTAGTTTTAGTGTGTTCCCTAAGTCAGTAAGTCAGTGGCTTGCCAAAAATAAAAGTTAAAATTTGTATTTTTACTCGAGATAAAAATATTTTTAATTTTAAAATCCAAACCATGAATTGGCTCAACTGCACTTTTACTAGCACTTCATTTTTCAGTTATATTATTGTAAACTATAGCTCTTCTTTTGTATTTACTAACATTATTTAATATTTTAAACTTTTTCAAACAATTGTTATAACATTATTAGATAATTTTCAAGTATTTATTTAAATATGCAAATCACAATATTACGACACTGTTAGAAATAGTGTGATGCTAACTGCTATTTTCTCCACAGAGTATATTACTTAGTCTATGATTTTTCTATCGCTGTTTTGGGTTATCGCTGGTTGGATCAGCATTAGGGAGTGATAAGTAAGTGTACATCCATTTTTAATAAACGTTTGGTAATTTTAATATTATTAATATATTTTTTAACATAGATTTGGGGATTTAATGCAAATATTGGTCATTTAAAATTCATAGCGACAGATAGTATTTGATGATAATCGATGTGGTTTGATTGTGGGTTATCGCTGGCTCTATAAACTCTGGTGCATGCACACTGTTGTTCTATAGGACTTTGAAAATATTTCATGCTAGTTAAAGTGCAGTCTTTCCCTATATTCTCTCATTTGTGTTATATATTTGTAATTCATCTCTGATACCTTGACTTCTCTTTTGGTCTCTAAAGATACACCTGTAACGGATCTCAGAAGAAATCTCATTTCTATTGTCTCAATTTTATGTTTATCAGAGATTGTTAAGGGCCAAGTCTCAGATCCGTATGTTAACGTTGGAACGGCTACTGTTTTGTAAAATTTCAATTGAGTTTCTCTTGTGATTTTATTTCTCAAATATATTCTTATTGAACCACATATCTTACATATTATTTGAATAAACTAATTTGGTGTACACTAACTTACCCCTTCTTAACCTAACAAAATAAAAAAATAGTAGTGCAATTTCTTATTGTGAAGATTGGTCATATGGGTAGTACAGATAGTCCTCCCATCTGTTGACTACGCCTTGCACATGCGCACTACAGTTCTGTTGAACTTTAAGAAATTATTGAGAGATTTCACGTACATAAATAAATAATTATACAAAATATTTTAAGAATTGTTAGAAAATGTTAGTAGAAATGGAAAAAGTAAATAGTGTAACAGTGTCATATGAATATTGCATGGTGTAGCATAGTGAGAATATATAGTTGAACCCTACTCATGTAGTTGAGAAAATTATATCTTCTTGTAATCTTGTAAGCCCATGTTTCCTTTAACAGAGATTGAGGTGCTCTCCCCCTACAGGGAAAAATTTGAACCATACCAATTTTAGTTACACTTGTTTTCGTATAGATGCCATTTGAGTGGTCCGTGGTCAGCGTTCCGCCTCATACTGACATCTAGGAAACCAAGGTAGTACTAGGACGGGAAAATTCGGTAAATTTTGTTTAGAGGCCTTTTCATTCAGACTTAAGGACTTTTTACGAGCATGAAAATCTTCAGACTTGGGACCCACGGCTTAAAGTCACTCCCGGAGGACTTGCTCCTTGGATTTTTCCATCCTAAAAAAAATCCATCGACCCCTGCCGGGTTTGAACCCGCGACCCTCGGGACCAGAGGCAAGGAACATAGCCACTAATTATATTGTTATAAAATAATGTTCCGAACAGCCTGTGCTTGCTGAATACAACTATCGTCCAATAAAAATACATTATTCTCAATTTCAGTTTATTAATACAGCTTAAATAAAAATTCTTGCCATAAATTTTACAAAAACATTCTGGTTACAAAGAATCTAATTTACCTGGCAAATAAACAATCCACGCAGCATGGCAATTGGCAAAAAAAACGTCGAAAACAAAAACAAGTGACAGCCAAAAACTTTCTATCGTATTACCAACATATAAAATAAATATTTATAAATATACCACTTAATTAAAATATTTCATAATTTAATATTTCAATTTTGAGAAATACCTCAACGGAACTTTATCATGAATTTTATTAATGTTGACATACCACTTAGAATTTAAACCCTGATAAAACTGGGAGCCAAGTTGGCAATACTTATTCCGATATTTCAAACAGTAGCGCTAAAAAGTGTGTACATGTTCTAATGCAGTTCTAATGCCACCCATTGCACTTTACGTACTTCGGGTTCCGTGTTGGGCGGATAGGTGGGCGCCAAGAAGTAATAAACAACAAAAAATAATAAGTAGATACTAAATAAATTACTTATATTTGTATACATAGACTGTATTTTATAATGTTGTTAATTCGTAAAATGGGTCCATTTAGATTCTAGGTCGAATCAATTTCTCGTGGAGTTCCTTACTTAAGTGCGAGATGATTAGGAAAATTTACATTTGCCATCTAATATAATTTTACTTGCGACTATGCTAATTATTTATCATAAGTAATGTCACGAGTGATTTCCAATTTATCTAAATAATTTGGAAATCAAGAGTGGCATTTGTTAGGACTATTTGATGAATAAAATTAAGCTGTTTACTCACAAATCATGATTTTAATATAATTATTTTAAAATAGTTATATATTTATAGGTCGGTTATGTATAGTTATATGTCGGTCGCGGTGGACTAGTGGTTATGCTCCTTGCTTCTGGTCCCGAGAGTCGCGGGTTCAAAACCGGCCGGGGTCGATGGATTTTTTTTCTTCCTTTTTTAAGGACGAAAAAATCCAAGGAGCAAGTCCTCCGGGAGGGACTTTAAGCCGTGGGTCCCGAGTCTGAAGATTTTCAGGCTCGTAAAAAATCCATAAGCCTGAATGAAAAGGCCTCTAAGCAAAATTTACCGAATTTTCCCGTCCTAGATGTCAGTATGAGGCGGAACGCTGACCACGGACCACTCAAAAGACATCTATACGAAAACAAGTGTAACTAAATTAGTATGGTTCAAATTCTTCCCTGTAGGGGGAGAGCGCCTAAATCTCTGTAAAGGGAAAACAGGGGCTTACAATAATATATATTTAATGTAAACGCGATCTTTGAAAACAAATAAACGTTATGTTTAATTTGTTCATCACTGCAACCAGATCACATTTATTGCCAAATAGAATCGCAATATTGTAAGAATGCACCCTAGTGGAGAAAAAATTAAACATCATTACAGGTTATTAATTAATTTCTGATGTCCTATGATGTAAATATGTCAATTATATTTTTCTGCAACATTATTACCTGGGAAATAATACGTTTAAGAAAGTGCAAACAGTGGTTTCTTTTTTTTTTTTTTTTTGTGGTATAATCAATTGCTACAAATGTTTTTCTATTATATCTCGCAAGCAGAATCTGGTTAAATTCGTGCACTATATAGGGCCTATATAATCTGGGAGCCACTTGATAAAATGAAAGTGATAAAATAGAGGTGAAAAACGACTGCGATTAGTTTTAAATCAAAATTGATTCAAATGTGATTGGTCATTTACTGTCATTTGAGGCATGAGTTAAATAGTCCTTTTATTTCCTTACCATACCTTCACAGGGGCTGTTCGCCAAATCAAGTGATACATGGAATAGTAGTTTATTTTCGCTGAACGAAATACTTTGTCATAAATACGGATCGTATATAAAAATTACATTTTCTATCTCTATTATAGTCATTTAGTAACATTTATTCCAAACTTTTAAATACATGTTCACATTTTATTCATACACGTAAAGACATAAACTGCCATTGGACATCACAAGAGACCTGTTTCTAGTGATTCAGCCTTATTTGACAATCTACTTAAGATAAATAGAGCTATTATCATTGTACGAAAATAAAAGTAATTCCTGATAAGTTTTTTTAAGATAATTTTGTAGTATAGTAAACTTTCAGAGAATTTGGTGAATCATGTAGTGTGGAATGAAATTTGCTGGAATCAAATAATGTGGACGAAAGTGTAGTTAGTGAGCGAAAACCGATACTGCATACTTTAATTTCAGGATACGCACCTAAGAGACGTTTTTTAACACTGACGAAATGGGGCTATTTTTTCGCGCGTTACCGTTGAAGTCGCTCATATATAATATACCTCACTTTTCAACGGCAGCAGAACTACAATTAATCAAAGGTACATAAAAAGACATACGGTACTCTATAATCTAATATTATCGATAAGTTTTAGTTTTTTATAATGCGGAACTTTGTCCAATGTGGAAAAAATGGTCCAATGCGATTCCGCTTTGAGCAAGTTTTACTGTATTTAGATTTTTTAGAATTTTTTTTTAAATCACAATCTTTTTCAGAATAAAAAAATAAAAAGAAATTTGTAAAAAATTAAAAAACGCAAATCGAAATTTAAAAAAATCAAAATGTAATATTTTCAAAGGATTTTCAAAATTGAAATTTCAAAAAAAAAATAATTTCCATTTTTTAATTTCAATTTTTTTTAATTCCATTTTTTTAATCCCATAAAAAATTGAGAAAAAAAAACATTCTCAAAAATGTTTCGTAATTTTCTTTTCTGATTTAAAAAAATTATCAAAAAGAATATAATTTTTTCAATTTTTTTTTAATCCAAAAATTCCAAGTTTTGTCGTACTTACAACAATGGTAACTATGATCGAAAGTTCAACTTCCTACATTTCGGGGTAATATTATATATTACAAACCACGTGCGGAAAGTAAAACCACTGCCCTTTATGTATACTACGTACAATGTATTTACAAAAATATATCCAAAAGGTAGTGTTAATATACATTACACGAAACAAATCATTGCATTTTAAATGAACTGAACTTTATTTGAAACAATATAAAACAAATATGTACTTGCTGCCATTTTATGACTGACTGGTGTCACGGCCTGCTGTGGTCTCGACTAATACTGTTAATATTATTTAGTTGTTTATAATGAACACAAATATTTCCAACAAAGATATTATTATTTTGAAAACACCATCGCGCAAAAAATAATGAAGTGTTTTACAGAATCTCGAAAATTAGAAACCTTACTATCGCTCGGTTTTTTAAACATTTCCTCGCTTTTGTAAAAACCACTTCCAAACCTCGCATCGTAATATACTATCGTTATGTGAAAAAATTACATTCTCCATTTTCCCACCAGGTGTACTTGAAGGTTTTGATACTGGACTTCCCTTAGGCCACCGTTCATTGTAGTTTCGACTGGTTCATATACAGCATGTTGATATTGGAAGGATGTCATTACTGCCAGTAGTGGATAAACACTTACAGTAATTATTTATGCAACATTCACAATAGCCATGTCTGGGAGTTTGTGAATCCTAAAACAACTCTTGTATTCCACCATCAACATCCATCCATAGTAATTCTGCCCGAAGGCAGGTCCTTCACTGCAATCATAGCATTTTCATGCTATGCTTGCAGCTTTACTAGGGAATTGTAGATGTGGTAGCTTTCCACATCGGTGAAGGATGATGATGATGATGATGGCCATATGATAAGGATGATGATGTTGACCATATGATTTCGGGGACCGTTTGGACCTGAAAGTTTTCCTGACATTTGTCTTACAGGTGAGGAAAAACCCCGATAAAAACCTCACCCAGAAAAACTGCCCCGACTGGGGATCGAACCCGGGCCCGCTGCGTGACAAGGCAGCACGCTACCTCGAGACCACAGCGGTGGACACACCATCAACATAGATTTACCATAAATGTGTGGGTTGGTATTGTTCACGACCATCTCATTGGGCGGTATGTTCTGACTGACTTGGTGGAGGAAAATACTCTTTCTTCATGAAATCATCCACTCTACTAGGATCTCCAGCGGGAAAACGGAGAACCTGCCTTTTTTTTTTTTTTTTTTTTTTTTTTTTTTTCACATGACACAAGAGTTTTGTTTTACCTCATCTACAAACTCTCAAAGTTTGTATACGAAATGTTTTACACTTTATTTAAGCCCAGAATAATAGCACTCTCAAAGTGATATTGAAGAATGATGATGTATCTCCCTGATTCAATCAATTCTCAATGTAGAAGCCAGATAGCATGTTTATCTAGTCATATTTTACTCAGTATCTTGCAAGTATATACAGTAAAACTTGTGTAATCCGGAACGTGAATAATGCGGAAATCGGTCCAATGTGAGCAAATTTATTGGTCCCGGAGAAATAATAGTAATTTTACGTGTATTCATTTTGCATAAAACGGCATCTGTCCAACGCGGAAACGGAAGGATATTTCTACACAATTCATGAAAAAAATGTATAACGCGGAAAGACAGAGAAATAAATTAATTTCCACTTCATTGAATTCCCGTTATGCCAAAAAAAATAATAAATAAGGGCTGATTCCTGCTGCCGGGTGAAGTAGAGATTCTACCTGTACCTGAAATTTTATTTCGGCCTCACTGCACACCAGTTATGCATAATACAGATACCTGTTTTCAAATAACCATTGCACTGTAAAATCTTAAATTAGTTTAAGTTCTGAGATCGATCTTTCACAGGTAGCGTTCTGAATTTACGGAACAAATATGGCTAAAACGTATGTATCATTGTCATTAAAAGAAAAAGAGAAAGTGATTGAAGATAAATCTCCAAATTTCCGGATCGATGCTCCAAAGTCAAGCTCTAGCTCTTGTTAAATCCTTAGGGAATAAAGATTTCAAGGCATCTTCAGGTTGACTGGACAGTTTTAAAAGACGACACAATGTAGAGTGGAATGAAATTTGCGGGGAATCAAAGGATGTGGACGAAAGTGTAGTTAGTAAGCGGAAACCGAAACTACATACTTTAATTTCAGGATACGCGCCTACGAGACATTTTTAACGCTGACGAAACAGGTCTGTTTTTTTCGCGCCTTACCGTCGAAGTCGCTCATACATACTATACTTCACTTTTCAAAGGCAGCTCAATTACAATTAATCCAAGGTACATAAAAAGACATGGTACTCTATAATCTAAAATTATTAATAAGTTTTAGTTTTTTCATAATGCGGAATTTTGTCTAATGCGGAAAAAAAATTGGTCCCATGCGATTCCGCTTCGAGCAAGTTTTACTGTATTTGTGAATAATATTTAGGGAATATCAAATTAAATTTTAAAAAATTTAAAGTACATCTCTGCTAATTTTTGGATGATGAAATTTTAGAACGAGTAAACAAATTTAATTATTTGGGTTATAATTTAACATTTCAAGATGAAGCTGATATATCAAAGAAAATCACAAATTTTACAAAAACGACGGGGATAATTAACAGTATAATGAAACCATCTTTAGTACAGAAAAACACAAGATTACGGCTTTATAAGGTTCTTGCAAGACCAGTATTAAGATATGGTAGTGAAGCATGGACAATACGAAGAAGAGATGAAAGCCAAATAACAGCAAATGAGATGCTACACAGCAGGCTACACAGAGTGGGACCATAAATGAAATGAAGAAATTAAGGAAGAGTTAGATGTAGAACCCATTCTTCACCATATACAAAACTACCAGAACAACTGGAAAGCCCATCTTCAATGAATGCCGTCTGATAGAATTCCAAAAGCCATACTTCGTTACTGCCCCCAAGGCAAAAGATCGCTGGGACGTCTAAAAAAAGCGCTGGATGGAAAATTCTTCTCTGAGACCATAACAGGCCACACAGCCTAATACTTACATGGATAATGATCTCTGCTAATCAAGTTGTAAGCATTTGTAAACACACTGTATGATTGGCTGACTTTTTCCACTTACCTAAAATGTATTTTGTCTTGAGTCACTGTGGTAATTTCAATGATTTCATCTGAATATGGAGTTAATTTCACTGAGAAATATAATACGGAGTGGAAGTAATAAGTGCATTTATTTTAATAATGTACACCTTAAGTGGAATACAAAAAAAGTTCAACGAACATCTTAAGATGTATTTTTCTTTAAAAACAATATTTCTACCTAAACTTTAAATGTCGCCTAATTTGTTATACAGGTCTAATATTTAATTAGATAACTAAAAGCAAAAAACATAAATGTTTAATCCCCTGCAGTTTTGCAATAAAATGTTTAGTTCTCATGCAAAATAAGTGAAAACTTCTAACTTTTTGAATATAAAAAGATAAATGTTGCAACACTGAACCATGGGTAAGATGTGGTCTTCCGATCATTGCTCCCAGAATAGCTGTTTGTGTGTGTTACAACAATCGATCAAATATTGTAATACTGTTGCGACATTGTAAAATGATCTTATTTCATTAACTGTGGGGTTAATATCAATAAAACTAAATATATGGCCACACGTAGAAATTCATTAAATAATGGAAATGGACAGTTAATGACAAATGAGGGAAATTTTGAGGAAGTGGCTGAATTCAAATAGCTAGGAACAATAATCACAAATAGGAATGAGATGCACAAAGAAATTAAACATAGGCTCAATTCTGGAAATGCGTGCTATTATGCATTGCAGAGACTCTTGATGTCCCAACTCCTTTCAAAAATGTTAAACTGAAAATATATAAAACTATTATTCTACCAGTTATATTATATGGGTGCGAAACATGGACTCTTACTTTAAGGGAGGAAAGGAGATTACAAGTATTTGAGAATAAAGTACTTAGGACAATTTTTGGACCAAAGAGAGATGAACAGACAGGTGAATGGAGAAGACTACATAACAATGAACTACATGGTCTTTATAGGAAGCCAGATATAATAAGAACAGTTAAGTCTCGTAGACTGCGATGGGCAGGACATGTTGCACGTATGGGGAATGAAAGACTTGCATGGAAGCTTCTTGTAGGAAAGCCAGAGGGAAACGCCCAGTTGGTAGACCAAGAATGAGGTAGGAGAATAACATTAACTATGATTTGAGGGAAGTATATTATACAGGGAATGATTGGAAAGCATTAGCTCAGGATAGGGATGTATGGAGAGCTTATGTCCGTGCGGCCATGAACCTACGAGTTCGATAGTGCCAGTGAGTAAGTAAGTAAGTGGGGTTAATCGTCCTGCGCTGTAGCGAAGTGGTTAAGGCAGGAAGCCTTGGTGCAGAGCTATGGGACTTGTGCTGGTCCGAGTCTCCATGGAGGAAGAAATTTTCTCATGGAACTTCAGCCAGTATGGGACCGGTGCCCACCCAGCATCGTGATGCATTTGGGTAGCTACAATAAGTATCAGCTCCAGGTTGAGAAAACCAGCTATAATGGCTGGGGGACTCGACATGCTGACCACATATCACCCCTACACTGGCTGATTATCATCTGCCTCTGATTGACACATGTGGATGTGAGGCCAGCAGCCGGATGGTAGGCTAAGGGCCTTGTAGACCTGTTGTGCCAGGAGTTTAGTGGGGTTAATCATGAAATGAAAATCAAGGCTGGGTTCAATTCCCCGTCTGAGTATACAATTTCTGTCTTCAAATATAATTCATTCATCAGTAAGAAGTATTAAATTAATAATAAAAAACATCGGAAGATGTATTTTATTGTAACATCTTTAAATACTGCACTTTTATTCCTTCCATCTGTATATCAATGCCAAAATCCCAGCATGATAATATTGTATTAAAAGTAAAGTAAAGTGATCCCACAACAGGCCCGGAGGCCCTTGGGGTAGTAGGAGGTTAAGGCTCCCACTTTTTCTAGACAATCAGCACTTTTTGTCAGCCGGGTTGTCAACCCTGCGTGACGGCCGCCTTTACCCCCAGAACAAGCGTCTGGTACTCATTTCCGTTAGAGGCTGAGTCGACCCCAGGGACATAATTCCAGGTTTTTTTTAGGAGAGAAAGAAACCTCTTTATTAGTATAAACATTATCTGATATGAAATTAATATCAAGTAGCTAAAGCTATTACTAAGTTTGAAGTAAGTAAATTAATGTATACAACTGAACTATTATTAGAGAATAAAGTTCTTAGGAAAATTTTTAGACTAAAGAAAGATGAACAAACAGACAAATGGAGAAAACTACATAACAGTGAATTACACGGTCTTTATAGGAAGCCAGATATAACAGTCAAGTCTCAGACTGCAATGGACAGGACATGTGGCATGAATGGGGAATGAAAGACGTGGAAGAAAGCTTCTTGTAGGAAAACTAGAGGGGAAAATGCCCAGTTGGTAGACCAAGAATGAGGTGGGAGAATAACGTTAACTATGATTCGAGGAAGATTATACAAGGAATAACTGAAAAACAGTTCAGGGTAGGGATATATCAAGAGCTTATGTTGGCGAGGCCCTTAACCTACAGGTTTAATAGTGCCAGTGAGTTAAGCAAACTATTGTGATCAGTGATAAAAAAAGTTTGCCTGAATTAATCAATGGTTCAGGCAAAAAATTCTCTCTTTACCACTGATTACTATAGTTTAGTTGTTTACATTAATTTACTTCGTTTATTCATATTAATAGCTTTAGTATCATGATATTAATTTTAAAAAATTACAGAAGAATATGGTTTGAAGATATCTACAGAAAAAACAAAAATTATGGCATTTCAAGATGTAGATCCTGTCAGAAGTAAAATTGTACTGGACAAGAAAATTTTGGAGCAGGTGAATAATTTTACATATCTCATATGAATATCTCATATGAAGAAGAAAAGGATGTAAATGCAAAAATATCAAAATTTTTAAGAATTTTAGGATCTTCAAGCCACAGTTAGTCCAAAAGCATTCAAGATTAAAAGTGTATAAAACACTGGCTCTTCCAACTCTTTTGTACGGTAGCGAAGTATGGACGTTGAAACAGAAGGATATACACAGACTTAGATCTGCTGGAATGAGATACCTTCGGAGGACTGCAGGATACACACTACTAGATCACAAAAAAAATGAAGACATCTTAGAAGAATTACACATGGAATCTTTAGAAAACAAAATTTCTGATAAGTCAAGTTGGATGCAACATGTTCATCGAATGGAAGATCACAGAATACCCAAACAAATGTTAAGATATCAACCTGCAGGAAGAAGAAGACCAGGACGTCCACTCAAAAGACTTTTGGATGGTGTTTCTCTTGAGGCCGAAACAGGTCAACAAATGGCCTAAATTCGTGAATGTACTATGATGATGATGATGATGATAAATAAAGCTATAGCTGTGTTGAGTCCCTTCATGTCTTCTTAATGTATAAGCCATTCGTTGTGCATTTGTGAATGATACATTGCATTGAATGTGGGATCAAAAGAGTAAGATAAAGGGAAGATTTATGCTTGGATGGGACCGCAGCCTGAATTAAAGGCTGTTCATTCTTAAAGTGATCCTCATCAAAACAAATTCATGTGACCTGCTCACTTTTCATTGGTTATGGACACTTACGTACATTGTAGAAGCAGTAATTATGCAAAAAAGTAGTTCTGTTCATTAAATTAAAAATATGTCCTCTGAATATGGTTATTCTTCGTGAATGAAAATAATATTCAAAACAGAAAATATTCTAAAATATACCTACTCAACAATTATAACAAAATAGTTTATTACTTATGGATGATGCATTTGAGTCATGCTTCAACAGATTCTCACGAAACAAAATGGCTGAATGTGTAGAGTCTTCTGTTGCTGTGTCATCTATCAAAAGTGACAATAATTGTGGCATGAATGGCAGATGGATACATTTGGCATTTGTTGATGTTAGGATCACTAAGAACAGATAAGGTATAGTTCAGTGGTCAGAGCATCAGCAGGTATAGCTGAAAGTTCGGATTTGATTCCCAGTTCAGGCAAAAAATTCTCTTTACCGTTATCTGATATGTTATAACAATTATCTCATGCTACGGCTTGTCAAGATATGATCACATAGACCTGTCAGATATATAAAACAAACTAGAAAATTAAATTAAACCTAGTGATTTCTCCTATAAAAGTTCAAATCACCAGACAATGTTTATAGTAAAGAAAACTTTTTCCCTGAAAAACTGGCAAAATATAATCATGTGTGATTTTGGCATCGATATATAAGATTAAATCATGATCTGTGGAAGGTGAATCATAAGGGGATAATTAGGAAACTATCCCAGGATAGGAATGTATGGAAAGGTTATACCTGGGTATGATAGTATCAGTCATTTCAATAAGAAGTATGTTTATAAATTGTTTATTTATATAATTTGTAAGTATTTACAGGCATTTTAAATAAGCCCAACTGAGCAGTAGACAAACAAAAATATAATACAATTAAAAAATGAGTTTTGACATGCTTAATTATGATATATTTGGTATACATGTGGCATACCATACATACAGGATACTTTGGCCCTATGGTATTACTTTGTCCCAAAATGAGATGTGAAAAAAGTGTCATTGTTGTGTCACCTACCCCCAACACAAGATCTTTAACTTCATGTGGAAATGGGTTACACACTAAATGCATAAGTAAAATATAATGTAAGGCAAACTGCTAATTTCATGACACATAATTTAGTTATATTTTTTCCTTCGTTTGTAACAAAAGTTCTACTGGCAAGAAAAAAACCATTCTCTTTCTGTCTCTCAGATGGCAGAAAGTCTACTTTCTTGTTGTGTTTTCTTATTTGTGATAACAGCGTTCCTTGTGTATTTTTTGTTAACTTTAGAGGAAGTGTTTTCATTTATGTTCCCAGTTGTTGGAGTTAATACTTGTCTATTTGAAGAACATTTTCGAGTAGATATTCTTCAACACTAAAGGTGAATGGATACAATGTCGAAAATGTGATCTGCGATTCCATGGAAAATGTCATGGGTTGACTGTTTATAAGTGGGGTTTCAAATGCATTGATGTAATATGGAGAATGAATAAAATGTTTGTTATGAATTTACAGTAATTTTATCATGAAATTAACAGTGTTTTACGACCTCCAAAAAAAAATGTATATATCATTTATGTCATATTGGTAATAAAAAATATATCTAACATGTTTCTATTATTCATTTCATAGATCTCAATGATGGATGAATTATATTTGACAAAATTATATGCTCAGACTGGGGCTTGAATCCAGGACCTTTGGCTGTCTAGGCCCATACTCTACCGACTGAGCTACCTGAGTAAGTTCCAATCTAAATGCAAGTTTTTCTGTTACATATGCTGTTAATTTGCATTTAGATTGGAACTTGCTCAGGTAGCTCAGTCGGTAGAGTATTGAGCCTAGAAAGCCAAAGGTCCTGGGTTCAAGCCCCAGTCTAAGCATATAATTTCTCTCTTCAAAAATTATATATTTGACAACTCATATATTTCATTCATATACCCTTAACATTAATATCCCTACGACTCTTAACAAGTATTTTCATAATATTAAATTATGATAGTCTAAAAGACTAATATCACAAAATTAGCCAAGTTTGCTTTATACACGTTTTCTGGTGCCTGATAACTTTACAGTTTATTTGTTCAGACATCTGATTAGTGTTCTATTAATGTTGACAGTGGAATATTCAAAACTGAAAAATTTCAATGCAAACCGAGAAAAACTATTTTTTTTTCAAAATTAATGCTTATGCTAAAATTACAAGATCAATTTAACAAATGTGCTGGTGAATGTTGACATTTTTCCCGCGCCGTAGCTGAGTGGTTAAGGCAGAAAGCCTTGGCACAGAGCTATGGGACTTGTGCTGGTTCGAGTCTCCATGGGGGAAGAAATTTTCTCATGGTATTTCGGCCAGTATGGGACCGGTGCCCACCCAGCATCGTGATGCATTTGGGTAGCTACAATAAGTAGTGGCTCCAGGTTGAGAAAACCAGTTATAATGGCTGGGGGACTCGACATGCTAACCACATGTCACCCCTACACTGGCTGATTATCATCTACCTCTGACACATGTGGATGTGAGGCCAGCAGCCGGCTGGTAGGCTAAGGGCCTTGTAGGCCTGTTGCGCCAGGAGATTTAGAATGTTGACATTTACCAATAACATTTTCATTGAAATTCAAATCACTAAACTAAATAATAAACTAGCCAACACTTAAAACCAATGATTTTATATATAATGTAACCGATAGACAAATCAACGGGAGATGAACAAGAGGAAGACCAGCCAAGAGATGGATAGACAGTGGCTACACATCCAATATGTCTTCCTCCGAGGAATGATTTTGCAAATAAACATGATGAAAATCCTACAAATTATGAATAAGGAGAAGACTTTCAAAACGCATTGGCTGTTTTAGTTTAGCAATTTGGATTTTATTGATAATGTGATACAATTTTATCACCACCAAGATCATAGTTAATATATTTTTGTTTTTAATTTGCAATTTTATTTACAAGTGTCCATATTTTTATCATTAATATTTTATACAAATAACCACTATAATAATATTGTATAGAAATATTTGAAGAGATTATTTAACTCGTGCCCCAAATGGGGGTCAATGACCAATCATGGTAGTCAACTTCTGGCTTTTTATGTAGGAAGTGCTAGCATTCTCAGCAGGTAGCATCAGGCTGGTGATAGAAAAACGGTTGATTTAGTTGGCAAACAGCACCTGGAATGTTAAAAAGAATAAGATTATTTACTGAAAATGCAATGTGAATGTGGTGCATCTTAAATCAAATATTTTTTATTCCTTTTAGCTGTTTCAATATGCTGTCCATATCATCAATTGTCCAGCCTTAATTTTATGTTGGCCCTGGATGTTGACTTCCACTACATATTTTGGTTGACCAAAGAACTTTTAAATCAAATCTTTTTCCCCAGAAATTTTAAAATTCATAATACTATTAAGTTATGTAGGTAGGAAATAACACTGAGGTTTATTGAGGTCCCGCGCCGTAGCCGAGCGGTTAAGGTAGGAAGCCTTGGCGCAGAGCTACAGGACTTGCGCTGGTTCGAGTCTCCATGGGGGAAGAAATTTTCTCATGGTATTTCGGCCAGTATGGGACTGGTGCCCACCCAGCATCGTGAGGCAATTGGGTAGCTACAATAAATAGCAGCTCCAGGTTGAGGAACCAGCTATAACGGCTGGGGGACTCGACATGCTAACCACATGTCACCCCTACACTGGCTGTTGATTATCTACCTCTGTGATTGACACATGTGGATGTGAAGGGCCAGCAGCCGGCTGGTAAAAGGGCAACCACTGAAAAAGTGGAAAGACCCTTAATCGGAATCGGTTTATTTCAATTTTGTTGAGTTGTTTCTTGACTCACCTCATACTTCTTAACTCTCTCACAGATCCAGATTTTGTCACAAATACAGTGATGAAATCTGGATCTGCGAGGGAGTTAAGAACTATGAGGTGAGTCAAGAAACAACTCAACAAAATTAAAATACTACCTTTGTTCTTC
Source organism: Diploptera punctata (assembly GCA_030220185.1). Classification (NCBI taxonomy): domain Eukaryota; kingdom Metazoa; phylum Arthropoda; class Insecta; order Blattodea; family Blaberidae; genus Diploptera; species Diploptera punctata. The sequence continues at coordinate 1,374,276 of JASPKZ010003048.1, read as the reverse complement.
TCGATGTAGAACTTATCCCAAATGATCAGCACTTACATTTCCTAACTGTTGTAATAATTTAGTGTTACATTGATTCTATGTTTTTCTGACCATACATGAGCAGCTAATGCTGTTTTTTCTATTACTTTATTTATTTTTTTACATTTATAATGTGTTCTTTCACTCTAATAATCAAAATGAACACATTAGAAATGTAAAAAATAAGAATAAGAGAAATAGAAAAAAATATTAAAATCTGCAGTAGCTGCCCCATGTGTGATCAGAAAAACAAATTTAACACTAAATTATTAACATGAACGGTAAAGAGTTCAATGTTTGGGGAAAATATATCCAGAAGAACAAAAAATAGGATTGTGAATTTTGAAATTCCAGAGAAAAATATTTAATTCAATCAACCAAAAGATGGAGAGGGGCACGCTGTAGCGTAGTGGTTAAGGCACTGAGCTACAAGCCGGAGAGTCGAGGGTTCAAGTCCCGTTGGGGTCAGGATTTTTAAACTGACCCAAACCCTCTGGCAGCATTGTGGCCCTGGGGTCGACTCAGCCTCTAACGGAAATGGGTACCAGATGCTTGTTCTGGGGGTAAAGGCGGCCGTCACGCAGGGCTGACAACCCAGCTGACAAAGTGCCGATTGTCTGGAAAAAGTGGAAACCTTAACCTCCTACTACCCCAATGGCCTCCGGGTCTGTTGTGGGATCACTTTACTTTACAAAAGATGGAGTGGAAATCTATATCCAGAGCTGACAACATAAAATTCAATAGTCTGGTAAAGCTGATAATATGGACAGCATATCATAACACTGTCCCGCGCCGTAGCTGAGTGGTTAAGGTAGGAAGCCTTGGCGCAGAGCTACGGGACTTGCGCTGGTTTGAGTCTCCATGGGGGAAGAAATTTTCTCATGGTATTTTGGCCAGTATGGGACCGGTGCCCACCCAGCATCGTGAGGCATTTGGGTAGCTACAATAAGTAGCGGCTCCAGGTTGAGGAAACCAGCTTTAATGGCTGGGGGACTCGATATGCTGACCACATGTCACCCCTACACTGGCTGATGATCATCTACCTCTGTGATGGACACGTGGATGTGAGGGGCCAGCAGCCGGCTGGTAGGCTAAGGGCCTTCTAGGCCTGTCGCGCCAGGAGTTATATCATAACACTTCAAATGAAACAAACATTTATGAGCTAAGATGTACCAGATTCACATTAATAAAAAAACTTCATGTTACTTCTTATTGCAACTTACTTTACTTACTGGAACCAAAATACAGATTGAGGACAACCTTTCAATACCTGTCTGTGGATTCCATTTTGACTATGTGAAGAAAATTTAATTAGAATGGATTTTTTACCCCCAAACTCAACACATCTCGCACAAATACTCGATGCAGTCTTTTTTAGGCCATTAAACCAGAGCTGGAGGAAAATATTAACAAATTGGAAAGTGTGTCCAGGAAAGCTAGAAAGCTTTGTGCCTAAGGAGATGTTTACATGTCCCATCTCAAGTTTTACTTGATAAAGAGATGAAAACAGCTGAAAAAAGTTGGATTTAAGAAACTTGGGACATCACCATTCAAACCATCAGAAGTGAATGAAAGGTATCATCTGAAGATGTAGCAAATGTTGGCATAAAGAACTAAATGAAAGTATAGATCAATCTCTGATCCAAATTTAAGAGAGCTAAGAGGGACAGATGAAGGAAAATTTGTCCAAATAAAAAATCTATGATTATGGTAGAACCAAATAAAAGTGCCACTATAGAAATTGCACACACACAAACATAATTGGAAATATACATTTCATGACAAATTTTGAAAGTGACTTGATCTCTCTGCTATTGAAATGTGTCAATTTTTTAATTTTTTTTGAGATTATAATATATGTATCAATGGGTCTGAGCATTGTATAAGATGTACCTTGAAGTGGGTTGCTAGGCTGTTTCATGGCATGTGTTTTCCCCTTAAGAACTATTCAAGGGAAAACTATTTGACAAGATACACAAAACAAAAAGGGACAAATGTCATTCAAGACATAATCAAATTTATTATAGATGAAAATATTGGGAAGGTCATATAGAAAGAATAGAGGACAACCAACTTGCAAAAAGAGCTGAAGAAGATAGACCAATGGAAGGGAGAAGAACAAGAGGAAGACCAGCCAAGAAATGGATAGACAGTGAATGTACACCCAATACATCTTCCTCCGAGGAGTGATTTTGGAAATAAACAGGATGAAAATCCTACAAATTATGTTTAAGAAGATGTATTAATGATCAACACCAAGAGATCATTGGTCCTAGGCTGTAGCCGAGTGGTTAAGGCAAGATATCTTAACGGAGCTATGGGAGTTTCACTGGCTCTAGTCTCCATGGGAAAGAAATTTTCTCATGGAATTTCAGTCAGTATGGAACCTGTATCCACATAGCATTGTGGGGCATTTGGGTAGCTACAATAAGTAGCAGCTCCAGGTTAAGAAAACCAGCTGTAGCAGCTGGGGGATCCAATATGCTGACCACATGTCACCCCTACAGTGGCTGGAAGATCTAGGTTGATGTGAGACCAGCAGCTGGATGGTAGGCTAAGGGCCTTCTAGGCCTGTCATACCAGGAAGTTTAAGAGATCATGGATTTAATATAGAAAGTTACATCCAAACTACACTCCCAGATTGGCCTAGAAGAGTAGCCATTGCATCATTCTGTACTGCAACAGGACATGACTGCCTAGATAAACACCATCACCTCTGTCTTTTACCAACTCAACAATGTATCCTCTGCAACACTATGGAAGATATGGATGCTGATCACATCCGAACTTGCCCATCTCTAACAACATTGCTTCCAATTGTATTTTCAAGTAATTCTTCTATGTTAGTTTTTGTTCATTGATACTTCTTGGTTCAGTAAGTTTTCTATCTTAGTTTAAAGCAGGATTTTAATATCATAATAAATATGAAAGTTAAAGTTAATAATTTTGTATTTTAAAATTACTTTAATATTTGAATATAACAAATAAAAAAAACATTAAATAATTCATTGTTCATTGTTGAATAAAAATATCTCGGTAACAATTAAAGAAATTATACTACACAACAGTTTTTGTAAATGATGCTTTTAAAATTGCTTTAAGTCACTGTCAAAATTATAAAGCTTTCTGTTATAGCTTTAATAAGAATACCTGCTTTATTTCAAATTTTTAAATGAAAGTAAACTAAATTCTGATTGGATGTTAAAACAATTAACTTTTTTATTTAACAAATCAAATTTAAACCTTATATTTAATGAACTATTAAGCAATAGAATTTAAAATTACCATTATGTGATATAATAAAATTATGAAAGAATTACACTAGTCATTCTGCATACAACTTTCCACAAAGATAGAAGCAAGAAGAGTTCTCAAGATAAAATGTAATATTTAATACAAGAATAATTGATTCCAGAAAAGAAAATTAATTTTAATTGACGGTGAAGAATAATATTACCTATATTTACTTGATCTGCTGGGAAATTAAATAGTAAACAAATTTACAGTTATTTCTACAAGATACAGTTTTCAGTGATTTTAAAGTGTTTTCCTATCCAGTGTACCAACTTCCGACCTTGAGAAGAGAATCCGGCTCTACCAAAAATTAAACCTAACCTGAACCAGTAATTCTTTTTGGGACACAAACCCTTCCTCAAAATGTTACTACAACATCGGGCATGAGGAGAATTACTTCTTAAAAAAATGTCACCACAACGTGGGAAAAGAATTACTTATTGAGTTATGTAGATAGGAAATAACACTGAGGTTTTTTAATATTGTTTATTTTTTTCTTTCACTCACCTCATACTTCATAACTCCTCACAGACTTGGGAAAAAATTTACAGATGCAAGAATGAAAACAACTATGAATTTTGAAATACCCGGTTATAAAGAGAGGGGATTGATTTGGAAGTTCGTCGGTCAGCCATCATATGGCACAGAGGTCAGTCTGCAGGTTAGAAGGCCATTGGACATCAGTTGTGAAAGTGACAGCACTGAGAATGTCAAATGATGTGACGAAACCTGGGTCTGCAAGGAGTTATGAAGTATGAGGTGAGTGAAAGAAAAAATAAACAATAATAAAGAATTACTTCAAGTTTCAATATCATTGTGGCATAGGACACTGATCCCGAACCCTTCATTTCAATCTTACCTTGATGCAATTTACCATTTGAGTTATGATGATCACTGGAAACAAAATGCTCTGTTTAGCCAAACAATGCCACATTTCAATAAACTCATTCTATTATCTGTTCATCTCTCAGAAAATATCGTATTCTATAGAACTATTGACCACTTATAGTTATATATGTATAACTGAAGGTTCTTGTTTATCTAAGTAGGTATACGATACATTAAGTTATTACCGATAGTGAAATTCAGTAAAGACTTATGGTGAAGTCAATGTCTCCCAATACTGTCATCTGCTACCCAGTAAGGGCAACCACAGAGTAAGTGTAAAACTGGACATGTTTCTTTATGGACTAAATGTGAAAAACTTAAAGAGTTGCCATTAGTGATCTGACAATTCTCTTAAGTTAGAAATTCAGTAAATTTATTTGTCAAGACTCAATAAGAAATTTATCTACAGCACGCAAACAACCCAACCGAATAATTCGAGTTAGAAGACGAACAGAGTGAACTGTAGTCCTGAGAGGCCATAGGTTCAAACCTTGCCAGGGTCAATGGATTTCTTTAGAATGGCAAAATCCTAAGAGCAAAGTCCTCTATGGTATGACCCACACACAATACTTGTTTCACAAACCCCCACTGACTCGAACCCCTGACCTTCCAGTTCGTAGCATATTGCCCTAACCAACTATACTATGGCACACCCTTAGTGAAAGATTACTTAATTTTTAATTCCAGTTTATCACTTAATCACGATTTTTCACAGATTTAGAATCTAAACGCTGCTTGGAACTTGCTTTATATAATCTCTTATGTATTTGAAATTTGGATGAATGACGAACAGATTCATTCTTTCAACAAATATTGTTATATTCGTTACAATTTTATTCAAATTAAATAATTTGAATAAATTGATGCTTCATCAAAGTAGACAAGTCTTTAATCTTTTATTTCATGTAGAAAATCTATTAGACCTAAATGATAATTGTGGCATTGTTTGTTGTCACCCCCTCGCCACGATGAGGCACAGAGCAAGAGGGGGGCGCGGGGTGAACAATGAATAAGAGACCATTTACATCAGCAGTGACATGGTTTGCCTCTCTGCTGCTTGTTCTGTTATCCATTATTCACAACTAGAAAAAAAACGGTTTAAAGTCAATTATGATTACCAGTGTTTTTACTCTCGACAAGGATGTGGGGAGTGTGCTGAAGGCACCATCTTGTCATGAGTAGAAAAAGTGGTGCATCACAACTTGCTTCAAGAACATGACCAAGTCTGGTCTCTTAACAGTAGATCACCAAATGCAGTTCCTGTCTCCAAACTCTTCCCTCCTAACAAAAATAAATTAACAAGTTTACCACCAGTTACCTCTACTTTTTGCAGGGGGACGGGTGCGCTGAAGGCGCTGAGTTGCTACTCAGCAGATATAAGTGGTGGTCACCTTGTTATTTCAAGCCCTACCAACATTCCTTTGCACTCTCAATCTCACGACCCAAAAGCAAAGATTTTTAAAATTCAAGATTAACCAAATTTGAAACTATTTCTTGTACGTCATCACCCTATCATTGTTGAAGTATAAAATACAATATCAGATGGTTAATATTTGTATTTTTTTGTTGTTAGAGGTACGAAAAAACCTGGAACATATAAACATATAATTAGTTTTGCTGAAAAAAAAATTCTATGGTGCACGGTACAGTCACTTGGGTCAAGAAACCAACCTTTTCAGGACAAGCAAAATAAACTTTAAGGTAATCTCTAAAAAATATGTTTGACTAGATATTGTGTTTTAGAATATTTATTTTTTTATATTCCAAAACACTGAATATCTAGACAAACTTACTTTTTTTTAGAGATTGCATTTAAGTTTATTTTGCTTGCCCTGAAGAGTTCAGTTTCTTGACATAAGTCCATTATACCACACACCATAGAATTGATTAGTAGAATCAAGTAGAGTATGAGATCGCTCACCACCAGTACTCTACTTCCCTAACACAAATATTTCTAATACACAAGTGAACAATCTCTTATTTCTACGTTTTGCAGGGGGAAAGGGTGCACTGAAGGTGCTTTGTTGCTACTTTGCAGAAATAAGTGATTCTGTCATCTTGTTCTTTGAGCCCTACCTATATTCTTTATAATGTTCCTACATTTCTTTTCATTGCAAAGCTAAGACTTAAAATTTGCGATCTATAAAACTTTCAACTTTATATATTTCTTATATATCATCGCTGTCATTGTTGAAGTGATAAAATACAATATCAGATGATTGATATTGGTAATCATCTTGCCTTAAGAATATGAAAAAACCTGAAACAAACAAGCAAACAATTAGTTTTCCTGAAAAAAAAAATCTATAGTGCACGATACAATGGACTCAGGTCAAGAAACCAACCTTTTCAGAACAAGCAAAATAAACTTCAAGGTAATCTCTAAAAAATATGTTCAACTAGACATTGTGTTATAGAATATTTTTTTATATTCCAAAACACAGTATCTAGACAAACATACTTTTTTTAGAGATCACATTTAAGTTTATTTTGCTTGTCTCTAAGAGTTTGGTTTCTTAACATAGGTCTATTATTTTGCACACCATAGAATTGATTAGTCAATCACCAAACATGGTTTCATCTCCAGTACTCTACTTCCTTAACAAAAAAATTCCTAATACACAAGTGAACAATCTCTTATTTCTACGTTTTGCAGGGGAAAAGGGTGCACTGAAGGTGCTTTGTTGCTACTTTGCAGAAATAAGTGATTCTGTCATCTTGTTCTTTAAGCCCTACCTACATTATTCTTTATAATTTTCCTACATTTCTTTTAATTGTGAAGCTAAGATTTTTAAAATTTGCAATCGATAAAACTTTTAATTTTAAATGTTTCTTTTATATCATCACTGTCATTTTTGAAGTGATAAAATACAATATCAGATTTTGATATTGGTAATTTTCTTGTCTTAAGAAGATGAAAAAACCTGCAACATACAAGCAAACAATTAGTTTTGCTGAAAAAAAAATTCTATAGTGCACAATACAATGGACTTAGGTCAAGACACCAACCTTTTCAAACCAGCAAAATAAACTTCAAGGTAATCTCCAAAAGATATGTTCGACTAGATATTGTGTTTCAGAATATTTGTTCTTTTAATATTCCAAAACACTGAGTATCAAGACAAACATACTTTTTTTTAGAGATCACATTTAAGTTTATTTTGCTTGCCCTGAAGAGTTTGGTTTCTTGACAAGTCCATTATACCACACACCATAGAATTGATTAGTAGAATCAAGTAGATTATGAGATCACTCACCATCGAACATGGTTTTCATCTCTAGTGCTCTACTTCCCTAACACAAATATTTCTAATACACAAGTGAACAATCTCTTATTTCTACGTTTTGCAGGGTGAAAGGGTGCACTGAAGGTGCTTTGTTGCTACTTTGCAGAAATAAGTGATTCTGTCACCTTGTTCATTGAGCCCTACCTACATTATTCTTTATAATTTTCCTACATTTCTTCTAATTGTGAAGCTAAGATTTTTAAAATTTGCAATTGATAAAACTTAATTTTAAATATTTCTTTTATATCATCACTGTCATTGTCGAAGTGATAAAATACAATATCAGATTATTGATATTGGTAATTTTCTTGTCTTAAGAAGATGAAAAAACCTGCAACATACAAGCAAACAATTAGTTTTCCTGAAAGAGAAAGTTGATTAGTTCCTGAAAGAGAAAATTGATTAGCACATTGAAGTAGAATGCAAGATTGTTCACCACCAAACGTGGCTCCCATCTCCAAATCTCTACTTCCCTAACATTAAAAAAAAGTTGCTAATAAATAAGTGAGCCACCTCTTATTTCTACGCTTCGCAGGGGGGGGATGCACTGAAGGTGCTTTGTTGCTACTCAGCAGAAATAAGTGGTTCTGTCACTTTTACTTTTATACCCTAACTTGTTCATTATTTACATCATTCCCTTATTCTTTTACACTAATAAACCTATACTTTACAACCCAAATGCAAAAATAAGTAATGACAATATTCAATGTAAAACTTGAAACATTATACATTATACATTGTCAAATAATGATTTTTTTGCAATTGGACCGTAATTTCCTTAATCATAAAATTAAACCTTAAACCTATGTATAATTAATAATGCTGAAAGAAAAATATTAGTGCAGTGAAGAAGAGTGCGAGACCGTTCGCCACCAAATGTGGCTCCCATCTCCAAAACTCATCTTCCCTAACCAAAAAAAAATATACATACTCTACTTATTTCTACCATTTGCTGTGGGGTGGGGATGTGCTGAAGGCACTGTGCAGCTACTGGGCAGAAATAAGTAGTTGTGTCATTTTGACATTTTAAAGCTCTGCCTAAATCTAAAGTCATTCTAATATCCATCAGCATAAATATAAATTCAACGCAGATTCATTCTCTAATTTGTCAGTAATGTATAAATCCTGGAGGCTGAATGTAAAGACAAGGTTTAAAAAACAGCATTCAATACTGAAAATAGTATTAAATGCTGCCCAATCATTAAACATTGGGTTAACAATCAAGCCCCTTATTCCAGGAATTGAATGCAAAAAATTAAATTTGAAAGTAGACAGCATTCAATGTTATTGTAATTTTATAGCAATGAATGCAATCCAAAAATTAATATTTTGCATTTAATTCTATTTAAAAATCTCTAAATGCCTAACAGTCAAGCCTTTAAAGGGCTTAAGTATCGTAGAGTAATTAAACATCACATTTAAATTCAACATCCTCCATCATTGGAGTCAAATACAACCCATCTCCAAAACTCATCTTCCCTAATCAAAAAAAAAAAAATATTCTACTTATTTCTACCGTTTGCTGTGGGGTGGGGATGTGCTGAAGGCACTGTGCAGCTACTAGGCAGAAATAAGTAGTTGTGTCATTTTGACATTTTAAAGCTCTGCCTAAATCTAAAATCATTCTAATATCCATCAGCATAAATATAAATTCAACGCAGATTCATTCCCTAATTTGTCAGTAATGTATAAATCCTGGAGGCTGAATGTAAAGACAAGGTTTAAAAAACAGCATTCAATACTGAAAATAGTATTAAATGCTGTCCAATCAAACATTGTGTTAACAATCAAGCCCCTTATTCCAGGAGTTGAATGCAAAAAATTAAATTTGAAAATAGACAGCATTCAATGTTATTATAACTTTATAGCAATGAATGCAATCAAAAAATTAATATTTTGCATTTAATTCCATTAAAAAATCTAAATGCCTAACAGTCAAGTCCTCAAAGGGCTTAAATATCGTAGAGTAATAGAATGTCGCATTTAAATTCAACATCCTCCATCATTGGAGTCAAATACAACCAGACAGCCATCAAGTAATACAACTGCTGTCCAAGAATTCTTGTAATTAATGCTGGACATTTCAATGCCACTAAGATTTAAAAAATCTCTAATTGCCTAATAAACGAGCCTAAAACTAGGCCAGAGTAATTAAACGTCTCATTTAAATTCAACACCCTCCATTATTGGAGTCAAATACAACCAGACAGCAATCAAGTAGTAAACTGCTGTCCAAAAATTCTTTTAATTAATGCTGGACATTTCAATGCCACTAAGATTAAAAAAATCTCTAATTGCCTAACAAACAAGCCTAAAACGAGGCTTTGACTTGTTAAAATATGCAGCTGAAGAAAGAAGAATCCTGGAAAGTTCCTAAAAAAATGGGGTTCAAAAAAAGTAATGAAATGAATAGGCAACCTTGCATAACCTTTCATGAATATTTGTTAAATTTACTTACAATATTTAAAAATTGTTTAAATGAAAATTTCTTAATATATTTAAAATTGCTACATATTTAAATCAAAACTATTGTAAAAAAAACATTTAAAACAAAGTTATTGTAAAACCAACATTGAACTAAATTATTTAAATTAATCTATAGTATATAATCTTAAAACCAGGTAATATTTGTCATCTTTGGCATATTTACCTCTATTAGATTTTAATCATAATAGTTAATGATGTTAACGTTATATAATGTACTCGAGTAATAAAAGTGCCACAGGTTGCCAATTCATTGAGGTAGCAGCAACTCGCATTATGCAAGGTACCTCACAGGGCTCTGCTGCTCAAACAACGTTACCACCGACCCTAACCTTATTGGGACACAAAACATGGTCTGGGAGTAACGCTATTTGCTTACTGCAGACTGCATTGCAACACCTGTACCAGTGTATCCAAACTGCTTGACTGAACTCTTCACTATCTCACCTCAAATTATATTCCATATTTAATGTGAATCTTGTCTACAAGTTTTACCAGAAACAAAATGCCAACTCTGGTCTTACAATCCTCGACCTAGAATCTTTATTTTGTAGATAAAACAGTGATTCAATATTTTATATTCAATCTACAATTACTTTTAATTATAATAAAATTAATATGTATTTTATTTAAGTCCCTGCATCTTAAATTTAATCATAACTTTAAAATATTAGAATTTTAAACAAAAAAAATTAAGATACATTATTTCAATCCAAAAGACACTACATTTATAAATTCAATTGAAATTTACACAATTATATATTTATTCATCATTTACTACATTCAAAAATAGTATGTTTAAAAAACTCTGATAAGAAATTTAACTCATTTCTATGTTGACTATTTTGCAGTAACTTAAAAAAAATCAGTCGTGCAGTTGATACAAATTTAGATTTCCATTGCATTGTTGTAATTAATGTTAATAAATTGACCGTAATTTTGAATAATATATCTTCAATTTAAATTATTTTATCTTGAAAGCACAATTATCTATGTTATATTAATTATAAAAAATTATGAATAATTTTCAAATTTATCAATAACCTCAAAAACTACAAAAATTTTGCTTAAAATAATTGTTTTTTTACTTTGTAAGAAAAAACATTAGAATTGGCATTATTCAGAATTTGTGCTCCTGTTAGACTTAACCTAACCATCCTATACGCGGGTAATAAATATTGCTCCAACAAGATTACAAATATCTGAACAAAACCAAGTATTGGGCACAATTGGCCATGTTAATCTGGTACAGGTTATTGTTCTGCATATTCTGCAGTGAAATTTGTTTTACACTTCAGTCTTCAAAAATGCTGAAAAAATCTACAAAAAAAATTGGCTACATAAAAAGTACCATGCTCTAAAATGGGAATAAAACTGTGAAGCCATAAATGATGTTTAACTTTATAATTATTAATTAATCTTACCTCATGAACTGAATTCTTCAGAACACGTTTCAATATGTCTTCACATCAGCTTTTTTTAGTCGTGAGCTGACGATAAAATGAAAACATATTCAAACATAAAATTGTAAAAAATTCTTTCCATTAGGAGACAGGATATAGGGTGAGATGGAAAGAATTTTATTATAAATTCTTAATTAAATCTCTTAGTGATATTTCCTATAATAGTTCCAAATTGAAATGTTCTCAAGAACATCAATTCATGAGATAAGATGTTAAGGATGTAATTATTGAAAATAAAACACAATGTCACTTTTTATTATAATTTTTCTTTTTTTTTTTCTTTTAATGCCCCCAGTTGTCCTTTTGGACATTTCTGGTGTTCTCTCCTGGCATTGGCATAATTGTAACACGCAATTATTTATTAAATTGTTTGAAATTCTATTTATCAAATTTTTAAAAATTTGATACTGAAAAGCATTTCCATGAAATGTAAGTTATATTTTATATAGCTTAGATATATAAAAATCTCCATAGCACAACAGGCCTAGAAGACCATTTGCCTATAGCTAGCTGCTGGCCTCACTTCCACATGTGAAAATCACAGGTTGATCCAGCTAGCTTAGGGGTGACATGTGATAACCATGTCAGTTCCCAGCTGTTATAGCTGGTTTTCTCAACCTGGAGCTGCTACTTATTGTAGCTACCCAAATGCCTCAAAATGCTGAATGGACACCAGTCGCATACTGGCTGAAATTGTATGAGAAACTTTCTTCCCTCATGGGGATTCAAACCAGCCCAAGTCCTGTAGCTCTGTGCCAAGGCATCTTGCCTCAACCACTCGGCTACAGAGTGAGACTGTAGATACAGACATCTTTAATCATTCTATATTAGATACTTTATTTCTTTAAGTTTGTTAAGTCTGTAAATAAATTTTACTTTCATTTATATATATTTGTATGTTGAACACACATACAATAACTTCCATTGGGCACAATCTCTATTAGATATTTTGCCCGTGGAATATTGTTGCACATTAATAAATTAAATGCTTCACAGTTTTATACCCATGTCTACTTTTTACATACCGAGGAATGAATATTTTTAATTTACTATTTTAAAATTTAGTATTTAAAATTAAACTATGCAAAATACTCTTGTATAGAAATTTACAAGAATCGAAGAATTTAACATTTGCTACAAAATCAATTTAGCATCTATGAATGAAGACTAATATACAAAAAACACGTCCACCATGATTCAAAACTTAATAAATATGAAATTCCTTTCATTATTGAGTTTATTTCTACTCAAGCTAAGATTTCAAAGAAAAATATAAATGCTCCAAATTTTAAGAGCAATAAAAAAGAACATATTATAAAAACTAATAGTAATTTTATAATGTCTGAGCAATTTGATTTTATTTTTTTTTTTACAAATTCATTCCTTCTGATGTATTCAAGCGACGATCTGCCTCGACCCCAACTACTATCTACAGAAATTCTAACAAGGGAACTGTCTACCATTGCATTCTTAAAATTTCATTACCTTAAAATTTCTCCCAGAGAAATGTTGTGATGTACCAAGGCTATGTTCAAAAACTATCTACCTTTTTAACTGCAATGTACTAAAATTCACTGCCAAATCTCGCATTTAAAGTACAGGGAAGTAATACAACCCTGAATTGTTAGATTGGATAACCCTCACTAACTGCATCACTCCACTCTGCTCTTTTCAAGCAGGGAGTCCACTTGCTCCATACAGTGGGTTGCAAATGCTGAAATCTGGCTTTGATTTCTGTGCCTTGCAGTTAAAAAAGCAGATAATTTTTTGAATACTGACTTGGTACATTACAAAGCTTCTATGGGAGAAATCTCAAGGTAGGTGTCGGCACGTAAATGTCGACAGTTCTCTTAAGCTATGTATTTCAAACTAGTTGACTACATAATCCGAGGCATCATGTCCACTTGTTTATCACAGTCTGTCCTCGTAACATTTCTACCAGCTCTAAATTTTGTCACAACTGCATAAAAATTGCAGTCTTCAGTCAATATCAAAATTACTTGATAAACATAACATAGTCTATAATAAACCTAACTTCTAATGATTAAAATACTTTAAGAATAATCTTAAAAAAATTATAACTGACTAATATTATCAAACCTGAATCTTCATGCCTGTGGAGACAAGCTCTCCATATATCCCTATCTTTAGCTAATGCATTCCAATCATCCCTGTATTATCTACTTCTTTAATGTTTTTCTTCCATCTCATTCTTTGCCTACTAGACACTTTCAGTCTGTTTTCCTACAAGATGCTGCTCTTTCATTTCCCATTCATGCCACATGTCCTGTCCATCCCAGTCTACAAAGACTAGTCTTACAATATCTGGTTTCCTATAAATATCATGTAGCTCATCATCATGTAGAAGACTTACTTACTCACTGGCACTATCAAACCCATAGGTTCATGGCCACACGGACATAAGCTCTCCATACATCCCTATCCTGAGCTAATGCTTTCCAATCATTCCCTGTATAATCTACTTCCCTCAAATCATAGTTAATGTTATTCTCCCACCTCATTCTTGGTCTACCAACTGGGCGTTTTCCCTCTGGCTTTCCTACAAGAAGCTTCCATGCAAGTCTCATTCCCCATACATGCAACATGTCCTGCTCATTGCAGTCTACGAGAATCGTGTAGAAGACATTAATAAGAAATAATGAACAGTTTGTCTAGTAAAATAGCTATAGAAGAAAAAGCACAAGGAATTATGATCCAGAGAGAAACCAAAGGCAATATTGACATATGGCCCCCAACAGATGGCATGACCTTGTCGTCGGTTGGGTCCTTGCATATCACAATGATCCTATGGGCTATGCTGGTAGTAGCTTAGCTACTGGTAGGGTCTCCCAAGCTGGACAGGTCAAAGGTGGGCGATCAGATTAAGAAATAATCCAGAAGAGGACTCCAACGGTTTCGATGGTGAATGAAGAACAATATTCCCAATGCAGAGAAGGCAGAAGAGAGGTCCTACCTGCTGCCTTGTAGGATGAAGTTGGATCTACAATGGTTAGGGGAAGAAAACACTGATTTACAAATTACCTGGTCCTCCAGGTAGGGAGTTTGGCAGGTGGCTGGTGTCCTCTCTTGTAAAAAACCATTCACTAAGGAATCTAATACGAGGCCTCGGAATGGATGGTCTCGTATAGAGAAGATTGGAGGTCTCGTCAAGAAGGTCTGAACCTACTATGGGCTGAAGCACCATTAGAAGAAGAATATTGACAGATGCAAACAAAAAAAGGAAGGGAAGCTAATAAGATGTGCAAAACAAGAAAAAAAGAAATTTACATGAAAAACCTAAAAAATTGAAACAAACTAAAAGTGAGACAAGAAAATTCTACAAAGTAATGGAGAATATTAGAACTGGACTTCACCCCAAAATGTGTAATATCAGAACAAAAGAACTACTTGGAGAGGACACTAAAATATTGAATAGATGGTTGGAATATTATGAAGAACTCAACAATGGAACAGGTGACAGTAATGACATTAATAAGATAGAAGATCCAGAACAATGGTGTAAATAGTATTAGTAAAGAAGTCTGATAATATTCGTGAAATTCCACGTTAAACTACAGTAGCAAAATTTAGACTGCTTACAGAACATGACTATTTGGCCAAATTGTCCTCTATGTAACAAAGATGAAGAAATGAATGAAGAACATCTACAAACCTGTGAAGTATTACCTGTTGGATCCACCATAGAGAAATATTGGAGAGCAAGAACGCTAATGGCTTTGTTACCAAGGCCCAGCATTTGAAAACAACAACATAATAACACTGATGAGACATACACAGTCCACTGCAGTGGTCTCAAGGTAGCATGCTGCTTGGGTTCAAACCCCAGTTGGGACAAATTACCTGGGTGTGATTTTCTTTTCTTTTTTTTTCCCCCCTCTCACTTTTAAGACAAATGTCGGGAAACTAAGACCCAAACATCATATGGCCATCATTCATATTCACCTTAGATTAAGTATTGGATCAATAACTTTCTTCAATGATACTTACTGGCACTATCGAACCCATAGGTTCATGGCCACACAGACATAAGCTCTCCATACATCCCTATCCTGAGCTAATGTTTTCCAATCATTCCCTGTATAATCTACTTCCCTCAAATCATAGTTAATGTTATTCTCCCACCTCATTCTTGGTCTACGAACTGGGCATTTTCCCTCTGGTTTTCCTACAAGAAGCTTTCATACACCTCTTTCATTCCCCATATGTGTCACATGTCCTGCCCATCGCAGTCTACGAGACTTAACTGTTATATCTGGCTTCCTATAAAGACCATGTAGTTCAACGTTATGCAAATCTTCTCCATTCACCTGTCTGTTCATCTGTCTTTGGTCCAAAAATTTTCCTAAGTACTTTATTCTCAAATACTCTTAACCTCCTTTCCTCCCTTAAAGTAAGAGTCCACGTTTCGCATCCATATAATATAACTGGTAGAATTATAGTTTTGTATATTTTCAGCTTAACGTTTTTTGAAAGGAGTTGGGACGTCAAAAGTCTTTGTAATGCATAATAGTAATGTTACTTCCTACTATAATTTTTAAGAATATTTAGGATTTAATTTAAATTAAATCACTAAACAGTGACGAGCTGGTGAAGTTACTAAGCCATAAAATAACTGTGACATAACATTTAACTGTTGATGTCTTACCACAGTTGGTCCTCGGTGGATGATTCCCTCTTAGCACAAGATGAAGGGCAAGAATTGGGCAAACACTAAGTGGTAATACGAGTACTTCGCAAATTAACTATCTACATTAAAAACCTAACAATCTTAATTTTTTATATCTAACTGTTTGAAGTTACTCTAAATATTGACTTTTTTCAACAATCAACTATTAATATGCTAATATTGCACTGAATATTAATTAAATATATATTTAGCTGTTTAGAATTACTTTAAAAAATAATTTGTTTCAAGAATAAGCTATGAATAGGCTAATTGCACTTTATATATATAACTAAAAATCACTGACTTGAACCTATCATTTTTAAGTCTACTTCAAGCTACTAAGATTACTATCATTTATCAAGTTCTACATTTTAAAAATAAAAATTTTGAAAATTTAACTTTTTAATTCTATACATCAAAATTTTACGAAAATTATTTTTGATAAATTTATTTTTTGTTATAAATCATGTCTGTAGCATTAGAATGCAAGCAAATTTACGAACTTGATCCACAATGAAAAAATGTACCAACTCTATTACACAAATTAAGAAGACTTATGAAAGATAGGTATTGATCATAAGAAGATTCACGGAAATGACCAAAATTCATGTACTTGCTAATCAAAGCAATTTGAAAGAAACCATCTACAAAAATAAAATTTATGTCTAAGACCAGACAAACGATGCATTAACATCTGAAACCACTTTGCAAGCATCCACAATTTATAAACAAACTAGCAGCAAACTAACACAATCAACAAATACCTAAAACCACTGATAAAAATTCACTTGCAAATCGCAAGACATTGCCACACTAAAGAAACAAAGATTACATACCACAATTTTTTTTTAAAAATCAATTTCCAAGTCAAATGTAGAAGAACAATACCATATACCAGAAAAATTCTAGGAAAAAACGTGATAAAATTCACAAGCCAGAAATGGCCATTATGTGTAATGAAGTATAATCAAATTTATGAGAAATCCTATCACCATCAGAACTACCATCAAACTAAAATGCCACAATATTGTTGAAACCTTAAAATTCTGGAACACAAAATCCGAGTATTTTAAACTACAGATGATGTAGTTTAACTACTTGCATTCTCAACACTAAAATCATGACATGTACCGAAATTATAAAAAATTGTTTTAAATTACGTTCAAATATAACTAAAATATTTTGTAGAACTTGATATATCTACTGATATTAAGAACTGCCTGAAAAAATATGCTTTAATAATTGAATATTAATTATATAATTTATTAATATTAAAAGATAGTGTGGTGGGGGGGTTTGTGGAGGACTTCACTGCACTTCACACGAAAACACTTATCTGAAAATAAAACAAAATAAATATCAAATACATTATAGCTATTAGAACAAACAATACAAAATATTTGAAAAAAAAATTATATGCTCAGACTGGGGTTTGAACCCAGAACCTTCAGCTTTCTATGCTAATGCTCTACAAACTGAGTTACCTGAGCACTCCAATCTAAATGCAAATTTTTCTCTTATACATTAATTCCTGATTGCCGAATGCTACGAACCTTTGTTCGATATCGCAAATGGCAGGTTTTTAAGAAGACATTTATTGGGAATTTAAACACTAGCCTACTCTATAAAGCCAGTAGGGCTTTTTTCTATGTCTTCGTTAATATATTAAATTAATATTGGGAAGTAAACATTATGAAGTATAATCATTGAAATTCATCGGAGAACATTTTTTGACAATTCACCTCATAAATTTCATGTTTCACAATACTGCAGTTTCAGACGATATCACATCCATCATGAGCCATAACTCTGATGAAATTCTTCGGCCGTCAACTCTTCTATTGTCACCATCTTCATCACTCATCTATGTTGAATTTATGAACTTCAAAATCAAATTTTGTTCATTAGGAATATCAAAATTCTGAAAAATAAATATAGACCAATGAATATTGATATATTCCTAATGAACAAAATTTGATTTTGGAGTCCATAAATTCAATCATAGATGGCAAAGCTGAAGATTGTGACAATAGAAGATTTGCCAATCAAAGAATTTCATCAGTCAGTTATGACTGAAGATGGACGTGATATCGTCTGAAACTGCAGTCTTGTGAAAAACCTAAAATTTATGAGGTGAGTTGTCAAAAAATATTCTCCGATGAATTTCAATCATTATTATTAAATACTTCTCAATGAAAGACAAATTATATTTGAAGAGAAAAATTATACACTCTGACTGGAGTTAGTGTAAATGAGTTGTTGATAGTGGCAACATTGAAGAGTGAAAACAGCAAGTGAGTATCAATATTGTTTAAAAAAAGTAATATTACCGCATTTCTCGTAAATACATGAAATTGTAAAAGAATGTTGTAAGTATTGTTGAAAAACATTTAAAATATTACAAAATATTTAGTAAAGACAGAAGAAATACATAGAGCAACAGTATTACAAGAATATAGTATGGAAAATTAAGGGAAAGGTAACGTACTGTTGAGCCAAAATTGATCTCTTAGAAAGCTTAGGTATGGAATCTTTGAATGATGTAGCATTTTTTGAAGTAAAAATCATGGACACACTAGTCCAAGTTGTTACACGTTTCAATTTTTCTTAGAGATTCTGCTTTATTTAATTAAAAACCTTGGGAAAGTAAGTGAAATTTTTTAATATATTTTTTTTGCTCCAAAAATGCTAACATGCTTAACATTTCTTGTTAAAACCCAAAGATGGCCAAGTTATCCTTGGAAAATTAGGTCTGATAGAATCACAGATAGTAAAATCTCCATCAGATCATGTAGACTGATTTTTGCACTTTTTAAGATTTTCTAAATTTTGTCATTTTCTAAAAAATTTAATTCTGTTTCAACTGACAAATCCTAGTCTGAAATTCGTCCATCTGGTTCAAACTAGGTATAAATTGTAAATAAGTCTACAAACATTGAATCTTTATAGCTTAGTGGTTAAGGCACTGCACTACAAGCCAGAAGGTTGAGGTTTAGAGTCCTGGTGGCATCAGGATTTTTAAACTGACCCAAACCTTCTGGCGGCACTATGGTCCTGGGGTCGACTCAGCATCTAATAGAAATGAGTACCAGATGCTTGTTCTGGGGGTAAAGGCAGCCATCACAGGGCTGACAACCCAGCTGACAACTGCTGATTGTCTTGTAAAGTGGGAGCCTTAACCTCCTACTATCCCAAGGGCCTCCAGAGGCCAGTAGTAAGATCACTACATTTTTTTACCTTTACCTTTATTGTTTCCTGATAGTTAATAAAAAATTAATAAAAACATATTGAATAAACCGAATATTTTTTTTTTGCAAATGCCCCAGGTTGTCTTTCGACATTCCTAGTGTTCTCTCCTGGCATGGCGTACTTGTAACCCACTTCTGAGGTTGGGGCGCCTGGAAGGCGGGGTTACGTTGCCCCGATGATATGATGGGTAATGATGATAATGGTGTGCCAGGAGAGTACCTAATCCTAAGCTTAATCTAAGATGAATATGAATGATGATGATTGCGCTGGCCATATGATTTCGGGGACCGTTTGGGCCTGAAAGTTTTCCTGACATTTGTCTTACAGGTGAGGAAAAACCCCGATAAAAACCTCGCCCAATAAAACTGTCCCGACCGGGGATCGAACCCGGGTCCGCTGCGTGACAAAGCAGCACGCTACTTTGAGACTACAGCGGTGGACAATAAACTGAATATTGACAGTAACAAAAATTTTTTTAAATTAAAATAATGTACTAATTGTTTATTATTATTAAGTCCTAAAATACATTATGTTCCGATTAATAAGAAATAACTTAGTACACAGAGTTTGTGTATTGTTCATTGAAGCTTTTCGTAGAAAAACTAGAGAGAAAACACCAAGTTGGTAGTCCAAGAGTGAGGTGGGAGAATAACTATCCATGATTAGAAGGAAGTAGAGCATACAGGGGATGATTGGAAAACATTAGCTCAGGATAGGGGTGTATGGAGCTTATGCGCGCGACCATGAACCTACGGGTTCGATAAAACCAGCGAGTTAGTTATGTTTAATAGAAATAAAACATATGCTAATGAGGCTAGGATTGCATTAATTTACGAATATAATAATCGTAAAGTCACGTGGACTGAGATCGGTAGGACATGTGGCACAAATGGGGAATGAAAGAAGGGCATGGAAGCTTCTTGTAGGAAAATCAAGAGGGTAAACGCCCTGTTGGTAGTCCAAGAATGAGGTGGAAGAATAATCATGGTGTGAGGTAGGACTATACAGGAGATAACTGGAAAACAGTTCAGGATACTGATGTATGGAGAGCTTGTGTGCGCGGCCCTACCGGTTCGATAGTGCCATAAGTTAACATTGTTGAAAAATTAATATGTTAATTATTTTAGTGTATTAAAAAATCTATATATGGAGCAATTTTCAAATTTTCTCAACGAAACTCAGTATATGCTATTAAAATACACCACCGACGTAGGTATTGTCAAAAAATAATTAAATCCATTATAAATGATATTTACCTAAAACCAAAGTTTTCAGGTACGGCGAGTGTTTAGCCGCTATTACGCTCTAAAAACACAATAGGAGTTAATCTGAAACTCAAATTAAAAAATCGCTCTAGCGGTCCGAATTTTCGCTAAGTGTTGGACTGAATTTGGCAAATCTACATTTTTCCCCATGGTCAGCTATATGTTGCTTGTTCCACATTTGGCACACCGAAAAAAAAAATTAATTTATAAACCAAATTGAAAAACTAAAAATATTGTTTATCCCCCCCCCCATGAAGTTAAAATTTCAATGAAATCGACTTATAAATGCATTTCATTTTCAGATTGAGGTATCGAAATATAATTGCAATATAAATTTATTCAAATAAAGAAATTTACTATATTTCTCGGAGAGTTGCACATTGCTATTACCATAATTTTTCAATCCGCGAATAATGAAAACGCTTTGATGTTGGTTACGCCGTTGTAATTGTACAAGTACTACCCAATAGTCATATTTAATCTTTTTTTACTTATATATAGAATGTTAACGGTTACAAATCTTTATGTTCCTAAAGTTTTACTTTCTTTATTTTATTTAATCAAAATCCTTACAAAAAGTTCAATAAAATATTCGCTCTAATGTTATTTATGAGTAAGAACTCATGTTCAGAAGACATCCTAAAAAAAATTAAAATAAGTCTGTATAAATTAATACAGTAAAAGCTCCTTATTCACGGTTTCGTTATTCTTAAACCTTTTATAAAAATTATCATTAAATATTGATATTGCGTAGCACTTTTACAACTACAAGAAGTTAAAATATTCGTAATTGTAATAATTTACAAATTTAATACGCTGCTTACCACACTGAGTTTACCGGTTTGTAGTTATGCACTGAACTGAATGCTACCGATGTAACATTTTCTTTCGTTCTAAAGCTAAAATGTGGTGGTGGAAGGGTGATAAAAAAACTCTTATCTGATTGGCTGATAATGATGACGTAATTACATTTATGTAAAATAATTAATATATTTATTTAATCTAAATAGTGTAATGTTAAATATGTAAATGTAATACTAAATCCTAGCCTAACATTTAGTTTGAGTCCCATATTTAATAAAATAATGTTACATTATTGCGTAGCAGGGACCGTAGCGTGAGAAAGCTCTTATCTGATTGGCTGAGAATGATGCGATTTGATTTATGATAAAACTAGCTAATACCCGGCGTGCGCTCGCATATAGAAAATAAATACAGTATGTCTTTATTTTACTTGAATAAATTTATATAGTAATTTATTCTTTTTAGATGCCCCGTGCGTCTGAAAATGAAATAGATTAATACATAGATTTTAATGATATTTTAACTTTAATGGCAGTGGATAAACTATATTTTTAGTTTTTCCATTTGGTGCATAAATGAACTTTTTTTTTTTCAACGTGCCCAATTTACAGCATAGGATAAACGGATTTTCCAAATTCAAACCAGCAACAGCGAATATTGCGACCGCTAGAGCAACTTTTAAATTTTCGTTTGAGTTGAACTCTTACACCTAATGATTTTAGAACAATAGATAGCGGTTAAACACTCGCCGTACCTGAAAATCTGCATGTACAAAGATTTACAATGGGACGAACCAAATATGCTAGAGTCAATTTTTAGCCTAATTTAAGATTTCACGTAAACCCACATTTCTAATGGTCGGATTTAGGCTGATTTTTATAACTACCTCGATTTATTTTAATAGCATATACTGAGTTTCGTTGTGAAACATAAAAAATTGCGACAGCTAGAGTAATTTTTAAATTTTCGTTTCAGGTGAACTCCTACACCTAATGGTTTTAGAGCAGAAGAGATGTGCTTAAAAACCTGTACATGTAGGCCTACAAATGTTCATGACAATCGGTTGAACGGTTTAGAAGTCTATAATGGACAAACATAGAAAAATCTCATCTTTAAAACTATCTAACTCACTGGCACTATCGAACCCATGGTTTCATGACAGCGCGGACATAAGCTCTCCATACATCCTATCGTGAGTTAATGTTTTCCAGTCATTCCCTGTATAATCTACTTCCCTCAAAACATGGTTAATGTTATTCTCCCACCTTATTCTCGGTCTACCAACTGGCCGTTTTCCTTCTGGTTTTCGTAGAAGCAGCTTCCATGCCCCTCTTTCATTCCCCATTCGTGCCACATGTCCTGCCTATCACTGTCTACGAGACTTAACTGTTCTCATTATAACTGGTCTCCTATAAAAGATCATGTAGCTCACTGTGATGTAGTCTTTTCCATTCACCTGTCAGTTCATCTCTCTTTGGTCCAAAAATTTTCCTACATACCGGTAATATTTTTCTATTTTTGTTAAAAGATAATTGCGTTTTGTATAAAACAAGAAATGACTTTAAAATCTAATATTGTCGAAAATGTAGATCCTCCAAGGTAATTCTGCCCGAAGGCAGGTCCTTCACTGCAATCATTGCATTTTCATGCTATGCTCGCAGCTTTACTAGGGAATTGTAGGTGTGGTAGCTTCCCGTTGCTTTCCACACCGGTGAAGGATGATGATGATGATAATGGCCAGATGATTTCGGGGACCGTTTGGGCCTTAAAGTTTTCCTGACATTTGTCTTACAGGTAAGGAAAAACCCCGATAAAAACTGCCCCGACCGGGGATCGAACACGGGCCCGCTGCGTGATAAGGCAGCACGCTACCTCGAGACCACAGCGGTGTACACAAAATGTAGATATTAATACAAAATATAAATTTAGTCTCCAATCTCTGATTTAAGGGCAGCAATGGACAGCTAATGACAAATGAGGGAAATTTTGAGGAAGTGGCTGAATTCAGGTACCTTGGAACAATAATCACAGATAGGAATGAGATGCACAAAGAAATTAAACATAGGCTCAATTCTGGAAATGCGTGCTATTATGCATTGCAGAGACTTTTGATGTCCCAACTCCTTTCAAAAAACGTTAAACTGAAAATATATAAAACTATTATTCTACCAGTTATATTATATGGGTGCGAAACATGGACTCTTACTTTAAGGGAGGAAAGGAGATTACGAGTATTTGAGAATAAAGTTCTTAGGAAAATTTTTGGACCAAAGAGAGATGAACAGACAGGTGAATGGAGAAGACTACATAACAATTAACTACATGGTCTTTATAGGAAGCCAGATATAATAAGAACAGTTAAGTCTCGTAGACTGCAATGGGCAGGACATGTTGCACGTATGGGGAATGAAAGACGTGCATGGAAGCTTCTTGTAGGGAAGCCGGAAGGAAAACGCCCAGTTGGTAGACCAAGAATGAGGTGGGAGAACAACATTAACTATGATTTGAGGGAAGTAGATTATACAGGGAATGATTGGAAAGCATTAGCTCAGGATAGGGATGTATGGAGAGCTTATGTCCGCGCGGCCATTAACCTACGGGTTCGATAGTGCCAATGAGTAAGTAACTATATAAAAAAAATCTTCATTTTACTCTACCAGCCATGTTCATAAATTTTATTCATTGTTTAATATCGTGCTGTTTTGTCAGTTCTAAAATTCTCATATGATTTTAATATAAATACATGAGCGAAGTATCAATTACTAAAATTATGAGAGTTATTAAGGGTACAAATTATAGGTATTTATTATATATAAAAGCGAATGTGCGTATGTTTATGATTTCTAAACCACGCAAGACATCTTCATGAAAATTTGTACATACAGGTTTTCAAGTACGGGGAGTGTTTAGCCGCTATCACTATTCTCTAAAACCATTAGGCGTAGGAGTTCACCTGAAAATACTATTTAAAAAATCGCTTTAGCGGTCGCAATTTTGGATGTTTCACGATGAAACCCGGTGTATCCTTTAAGAATAAATCGAGATAGGTATTGCCAAAAAATCAGTCTAATCCGATCAACAAAAGTGGGGGTTTACCTGAGACTCGAAATTAAACATTGATTCTAGGAACTGCCACGTTTGGTTCGTCGCAATGTATAGCATACAATTTAATTAACCGTCAATATTTAATTAATTTAGGCGTAGCAATGCATGCGGGTATTAACTTAACAATAATGCCCGTTTAAAGCTACTTTAAGAGTGAGTTCCAGAGGAGAATGGAGAAGACTTACATAACAATGAGATAGCCTACATGATCTTTATAGGGAATATATATAATAACAGTTATGTTACGTGGGGGCACGCCATAGCGTAGTGGTTAAGGCACTGCGCTACAAGCCGGAAGGTCGAGGGTTCGAGTCCCGGTGGGGTCAGGATTTTTAAACTGATCCAAACCTTCTGGCGGCACTATGGCCCTGGGGTCGACTCAGCCTCTAACTGAAATGAGTACCAGACGCTTGTTCTGGGGTAAAGGCGGCCGTCACGCAGGGCTGACAACCCGGCTGACATCAAGTGCCGATTGTCAAGAAAAAGTGGGAGCCTTAATCTCCTACTACCCCAAGGGCCTCCTGAGGCCTGTAGTGGGATCAAAAAAAAAAAAAAAAAGTTATGTTACGTAGACTGCGATGGACAGGACATGTGGCACGAAGGGGGAATGAAAGAGATTTATTAAAGATTTTTGTAGAAAAAAGAGAGGGGAAACGCCCATTTGGTAGACCAAAACTGAGGAGGGAAAATAACATTAACCATGATTTGGGGAAAGTAGGTTATACAGAGGATGATTGAAAACATTAGCTCAGGATAGGGATGTATGGAGAGCTTATGTTCGTGCGGCCCTGAACCTGTGGGTTCGATAGTTCCAGTGAGTTAGTTATAAGATATGTCTTCTTCTTAATCATAATTTGTAGGATTTTCATCCTGTTTATTTCCAAAATCACTCATTTTTTCCCCCTTTTCGTTTACACTGTTTTCCTTCTTGTTTTATCTTATCGTTTTACCTTTTTGTTGACTTTATTTTATTCTCAAATATAGACATAAGGACAGGACACACATCCAGACCCAAGGTGGAGATTTAAAATCCCCTAACCCGCCCGGAATCGAACCCCGGTCGCCGGAGTGGAAAGTAGGGACTCTACCGACAGCGCCACGGCGACGGACTTTTGGATGAAGATCTATTGGATGTGCATTCACTATCTATCTCTTGGCTGGTCTTCCTCTTGTTCTTCTCCCGTCCATTCGTCCATCTTCTTTAGCTCTTTTTTGAAGTCGGTTGTCTTCCGTTCTTTCTATATGGCCCTTCCAACAATTTCGTCTATCTATAATAAAATTGGTTATGTCTTGAATATGGCATTTGTCCCTAATTTCTGTGTTGTGTATTTTATCAAATAATGTTTTCCCCTGAATATATTTAAGATCTTCATTTCACATGTGTTTATTATTTTAGTTATAAGTTATAAGAGATAAGTCAATTAGATATTATAAAAATAACAGAATTAGAAAAGAGAGGAGAACGCGGAAGTTTTGTTTCTGCAATAAGATTTTATGGCTGACTCATTCATTTTTTGATGTTATTGTACATTTTCCACGAGTAATAAACGACATTCCAAAGCAGAAGGTAAACATCTGTATAGCTAATGTTGATAGCTTTTAGGGAATATCATGAAACGAAATTATGTTACCACAGTCAATATATCAGATTCAAGGACTGTTTATGTACAATATCTAACTGCAGTTATTGCAGGTATAAACGAGTCAGCAATCATCTGTACGTTTTGTTTACAAAACAGATTTCACTAGCGTCGAGTGCACTGAAAGACATGAAGCAAATTAATATTGAGGCAACACAATACTGTATATTTCGTCTTCGTGGAGTTTTATTTGATACATAAAAATAAACTAGACATCGTAAATGAAAATACCAACATAATAAAATTAATTTCTTAAAATTTCTGTCAAATAAATATTCCATTTCATTAACGCAGTTTAACCTCTCACCTTATAGGTACTTCTACGTGCCACGCACCATTCGGGCCTTACAGTGATACGACCTGTTTGGAAAAGCATTTTAAGGGATGTGATGGCTGAAATGTTTTACATTTTCGGTCAAATTTAGCATTTTTTGTTTTTTGTATTAAAAAAGACTATGTACCTTAAAGTATAAGTTGGTGAAGTTTCAGTGTCCTATGGCGCTTGTAAGTCCCACTAATGACTGTAGGAGGGCATGCATGCTACATTTTCAATTTAACTGCATGCAAACTTTCAAATTGGCTTTTCCACACTTTTATTTTCATTGCATTTCAGTACATTGAAATCAAAATAGCATTGACAAATTTAATGATAGAAGTACGAAATTTTCACTGCATGTCCCACATACTATGGCTAACAATTTTATGCATGGATTTTGAAACAATGTTGATAGTTTTTTAATAAAAAAAATATAATATATGTAGTAATTTTAAAAAATGTTCATATGCAGAGGATGTATATATTTCTTTTCTTCCTTTATTATAATGATATAGAAAAGTTAATGTATAGTATTGTCCTAAATAAATCAGTGACCGTGTAGAAAAAAAGTAAAAAAAATATTAAAAAATTATGGGACTAATAAAAAATTTTAATATACAAATTTTTAAATCGATTTTCTTCAACTCAAAAACTTTAAGCCTAGAAGGATGAAACTTCAGTAGGCCTATAATATTACCTATTATGGCATGAATAGGCCTATGTGTACAAAAAATCAAGTATGTAGTTTAAAAAATGTAGAAAATAGAAATTTCACCCATCATCCACATTTTTTGACCACAGAAGGGCATGGAGGACCTTCTCGAATGAGTGATCAGCTCAATGTCAAGGCCTCCTCCGAGACAGCACAACATTAAGACGAAACACACCATTCGCACATACATTCATACTAAACATGGTGAATATTATGATGGCCTATGATGTTCGGGGACTGTTTGGGACATGTACATGTGAGGAAAAACCCCGAAAAGTTTCAGCCAGGAAACTTGTCCAGACCGGAGATCGGACCTGGCCTCCTGCGCACAATGCAGCAATTCTATCTCGATGCTACAGCAATGGATCAAAAATAAATATAAATTTTCTATTAATAATTCTTACAATATGTTTAGAAAATAAAACACTACTCTAAAATCATTACAATTTTATATTGGGCCAATAAATAATACTTTTCTTTGCGCGATAGTGCGTTTTGTCGTGCTTACAGCAATGGCGACCATAATTGAACGTTCAACTTCCTACATTTCGGGGTTGCCAACTTAAATAACTATACTGTAATAAAAATAACTATACTGTAATATTACATATTACAAACACGCATGTGGGAAATAAAACCACTGCCCTCTATGTATACTACATACAATGTATATACAAAAAGAAATATCCAAAATGTAGTGTTAATATACATTATACTAAACAAATCGCTGCATTTTAAATGAACTGAACTTTATTTGAAAAATATAAAACAATAAATACGTACTTGCCGCCATTTTATCACTAA
Source organism: Diploptera punctata (assembly GCA_030220185.1). Classification (NCBI taxonomy): domain Eukaryota; kingdom Metazoa; phylum Arthropoda; class Insecta; order Blattodea; family Blaberidae; genus Diploptera; species Diploptera punctata. The sequence goes on along the minus strand of JASPKZ010003048.1, from coordinate 1,346,260 downwards.
ATTTGTTTCATTGGCTCCTGAAGTTTCAACTAATAACCATTGCCCATACTGTTAACGTTAGTCAATTGTTTATAATGAAAGCAAATATTTCCAACAAATATGTTATTATTTTACTATTATTTATTATTTTGAAAACACCATCGCGCAAAAAATAATGTACAACGCACGTTTGTGAAATGTTTTACAGAATCTCGGAAATTAAAAAACCTCGCTATCGCTCGGTTTTTAAACAATTTCCTCGATTCTGTAAAAAAAAACATTTCCCAACCTCGCATCGTAATACACTATTGTATTCTGTAGAACAAATTCTAGAATTTAGTTCGATATCTTTTGTGAGAGATGAACAGAAAGGGAAATGGAAAAAAAGTATATAACAATGAGATGCATGATTTTTATATGAAACCAGATATAATAAGAACAGTTAAGTATCGTAGACTGCGCTGGGCAGGACATGTGGCACGAACAGGGAATGGAAAAGGAGGTTGGAAACTCCTTGTATGATAACCAGAGGAAAGCGTCCAGTAGGCAGGCAAAGAATGAGGTGGGAGAATAACATCAAGCATGCTTCAAGGTAAGTAGATTATACAGGGGATCATTGGAAAACATAGGCTCAGGAAGAGTTTACTGTATGTCCGCGCGACCATGAACCTACAGGTTTGATAGTGCCAGTGAGTTAGTTAGTTTAGAATAAATAGAAACGAATGGTGTAGGTACTAGTTTTATGAAAAGTTACATCATCATCATCAGGTATCATGGCAGCTGTCGCCGTCTTCCGGAAACCAAACGCCATTCCTCTCTGTCCATCCATTTATCTTCCTCCAATCCTCTGACAATCATAGTCGCTTGCACACATTTCATCCAGGTTTTCTTTGGTCTTCCTTTCTTACTCATTACCATAATAAGTTTAGGCAATCTTTGCTCGGGCATTCTTTTGACATGTCCATACCACTGTAATCTTTTCTTTTTTATAATGTCTATGATGTCCGGCTCCTCTTGTACACCCATAATTTCCCTTGTTTCTTTATTGCGTATTCTATCTATTCTAGATTTTCCAGCTGATCTACTTAAAACATTCATTTCTGTACTTAAAATGATTTTCATTTCCCTGGAAGGAATTTGCCAAACTTCAGCACCGTACGTAAAAATGCTCTGAACTATGGTTTGATATGTTTTTAATTTTATATTTTTAATATAATTATATATATATATATATATATATATATACTTAATTATTGGGTTTACGACCGATAGCTTCTCCTTTGTTAGGAGCTTCTTCTGTACCAAGCCAATTTAGTTACGCTTATTTCCCTATATATGTCATGAATGGCATGTGGTCAGCTTACAGACCCAATGAAACATCTAGTAGCCAACTAGGCTACATGATCTATATAGGAAACCAGATATAATAATAAGAGTTATGGTAATCGCTGACGATGGGGCTCAGAAGCCTTGAAACATATGTTCGACAAGAACAACCATAAGAGGTAAGAATGTACAGACAAAATGTCTTAATAATAATAATAATAATAATAATAATAATAATAATAATAATAATATGTTGTAATTATTATTAAAATATTATTATTATTATTATTATTATTATTATTATTATTATTATTATTAAGATAAATTAAACTAGAAACACAAATTAATACATGTACATTACATGGGGTAATGATGAAGCCAAAGTTAGAGCAAATATGAATTTAAATTTATTTTAAAAGATGCTTACGTCCGTAATACATCTGAATTGGTGGGCATACGATTGTGTAATTCTTACTACATGCAGTCTGTGCTGCGTCCCGCCTCACTCCACTCCACTCTTACTCATGTAGGAAGACCAACTACTCCACATAGTGGGTTGACATTGCTGGATTCTGGCTTCAATTTCCGTGCTTCGTAGATAAAAACGGCACATCTTTTTTTGGACACGATCTGAAAGCGGCTATATCAAAGGGTGATTTATCTAATTCCCGCGTTAATACCTTTAGCACACCGCTATTATATAAAGTCCTAACATTCCATGTTCCTAAGGACATGTCGCTGTGATTGAGCCTTTGGCATGGATTCCCTGAAGTAGTCCCCGCCCGGAGAACCGAAGGGGGGACTATTTTACCTCCGGAAATTGTTACTCCAATGGAACCCATGTCCGCGTTTCTTGACGGTTGTAACTTATTAACATTTTCGACATTTTGAAAACTGCGAAAATTCAATCTACAGGTTGTGACCGGGATTTCTAATACAAGATATGCGGTCTAAATCCTAAATTCCCCGATTGTATATTCCAAGACTTTAGTCCTGGTATTTTTACCAAACATGTCAAAATTTTGAGAACTTTGAAAAACTAAAAAAAAAATTAATCTAGAGAATATGTCCGAGATTTCTAAGGCAATAATTCCCGTCTAAATCCCAAATTTCCTGATTGCATATTTCAAGTCTTGGTGTTTTTACTAAACATTTCATTTTTTTTTAATTTTGAAAACTGAAAAAAAAAATCAATCTACACGGTGTGTCGGGATTTCTAATGCAACAAATTCCGTCTAAATCCTAAATTTCCCGATTGTATATTCCATGGTTGTAGTCTTGGTGTTTTTACAAGAAATGTAAAAATTTCCATAATTCTGAAAACTGCAAAAATTTACTCTGCAGGGTGTATCCGAGATTTCTAATGCACAAAACTCCGTCTAAAACCTAAAATTCTCGATTGTATATTCCATGGCTATAGTCTTGGCGTTTTTACCCAAAAATGTAAACATTTTGAAAACTGCAAACATTTATTCTACAGAGTGTATCCGGAATTTCAAATGCAAAAAATCCGGTCTAAAACCCAAAATTTCCGATTGTATATTCTTGGTGTTTTACTAAAAATATCAACATTTTCATAACCTTGAAATCTGCAAAAAATTACTCTACTGTGTGTACCTGGGATTTATAATGAAAAAAAATCCTGTATAAATCCCAAATTTCCGATCGAATAATCCAAGCCTTGTTATTTTTATAAAAAATTACAGAATTTTCGAAATTTTGAGAATTAAAAAAAAATCAGTGTACTGAGTGTGTTCGGGATTTCTAATTTAAAAAATCCGGTCTAAATCTCAAGTACTAAGGACGAGCATGTACACTCAGTTGAGTAACACTAAGAAAATGAGGCTGGAAGTAAACATCAATAAAAATTAATATATATTCACACTAGCGGGCCCTATAGACGTTGTCCTGTCCTAACGTTCAATTCGCGGACGATAAAAATATAAGTTACTTTTTTACCATAGAATTCACTAATTAATACGTTCGCAAGAAAACTCCTCACTGTCATTTGTTGTGGATAAAAAGCTTGCATTATGACGTTACATTGTTGTCAAGCGGAATGTGTCGGTAATGCAGATAACTACACATCTGACATAAAAAATCCTATATCCCGATCGCAGCGCCATCCATCAGGTCCAATTGTGAATCTAAACCATCCAGGGACCCACTCAAACACACACAAAAAGTTTCATCAGAATCAGCCCAGTCGTTCAGGCATTTCTTAATTTCGGATTTCAAGTTAACCTCCACTTCTAATTGTCTGATTTCGATGACTTTTTGGACAATATTTACCTCGGTTTATTTTAATGTGATATACTGAGTTTCGTTGTGAAACGTCGAACATTGTGAGTGCTAGAGCGGTTTTTAAATTTTCACTTCATGTGAACTCCTATACCCAACGGTTTTAGAGGGTCCAATTGTGAATCTAAACCATTCAGAGACCGACTGATACATGTAAAAAAAATCATCAAAATCGGTGCAGTAGTTTAGGTAGTTTTTAATTTCTGATTTCAAGTAAACCTTCACTTCTAATTGTCGGATTTCGCTTATTTTTGGACAATACTTACATCGGTTTGTTTTAATAGGATATACTGAGTTCCATTGTGAAACATCGAAAATTGTAATCGCTAGAGCGATTTTTAAATTTTCACTTCAGGTGAATTCCTGCACCTAATGGTTTTAGATAGTCCAATTGTGAATCTAAACCACCCACTCAAACACAAACAAAACATTTTATCAAAATAGGTCCAGCCGTTTAGGAGGAGTATAGTGACAACACACGTACAGAATAATTATTGAGAATACTACATGTATAAGAAAATTGTATGCTTGTATTGGAATTCTTGAGTAGCTCAGTTGGTTAGAGCGCTAAAGGTACAGACTTTAGAGACTCGAGTTCGAATCCCGACTCAAGCATTCATTTTTCTTTTCATATCATATATATATAATATGTCCACCGCTGTGGTCTCGAGATAGCGTGCTGTCTTGTCACGCAGCGGGCCCGGGTTTGATCCCCGGTCGGGGCAGTTTTTCTGGGTGAGGTTTTTTTCGGGGTTTTTCCTCACCTGTAAGACAAATGTCAGGAAAACTTTAAGGCCCAAATGGTCCCCGAAATCATATGGCCATCATCATCACCCTTATCATTATCATCTTCATCGTCATCCTTCACCGGTGTGGAAAGCAACGGGAAGCTACCACACCTACAATTCCCTAGTAAAGCTACAAAGCATAGCATGAAAATGCTATGATTGCAGTGGTATATATATATATATATATATATATATATATATCCATCCATAGTAATTCTGCCCGAAGGCAGGTCTTTCACTGCAATCATAGCATTTTCATGCTATGCTTGCAGCTTTACTAGGGAATTGTGTAGGTGTGGTAGCTTCCCGTTGCTTTCCACACCGGTGAAGGATGATGATGATAATGATAAGGATGATGGCCATAAAAAAAATATATATATACTGTAGAACCTGCTCAAAGCGGAACCGCATGGGACCAATTTTTTTCCGCATTAGACAACATTCCGCATTCTGTCTCATTTCGTTGCTGAGAAATAACGTTTCAAAGAGTGTATACATCAATTTGGGACACTCTGTATTCTAACTCAATAATTATTAATTTCATTCTTCCGAATAGTGTAACGGTATAATAATTATGAAATTAGATTATTATATTCTTCTTCTTCACTTCCTGGTTTAGGCAAGAGTTGCCTGTTCCGTCTTCACTAATAGATTTAAGACCATCTCTTCCAAGGACGTCCGACATCTCTTCTTCCTCTTGGAAAATAATGGAAGATTTTATTTGGTAATCTACTTTCTTCCATTCTTTCTACATGTTCTTTCCACTGTATCTTGTTGTTAAATATCTTTTCTTTTATGGAGATCTGCAGTTCTTCACGGATATCCTCGTTTCTTATCTGGTCCATTCTAGTGCAGCCTTTTACTCTTCTTAAAAATTTCATCTCGGCTGCTTGGATTTTACTTTCTTGTTTGGTAAGTGGTAATCCAAGATTCACTCCCATACAAAAGGACAACCCTCTAGATGGGGTTAGTACATCCAGAAGCAGGATCTAAAGCTTCGAGGTGGCAGCCCCACCAATGGTCTACTCTGCATAGCGTTGTTACCGCGATCAGAGGAAAACATATTACTCGTATTCTTCACAATGGAAACTCGGATTATTATATTATTATTATTATTATTATTATTATTATTATTATTATTATTATTATTATTATTATTATTATTAGGCTATATATTTGGGGTTAGAATTATAAACTTCAATAATCTATTTTATAGAAGATGTAATATTTCATGTGTGACGCATATAAAGCGTTATAACCTTAAAATTTGTTTGCTTGTAATTATTTTGCAATCAAATAAACAGCTTTAAACATCATACCCACCCTTTGTAATCAATCTTACCCTATTTCATGATAAATTATAATTATAGTAATTAAATTCATTATTAAAAATACAAATAACTTATGAACTAAATTTTTAAACATAGGCCTATATAAATGCGTTATTTTCTTTTAGAATTGTATAATTCAAATGTTTTTATTTGCATCAATTTATTTATAAAAGTCTTATTCATTACGTTTTATTTTTTTTACAAATTCGAGAATTATATAATTACAATACTCATTGTCTAATTTACATAACAAAAATGTATTCTTGATTTCTGTCATCGATGATTTAACATCTGATTACTTAATTTTAATTCCGAAATGAGTTTTAAAATCATGCTTGGACTTAATTCCAGGATGAAGAGTGTTTGCTCTTCTTATTTTGGAGTGATATTTTGGTTTCAATTTATGATACATATTATGGTTTTCTTTTCTATGTTTCGCTTTAAATAAAATGTCGTTTCCCTTGTTTGAATTCTTTTGTCTCTTTTTTATGTTGTGATCATTAAAAGGGTCTTCATATTCAACAATTCTTGATTTACATACGCACTTTTTACATTTTTCGTCAAATACTTTCCCTGCATCACAATGAAATTGCTTTGCTATGTATCCTTTGCCGTCAGGTCTAATGCTACATACGAAATAACAGTGTTTATTGTCTGGATCGGGGTATGAGCCTTCTACGAAACAAGGGAATTCAGTTACGTGAAAGTTGGTAGAGTTTTCTTTCGCACTTTGGGATTTTTTGCAAATACATTGTCTCTTTACAGGATCAAATATTTTGTTTTCTCCACAACTGTGATGAGAAGAAACGAACCCACATCCATCTTGATTCAATTCACAAATAAAATATTTTGAAAAGTTATTTGGATCTGGAAATATTCCGGCTTCGTTACATTCAAATTTGTCGCAATTCGCTGCGCATTTTTTTTCTTCTGGATCGAAATTAGATCCTTTATCGCATTGATGATGTGATGATATAAATCCGCAACCGTTACGTTTTAAATTACATGCATAAAATTTAGATACGTTATCTGGATCTGGAAAATTTCCTTCTGAAGGGCAAACAAAATGATTTACATCATTTTCATGGAATGGAGGATTTCTCTGAACACGAAAGTAATACGAAATTTCAGATGGCGGCACACATTTGTTTGCTATCGCATCGAATATTTTGCGATTCTTGCAAACCTTACGAGAAGAGACCAATGTATTTTTGTCTTGATCAGAATTATTGCAGTGATAGTACACATAACAACAATTTGGATCTGGGAATTTCCCTGGTTGTTCACAATTAAATTTTTTATATGGTATAATTTCGGAATTGATTTCATCTGTCTCATATTCGTTTTGTGTATCAATTTTTTTCTTCGAGCCATCATAATTTGGGCATTCAGGATTATTAAAATATGTGATTTCTTGAGAATGAATAACTTCTGGTTCCACTTTTAAACCATTTCTAAATATAATGAGAAACTGTATTTTCATCGCTAAATACATTATTATCAGTAATTATCTTTATTCTATTGTTTTTTAATTTTCTTTTCCTTCTTTCCTCATTTTCAATTTCATGTTCCTTAGACAGATCTGAATGAGAACAATAAAACACGTTGTTCTCATCGCAAATGGAATCTTCTGGACAAATTGTGTCACCGTGATTCTTAGTTTGCCCTACATGTTTAGATCCACTTTCCTCCTGAGGATCATCAATTAGATCAGAAGAATAAGTTCCTGTAGTTTTTCCTTTTTCAGATTTAAGTCTATCAGTTCCACAGAAATGATATGACTTCTCGTCGATACATGAGAATCCATATGGGCCGCACTGTTCGCCATTCTTCGTATGTAAAAAGTTGACATGCAATGTTTCACTTGGACAAAATTTGTGCATAAATAGTTGACTTAACATCATTAGCTGAAAATTAAAATTACATCATTAAATATACAATTTAGTAGGCGTAATTAGGAGTAAATTACTAAATTGTACGGTAGGCCTACATTAAATTATTAAAACTACTTAGGGGACACGCCGTAGCGTAGTGGTTAAGGCACTGCGCTACAAGCTGGAAGGTCGAGGGTTCGAGTCCCGGTGGGGTCAGGATTTTTAAACTGACCCAAACCTTCTGGCGGCACTATGGCCCTGGGGTCGACTCAGCCTCTAACTGAAATGAGTACCAGACTCTTGTTCTGGGGTAAAGGCGGCCGTTACACAGGGCTGACAACCCGGCTGACATCAAGTGCCGATTGTCAAGAAAAAGTGGGAGCCTTAACCTCCTACTACCCCAAGGGCCTCCTGAGGCCTGTGGTGGGATCACTTTACTTTACTTTTTACGTAATTTAATATGCAGTAAAAGCCCCTTATTCGCGGGGGATAGGCCTATGTTCCGTAAATATGCCGTGAATATGGAATGGTAATTTGCATGGGTATATATAAGGAATGGGGACACGCCGTAGCGTAGTGGTTAAGACACTGCGCTACAAGCCGGAAGGTCGAGAGTTCGAGCCCCGTGGGTCAGGATTTTTAAACTGACCCAAACCTTCTGGCAGCCTCTAACGGAAGTGAGTACCAGACGCTTGTTCTGGGGGTAAAGGGGGCCTTCAAGCAGGGCTGACAACCCGGCTGATATCAAGTGCCGATTGTCTAGAAAAGTGGGAGCCTTAACCTCCTACTACCCCAAGGGCCTCCTGAGGCCTGTCGTGGGATCACTTTACTTTTATATATAGGGAATAAGTACCAAGATTACAAAATAAAATAAAAATTATCATAATAAAATCAATTAATAAGAGATTTTGAACAATTTGCATTAATTATTACTGCCAGGTTTAGGCAAGGACTTAAAGAACTTAGTAGTTTTTTTTTTCTTGTTTTGCCACCTTTAAAATATATTTCAATTAAGATTGATATTCAGCTGTTAATTCTGCGATAGAATTCCTTATTTTGTCTTCGGATTTCTTGATTCATTAACATTGAAACAACGTGATATAGACGCAAAGGACTCGCCAACGCGTAAACGGTCATTTATATTTTTACTTTAAGCGGGAACACCACTTTTTTCCGCTTCGGGACTAACTTTCTTTCCTTTTACTCGACATTATAAATTGGCAGCAAAGCAGAAGAGACACGTGTTATTCAATCAAAATTATTGCAACGAATGACAAATTGAAACAATAAAACACCGATCGTGGCGATGGCGGCATTTATCAACGGACATAGCGTGACGTGAAATACTGCAGCGGTGGTTTTAACAGCAAACTTTAGGCTTAGTGACAATAAGGTTTGTTTTACTTTGACATTAATTTGTCCATTTGGTTTGTAAAAGTTGCCTTGGCACGTGTCTGCAGTAAAAATGTTGCCGATGTGTTAATGAAGGGTACTAATTTTTCTAATATACCGACTGGATCCGCGAATAAATAAATTTTAACCGTGAATACATGAACTGTGTCTCAATTTTCTAACCCGCGAATAAGGAACTTTTACCGTATAATTTAGTAATTAGGAACAAACTGTTGGAAATTTTAGCCGAAATCGAACTACAATAAAAAAGTAAAGTAAAGTGATCCCACAACAGGCCCGGAGGCTCTTGGGGTAGTAGGAGGTTATGGCTCCCACTTTTTCTAGACAATCGGCAGTTTTTGTCAGCCGGGTTGTCAACCCTGCGTGACGGCCGCCTTTACCCCCAGAACAAGCGTCTGGTACTCATTTCCGTTAGAGGCTGAGTCGACCCCAGGGCCATAGTGCCGCCAGAGGGTTTGGGTCAGTTTAAAAATCCTGACCCCAACGGGACTTGAACCCTCGACCCTCCGGCTTGTAGCTCAGTGCCTTAACCACTACGCTACGGCGTGCCCCGGAACTACTACAATAGCAAATTTTAAAAATATATATACGGAAACAAATTTGATTTCAGTTCGAATCAATAACACAAACAGAATAGGCTATACCGAAATTAATAAGGGTGCAAGACAAGGATGTGGCCTCTCACCCATGCTCTTTATAATATAGGCCTACGTGGATAGAATACTTCAAGAATGGCGACAGGTGAGTCATGCTTCTATTCAAATTAATAGAAACCTAAAAATAGACTCCCTTCTTTCTGCAGATTATTTGGTATTAATAGTTCCTAGAAAAACAGATTTAGGCCTACAATATTTTATACGCTATTTCAATATAACTGCAAAAAAAAATCATACAATATGGAAATCAATACAAAGAAAACTAAAGTGATGGCCTTTTGCGGGAAATACCAAATACCTAGCAAAATAATTGTTTTGGACGACGAATTTAATTATTTGGATCATAATTTATCATTTCAAGATGAAGCTGATATAACAAAACAATCACAAATTTCACAAAAACAACGGGAATAATCAATAAAATTATAAAACCATATTTAGTACAAAAGAACACAAGATTACGACTTTGTAAAGTTCTAGGGAAGACCTGCATTATGATACGATAGTGAAACATGGACAATACGAAGAAGAGATGAATCCCGAATAACAGCAATTGAGATGCGATTCATGCGCTGTACATTAGGCTATGCATAGTGGGGCCATAAAATAAATCAAATTATAGAGGAGTTAACTATAGAATCCATTCTCCATCATATACAAAACTATCAGAACAACTGGAAAGCCCATCTTTAAAGAATACAATCTCACCGAATTCCAAAAGCTATGCTTCGTTACAATGCTCCAGGGAAAATATCGCTGGGACGTCCAAAAAAGCGTTGGATGGAAAATCTCATTTTGAAACCGTAACAGGCTACATGGCCTAATACTTGCATGGACGATGATGATTTAATATTCATTGTAATAAAAGGTAATACAATTATTATTAAAGATTTTAAAGGAGAGAACTGTCTACAACCCGTGTTGAAAGTCAGTGGCTGTTATTCTCCTTTCGCTGGTTTATGTTGGGAAGCATAGCCCGTCCGCGTCCAAAGACATGAAGTAATTTTGCTCAGGTATTAGGAAGAAATACAATGATTAACTATAATCAACTTACTGTAATAAACTCAACGTGCATAATGCAGCTACTTTTAGAATATATTTGAAGCGGTTGTTCAGTACTCGGATTAAACTTTAATAATTACAAAAAAAATATATGAGTGTAAAATAGTTCTATAAATGTTTACATGGTTACAAAAACGATAAAAATATAATTATTACGGGTTTTATTGAAAGAAAATACAAATATGCAATGCACATTGTCCTTTCGTTGCCTATGTTATACAAGGCCATTAATATATGGCTGTCGTGAAATGGACAGTTAATAACAAAATGAGAAAAAAAAAATTTGAAGAAATGGTTGAATTCAAATACTTAGGAAAAATTATTATAACGAGAATCAGGCGGACAAGGAAACTAAATATAGGTTCAATTCAGGAAATGGGGTGCTATTACAGTAAAACTTGTTTAATCCGGAACGTGAATAATGCGGAAATCTGTCCAATGTGAACAAATTTGTTGGTTCCGGCGAAATAATAGTAATTTTACGTGTATTTATTTTGCATAAAACGGAATTTGTCCAACGCGGAAACTGAAGAACTTTTCTATATAATTCATGAAGAAATGTTTATAAGGCGGCGAGACAAAGATAAAAATAAATTAATTTCCACTTCATTGAATTCCCGTTAGGCCAAATAACAATAAGGGATTATTTTTGCCGCCGATGACCTGAAATTTTCTTTCGGCCTCACTGCACATCCGTTATGCGAAATATAGGTTCTTTTAACAAATATTTGGCACGTGACACCTGTCTTGCAAATAACCAGTGCACTGTAAAATGTTAAATTGGATTAAGTTCTAAGACCGATTGTATATATATCTTTCACAGGTAGCGTTCTGAATTTACGGAATAAAGATGGCTAAATCGTATGTATCATTGTCATTAAACGACAAAGTGAAAGTGATTGAAGATAAAGAAAAACAAACTCTCAGTGCGCGAAATAATAACTAAATTTAAATGTGGAAAAACTCAAGTATGTGAGACTTTAAAACACAAAGAAAAAATAATGAATGGATGCAAGGAAATGGTCAAATGAAGAGGAAAGGCAACAATTCACGAAATGAAGAAATCGACGTTAAGTGTGGAAATCGTTTACAAGTGCACGATCAAAAAAATCTCCACATTTCCGGACCGATGCGATGCTTGAAAGTCAAGCTCTAGCGGTTGCTAAATCCCTAGAAAATTAACGATTTCAAGGCATCTTCAAGTTGGCTGATCAGTTTTAAAAGACGACACAATGTAGTGTGGAATTATATTTGCGGGGAATCAAAGGATCTGAACGAAAGTGTAGTAGTGAGTGGAAACCTAAATTCCTTATTTTAATTTCAGGTTATCAACCTGCAGGAAGAAGAAGACCAGGACGTCCACTCAAAAGACTTCTGGATGGTGTTTCTCTTGAGGCCGAAACAGGTCAACAAATGGCCTAAATTCGTGAATGTACTATGATGATGATGATGAATTTCAGGTTACGCGCCTAGAGACATTTTTAACGCTGAAGAAACGGGACTGTCGAAGTCACTTGTACTGAAAGGAGAAAAATGTGCTGGAAAGAAAATATCTAAAGAAAGACTTAGGTCTTGATGTGTAGAATTATGCTGGCACATACATGTATACATACATTTATATAACTAACCTATAGGTTCATGGCTGCACGGACATAAGCTATCCATACATCTGTAACCTGAGCTAATGTTTTCTAATCATCCAGTGTATATTCTACTTCCCTCAAATCATGGTTAACTTTATTGTTCCACCTCATTCTTGGCCTACCTACTGGGCATTTTCTATCTTGTTTTCATATGCCCCTTTTTCATTCCCCATTCATGCTACATGTCCAGCTCATCGCAGTCTATGAGACGTAATTATTATTATTATATCTGGTTTCCCAGAAAGATCATGTAGTTCACTATTATGTAGTCTTCTCCAATTGCCTGTCTATTAACCTCTTTGGTCCAAAAACTTTTCTAAGAACTTTATTCTCAAATACTCATCGTTTCTCCTCTCTTAAATAAGAGACCATGTTTCACATCCATATAATATAACTGGAAGAATAACAGTTTAATATATTTTTAGAGAAGTTGGGACGACAAGAGTCCCTGTAATTATGCATTTCCAGAATTGAGCCTATGTTTAATTTCTTTTGGATCACATTCCTATTTGTAATTATTGTTCCTAGGTATTTGAATTAAGCATTTCTTCAAAATTTCCCTAATTTGTTATTAACTATCCATTTCTGTTATATTATGCTTATCCATGTGAGGCCATATATAGTCTGTCCGAGGAGTCTGTAGAGAAGCTATTTTAAATAAGTCAACTATGCAGGAGGCAGGCAAAAATGCACAGCCAATGAGGCCAAAGAAGGGAGAACAGATCACATGGCATTATTCATTTCGCTCTTGAGCTTCAAGCAAGAAAGATGTCTAATTGGAAAGGTGGCAAATTTCTCTACACATTCCACGGACAGACTGTACTTATTTTATTGGTGTTTACTTCCAGCCCCAATAGAATAACTTAATAGAATGTGCATGTTGGCCCTTAATATCTCCACGCTATCACCTAATAACACTACATTATCACCATAAACTAGTAGCTTATTAATTTCATTGAGTTGTAAGTCTTCTTCAACCTCCAAAGATGGCATGCTCTAGTACAAAATTGAATAGTGCATCTCCTTGGTTTAACCTATTATGAATTTCAAAAGTATCTGAAAACTGTTTGCCTACACGCACCCTACTCTTTGTGCCATTTAGACACATTCAAGTAAGTCTAACTTTTTAGGAATTCTGAACTCCAGCAGGATACTATATTTCTTCTCCCTCTCAATTGAATTGTATGTTTTTTTTTTAAGTCTACGTATAATTGATGTACAGTGCTATTATCTTTCTATTTTTTTTTCTAAAATCTGCCTTATACTAAAAATCTGATCTATTGTAGACCTATTTCTTCTAATTCCACATTGATGTTCACTTATTACAATATAGAGAATAAGTCTTGTATCTTGTAAGCCCATGTTTTCCCTTAACAGATATTTACGCGCTCCCCCCTACAGGGAAGAATTTGAACCATACTAATTTAGTTACACTTGTTTTCACATAGATGTCACAGGAGTGGCCTGTGGTCAGTGTTCTGCCTCATACTGACATCTAGGAAACCAAGGTAGTACTAGGACAGAAAAATTCAGTAAATTTTGCTTAGAGGCCTTTTCATTCAGACTTAAGGATCTTTTACAAGCCTGAAAATCTTCAGATTTGGGACCCATGACCGAAAGACCCTCCCGGAGGACTTGCTCCTTGGATTTTTCCATCCTAAAAAAATCCATCGACCCCGGCCGGGTTTGAACCCGTGACCTCAGGACCAGAGGCAAGGAGCATAACCATTAGTCCACCGCGGCCGAGTAAGTCTGGATACTAATATATTTGTTAGAATTTTGTACAAAACTAAAAGTAATGAGGTGCTCCTATTAGTTGTTGCAATCAGTTTTATCTGCTTTCTTATAGACTGATATGATAATAATCAATTGTTTTCATTCATCATACATTCATATGTATACTAGCCGATTACCTGATATTACCTGGGCATTTATTTATTCTAATCTTGTCTGCAATTAGGAAATGAAAACTATCAATTTGATTCTAATCTCAGTCATTTTGAATATTATTTTTCACTCCTTCTCACTCCCATGATGATGAAGCTGAACTTACAAGGGATCTGTCAACCATTGCATGTTAAAACCTACCTCTAAATTTCTCCCAGAATTGTAATGTACCAAAGCCGTGTCCAAAAAAGTATCTGCTGCTTTTAACTGCAAGGCACAGAAATCAAAGTCAGAATCCAGCAATGGAAACTCAACATACGGAGCAGATGGACATCTTGCTTGAGTAAGAGGGGAGGGGGAAGTGGAGTGAAGTGGGACAAGGTGCAGATGGCAGATAGTGAAGGTTATCCTATCTACTAATTCAAGAGTTGTATTACTTCCCATGTCCCATGCTGTAGATACCTTGGTGCAGAGCTATAGGACTTGCACTGGTTTGAGTCTCCATGGGAAATAAATATTATCATGGAATTTCGTCTGGTATGGGACTGATGCTCACCCAGGAACGTGAAGGATTTGGGTGGCTACAGTAAGTAGTGGCTCCAGGTTGAAGAAGCCAGCTATAATGGCTAGGGATCCAATGCTGAAAACATATCTCTTCATTGACTGGATGATCGTCTAGCTATGTGATGTGATTAACACATGTGAATGTGAGGCCAGTAGACAGTTAATAGGCCAAGGGCCTTCTAGGCCTGTCACACTATGAAGTTTTTTAATTACTTCCCTACAGTTTAAATGACAGATTTAGTGCTGGATTTTAGTGCCATGCAGTTAAAAGTGGCAGATAATTTTTTGGGCATTGCCTTCTTAGATCATAATGTTTCTCTGGCAGAAGTTTCAAGGTACATTTCGACATGCAATGGTTGACAGTTCCCTTGTTAGATTTAAATGGTGTAGAGAGTGTTACAATTAATTTCAATTATCCGAAAAGCAATTTATTCAACAGTAACATCAATCCTTTTCATTATTGGTCCAAAAATTTTCCTGCGAACTTTATTCTCAAATACTCATAATCTCCTTTCCTCCCTTAAAGTCCATGTATTGCATCCATATAATATAACTGGTAGAATAATAGTTTTATATATTTTCAGTTTATTGTTTTTTGAAAAGAGTAGGGACGTCAAGTGTCTCTGTAATGCATAATAGCATGCATTTCCAGAATTGAGCCTATGTTTAATTTCTTTGTGCATCTCATTCCTATTTGTAATTATTGTTCCTAGGTATTTGAATTCAGCCACTTCCTCAAAATTTCCCTCATTTGTCATTAGCTGTCCATTTCTATTACATAATGTATTTCTATGTGTGACCATATACAGTAAAACTTGTTTAATCCAGAACATGAATAATGCAGAAATCTGTCCAATGTGAACACATTTATTGGTCCTGGCAAAACAGTAATAATTTTAGTGTATTTATCTTAATTATTATATTATTATTTATAATTTTGAATAAACCTCAACGGAACACATCATGAATCTTATAAAAGTTGTATTTATCTTGTATAAAATGGAATTTGTCCAATGCGGAAACGGAAATGTTTGTAAGGTGGAAAGATACAGATATAAATAAATTAGTTTCATTGAATTCCTGTTAGGCAAATTAACAATAAATGAAGATTCCTACCGCCGGGTGAAGTAGAATTTCTTCTACCTGTATCTGAAATTTTCTTTCGGCCTCACTGCACATCTGTTTTGTGAAATACAGGTTCCTTTAACAAATATTTGGAGTGTGACATCTGTCTTACAAATAACCAGTGCACTGTAAAATCTTAAATTAGTTTAAAGATCTGAGACCGATTGTGTTTCTTTCACAGGTAGCATTCTGAATTTACGGAATAAAAATGACTAAATCGTATGTACCATTGTCATTAAACGAAAAAGCGAAAGTGATTGAAGATAAAGAAAAACTCCCAGTACGCAAAATAATTACTAAATTTAAATGTGGAAAAACCCAAGAGCATGAGATTTTAAAACACAAAGAAAAAATAATGAATGAATGGACGCAAGAAAATGGTCAAGTGAAGAGAGAAAGAGAAAAAAAAAAGAAAAGATAATAAAGAAATCAACGAGGTGTGGTAGTGTTTTAAGTCCACGATAAAAAAAATCTCAACATTTTCGGATCGATGCTCCAAAGTCAAGCTCTAGCTGTTCCTATACCCCAAGGGAATAACGATTTCAAGGCATCTTCAGGTTGATTGTGGACAGTTTTAAAAGACGATGGGGAATCAAAGGATGTGGACGAAAGTATAGTTAGTGAGTGGAAACCGAAACTGCATACTTTAATTTCAGGATACGCGCAAGAGAGATTTTTAACGCTGATGAAACGGGATTGTTTTTTGCACGTTACTGTCAAAATCGCTTGAACATAGTATACTTCACTTTCCAGCGGCAGTGGAACCACAATTAATCCAAGGTACATAAAAAGACATACGGTGCTCTATAATCTAAGATTGATTAATAATTTTTGTTTTTTTTATAATGCAGAATCTTGTCTAATGTGGAAAAAAAAAATTGGTCCCATGCGATTCCGCTTTGAACAAGTTTTACTGTAAGATAAATTATATTTGAAGAGAAAAATTTTTGCCTAGACCGAGACTCGAACCCGGGACCCTTGGCTTTCTGGGCCAAGTCTCTACCAACTGAGCTACCGAGGCGAGTTACGATCTAGATGCAAATTTTTCTCTTATATATGTTGTAATTCCCTATCGCCAAATGCTTTTGAAACCATTGCTTCTATCTTTGCAAGTGGCGGCTTCTTAGTTAAGAAGAAAATTATTGGGAATTTAACATTACTTTATAAAGCTAGTAAGGCTTCTAATGATGTTTTTATTATTGATTTAACATTTCTCACTGAAAGATAAATTATATTTGAAGAGAAAAATTTTTGCCTAGACCGAGACTCGAACCCGGGACCCTTGGCTTTCCGGGCCAAGTGCTCTACCAACTGAGCTACCGAGGCGAGTTACGATCTAGACGCAAATTTTTCTCTAATATACGTTGTAAGTTTTACTGTATTTAGTTTTATTGATATTTACATTTTATCAAGCAAGAGGAAGACGTGATGTTGGAAGACCTAGAAGACGTTGGGCTGATGCATTATGAAGTCGGAATGGGCAATTGCCTAATCCCTGGAGTGATGATAATGATGATGATATTTACATCCAGTCCATTAGGAAATAAAATACTTATTATGTAGATAATAAAGTTTCCTCATTAATTCAGTTTTAATCAGAATAATCTTTTTTGTACAATATACAATACACAGGCAAGAAAAAATGCAAATGCAAATAATAGAAGAACTTTATCTGTAAATTCACGTCTTCCATATTTTGCAAGGAGCTTTCCTGATTGGTTAATGACACTGCCAGTGGTTTCAAGTTCATTCTGCGTTCCACGGACATTGGTTGATGAATTGACTGTGGGATAAAATAAAAGTTTATATCAATTTGACATTTTGTTAGATGTAATGCATATTATTTAGAAATAAAAATTATTGAATAAAACATTTTCAAAAACCTTATAATTACACTTATTTCATATTTATTTCTCTTTATTCTAATCATACCAAGTAAATATCATACTCTCATTTCCTAGAGTACATCACAAGAATAAAGAACTTTGAAGTGATATCATATTTGAAGAGAAAAATTATATGCTCAGACTGGGACTAGCACCCAGGACCTTTGGCTTTCAAGACCAATACTCTACCGACCGAGCTATCTGGGCAAATTCCAATCTAAATGCAAATTTTTCTCTTACACCGGTATATGTTGTAAATTCCCGCACACCAAATGCTATGAAACCTTTGCTCCTATCTTTTCAAATGGCGGCTTCTTTATTAAGAAGACATTTATTTGGGAATTTTATATTACATTAGTCCACCACTGTGGTCTCGAAGTAGCATGCTCCCTTGTCATAGAGCGGGCCCAGGTTCGATTCCCAGTCAGGACAGGCTCCTGGGTGAGGTTTTTCCTCACCTGTAAGACAAATGTCAAGAAGCTTAGAGCCCAACGGTCCCCAAAAATCATCCGGCCATCATCATCCTTATCATTATCATTCTTCACCGGTGTGGAAAGCAACGGGAAGCTATCACACCTATAATTCTCTAGTAAAGCTGTAAAGTATAGCATGAAAATGCTATAATTGCAGTTAAAGACCTGCCCTCAGGCAGAAATACTATGGACGGATATTACATTATAAAGCCAGTATGGCTTCTTTCAATGTTTTTAAGAACATTGAAATATGAAGTGGTTCTGATAGCTCACTTATAATTTGGTTGCCAATTGATTTGAAGTTCCAAAGATTCAATCCAGTTCAGACTGATGAAATTTAAGTTTCTAAAGTAAATCAAGATTTCCGTCTATAGGAAATTTCCAGAGTTTAAAGTTGTGATATGAGATTATCAGTCAAGAAAACTATAAAAACTACTTCTGATATAGATGACTCTTGCATATGATTGAATTCTGGCACAGGTTTCTGTCTTTATACTAACCAATAACTTTTTTAAAAATCTTTGACATGGGTGGTTCTGAAGTATTTATTATTTATTTAATATAACATTTTACCAACAACAACAACAACAACATTTTACCATTCGAGTACCAAATAGAATGCAGAAGATGGAACATGATTCTGAAAGGCCTTCATAGTTTTAATCACTTGATGAAGTTTCTTAAACAGAAATTTAATTCAGTTGAGGACGACTGCTGTATCAGGTACCTATTTTAACATTATATAACATTTTATTCAACTATTATAGGAAATATCACTATGAGGTTTAATTTAAAACTTAAAATAAAATTCTTTATACCTCACCTCATTTCCTATCTTCTATTTAGACCAGTTTCATAACCTTAGTGGTTACATCTTCAGTAGTTAGTTACAAGACTGGTGTTCTGTCATCCAGGAGCACTGCTTCTCCCATCTCTTGATGAATCTCCCAATCAAATCAACTTCCCGGGAATTTCAAAATTAATTTTTTTTTTTCTAAACTGCACTTTTACTAGCGCTTGATTTTTTAGTTATATTATTGTAAACTATAGCTCTTCTTTTGTATTTACTAACATTATTTAATATTTTAAACTTCTTCAAACAATTTTTATAACATTATTAGACAGTTTTGAAGTATTTATTTAAATATGCAAATCACAATATTATGACACTGTTAGAAATATTGTGATGCTAACTGCTATTTTCTCCACAGAGTATATTACTTAGTCTATGATTTTTCTATTGCTGTTTTGGGTTATCGCTGGTTGGATCAGCGTTAGGGAGTGATAAGTAAGTGTACACCCATTTTTAATAAACGTTTGGTAATTTTAATATTATTAATATATCTTTTTAGCATAGATTTGGAGATTTATTGCAAATATTGGTCATTTAAATTTCATAGCGACAGATAGTAATCGAGGATGATAATCAATATGTGGCTTGATTGTGGGTTATCGGTGGCTCTACAAACCCTGGCGCATGCGCACTGTTATTCTATTGGACTTTGAAAATATTTCATGCTAGTTTAAGTGCAGTTTTTCCATTTTTTTAACTAAGTAAGAAAAATTAATGAATTTTGAAATTCCTGGAAAGTTGATTTGTACATCAGTTCACCAACAGACAGAGTGAGAAGCAGTGCTCCTGGATGACAGAACATCGGTCGTGTAACTACTGAATATGTAACCACTAAGGTTACTAAACCAGTTTACATAGAAGACAGGATATGAGGTGAGGTGTAGAGAGTTTTATTTTAAATTTTAAAATAACATTTTACATTTATTTTGATTTCTGTCAGTTAGTTCAGTTAATCATTTACCAAAATTCTTTTTATACATTGATTTCATCTGCAAAGGTGCACACAAACAAACAGCAATAAAATTTTACAACATATAATCAAGCTTTTACTAGCATATTAAATTAAAAGATTCTTACCTCTCCTCACATTATTCTGTTAAGTAGATCGCGATTTCAGGCCTATAGCAGGCCCATCTTCAGTACACTGTTGTTGACCGGTGTTATGTCGCTCGGAAGAACCACTTCTTCTTCCCTCTGTTGGTGGACCGATGAACCTCTTGATAAGGTCAAAATTTGCGGGAACTTCGAAGTTCATAAGTTTTCCTTTGTTTTTCTGAATGTGGATCTTTTCCCAACTGTAAGTTCCTTAGGTGTCTCTATTTGTTTAATTAGACTAGCTTTTGATTCAATTCGATGTTTTTCGTACCAAGCATGAGCAGCTACTGCTGACTTTTCCAATTCTCCATTTTTGACATTTCTAAGATGTTCCTTCACCCTTGTTTTCAAATTTCTTTTCGTTTTTCCTATATAAATTTTGTCACATCTTTACATTTGATCTGATAAATTCCTGATTTATTTTCTTCTTCAATTTTTTCATTTTTGTTGGTTTTAATTATCCTATTAAGGCTGTATTCATTCTTAGGTGCTAATCTTATATTAAACTTTCTGAAAATTTTTTGAAATTTGTAGTATTTCAATGGATGGTAAGTGAATTTCTTGAATTTTATTTTTTCTGTTTGTTTTATCAGTGTGCTTTCATTAATTAATTTTTGTCTTTTGAATTTATTTATTTTCCTGTGTACCATGCTTTCATCATAACCATTATCTGTTGCCACATTAATTATGTATTCTTTTTCTCTTTTATAGTTTTCTGGGCTCATAGGAATATTTACTAATCTGTATGCTAAGCTATTGAACACTGCCTCTTTGTGAGCAAAATGGTTGAAACCCGAAGCTTTAATATAGTTGTCTATATGAGTATTCTTTCTATATATTCCAAATTCTATCCTGTTTTCTTTGTTTCGTGTTAAATTAAGATCCAAAAATGGGATTTGTCTTTCAATCTCAGTTTCGAAAAACATCGAATTGAATCAAAAGCTAGTCTAATTAAACAAATAGAGACACCTAAGGAACTTACAGTTTGGGAAAAGATCCACATTCAGAAAAACAAAGGAAAACTTATGAACTTCGAAGTTCCCGCAAATTTTGACCTTATCAAGAGGTTCATCGGTCCACCAACAGAGGGAAGAAGAAGTGGTTCTTCCGAGCGACATAACACCGGTCAACAACAGTGTACTGAAGATGGGCCTGCTATAGGCCTGAAATCGCGATCTACTTAACAGAATAATGTGAGGAGAGGTAAGAATCTTTTAATTTAATATTGAATTGAACCTCACAGTGATAATTCCTATAAAAAAAGGTTTATTTTACTAGCATATTGTTTATTTTTTATTATTTCACTCACCTCATACTTCATAATTCATAGCAGACCCTGGGTTTCTACACATCTTTTGTGACATTCTCAATGCTGTGTCACGTTCACAACTGAAGTCCGTTGGACTTCAGTTGTGAAGGACTTCAGTTGTGAACGTGACACAGCATTGAGAATGTCACAAAAGATGTGAAGAAACCCAGGGTCTGCTATGAATTATGAAGTATGAGGTGAGTGAAATAATAAAAAATAAACAATATTAAAAAACCTCATAGTGTTATTTCCTATCTACATAACTTAATTGTACTAGCATATTTGCATATTTTACCTAATGTTTCAAGTGTGTCAGAACTACGTTGAGTTGTATCAGCAAGATGACGGCTTATTGATAAAAGCTGCTCTGTAACATTTGATGATGCTTTGACGAGACTTTCTTTATCTCTTTTCTGCCTATATTACAAAACACATCTTTAAGAATATGAAAGAGAAAATGAGAATTCTGCTTTGAATTGACACCAACTACAAATGTTAAGAGATTACAGATAGCTTAGTTTAGCTTATGTTTCTGGTCTGTGAAATGCATTCTACACTTGATTATTCTAAATGCTTCTGTGCATTAATATTAACAAGCTAAAGCTATTGCTATCATTGAAATAAATAGATTAAATGTCCACAACTAAACTATTGTAATCAATGGTAAAGAGAAAAATTTATTTATATATTAAATTTGGGAATTTTTAACATTATGAGGTTCAATTAATAATAATTAAATGAATCGTGATTTTTTTCTTACCTCATAATCTTCAGGATGAGTCAGTGAAATTCACTATTGAAATGGAACAAAATAACAAGATTCCTTTTTTAGACTTATACTTAATAAGAAATGAACAACAGCAAAAAATTTAACTTAACATTTACAGAAAAGACACACATACTGACAACTACATAAAATCTTCAGGTTTTAATCATTTGGCACACAAACATGCAATTTTCAATAGTCTATTACACAGATTGTTAAATATTCAACTTAATGTAGAAGATTTTGACAAGGAATATAATCATATTGTTCATGTTGCTAAAATAAATGGTTTCGATGAAGACATTATAAAGAATAAATTAAAGAAATTCAAACAACAAAAAAGGTTACAGGAATACACCACCTTACATCATGGTCCCAAGAAAGATGTAAAATTCAAGAAATTCACTTACCATCCTGAAGTTCATAATAAGTTTCAAAAAATTTTCAGAATTTTAATATAACATTAGCTCCAATTAACAAATTCAGCCTGGGTAATCTGCTGTTAACTAATAATAAATGTAATACCCCAGACAACAAAAAATCTGGGATTTATCAATTGATTGCAAAGATTGCAACAAGATATATATATAGGAAAAACAAAAAGGAACTTGGAAACTCGTAAAAAAGAGCACTTCAGAAACATGAAGAATGCAGAAATTGAAAAATCAGCTATAGCAGCACATAGTTTATTAGAGCATCATAGGATTGAAAAAGAAGCAAAACTTTTAAAACATCTATCTAAACCTTTGGATTTAACAGTTTGGGAAAAAATATATATTCAAAAAAACCATACTAGAACTATGAACTTTGAGATTCCGGAAGAACCAAGCTTGATTACAAAGTTCTTCAAAAATACAACAGATAGCAGTTTAGGAAATGATTCATTCAAAATAACACCAGATGGCAGTTTGAAGAGGAATTCCTTCAAAAGAACACCAGATGGCAGTCTAGATAATTACCGGCAAAAAGGAGAAAAAATTGACAGTCGTGAAAACAGCTGACGATGACGACAAAGTGTCGCCGATACTGCAGTGCTGTGTTTAAAGAAACATAGATGTATGAGGTAAGAAAAAATCACGATTCATTTAATTATTAGAAAAATTTATGCCTGAACTGGGAATTAAATCTCCAACCTTTAGCTTTACATGCTGATGCCCAAGCCACTGAACCAAAGATAATAAAAGTTTTTGTCATTAACACTGATTACAATATTTCAGTTTTCTTTATTTAATTGTAATTGAGCTTGATATTCATTATTCCAAAATCTTTATATAATTGTCTATATAAATGAAATGACAAACCTGTGTCGCAATGCATTTTTCTCATTTTCTTCATTTAACAGTTCTCCTCTGCTAGATTTATCAATATAAAACATACAAGAAACATTTGCTTTCCGAAATGCTTTAAGAGTGCTGGAATTAAAACAAAATAAGTAACATTACAATTATGGGAAAAATTGCACTTAAACTTACGTGAAATATTTTCAAAGTCCTATAGAACAACAGTGGGGGGCACGCCGTAGCGTAGTGTTAAGGCACTGAGCTACAAGCCGGAGGGTCGAGAGTTCAAGTCCTGTTGGGGTCAGACTTTTTAAACTGACCCAAACCCTCTGGCGGCACTATGGCCCTGGGGTCGACTCAGCCTCTAACGGAAATGAGTACCAGACGTCTGTTCTGGGGGTAAAGGCGGCCGTCACGCAGGGCTGACAACCCGGCTGACATCAAGTGCCGATTGTCTAGAAAAAGTGGGAGCCTTAACCTCCTACTACCCCAAGGGTCTCCTGAGGCCTGTTGTGGGATCACTTCACTTTACTTTACTTTTATAGAACAACAGTGCGCATGCACCAGAGTTTATAGAGCCAGCGATAACCCACCATCAAACCACATATAGATTATCATCCTCGATTACTATCGATATTGTACTAAAGTTCAAAAATCTTATGCTACATGGTAGCATGTCATTATGAAATTTAAATGACTAATCTTTGTAATAAATCCTCAAACCTATGTTAAAAAATTATATTAATAATATTTAAATTACCAAACGTTTATTAAAAAATGGTGTACACTTACTTATCACTCCCTAATGCCAACCCAACCAGCGATAACCCAAAACAGTGATAGAAAATTCCTAGACTAAGTAATATACTCTGTAGAGAAAATAGCAGTTAGCATCACAATATTGTCTAACAGTGTCATAATATTGTGATTTGCGTATTTAAATAAATACCTGAATATTGTCTAATAATGTTATAAAAATTGTATGCAAAAGTTTGAAATATTAAAAAATGTTGGTAAATACAAAAGAAGAGCTATAGTTTACAACAATAAACTGAAAAATCAAGCGTAAGTAGAAGTGCAGTTGAGCCGAATTATGTCCACTGCTCCTCTAAACTATTATAATGTAAGATTTTTTATGGGCTAATTTTTAAATGTATTTAATAAAAATTCTGATGAAAAATAGCGCCTCATATGTATTTCTCACCTGACTAGTTTTGGAGACTAGTCAGATAAGAAATTTCCGATTAATATATATAATACAAACTAATACCCGTCCACCGCTGTAGTCTCGAGGTGGCGTGTTGGCTTGTCACGCAGCGGGCCTGGGTTCGATCCCCGGTCGGGACAGTTTTTCTGGGTGAGGTTTTTATCGGGGTTTTTCCTCACCTGTAAGACAAATGTCAGGAAAACTTTAAGGCCCACATGATCCCCAAAATTATATGGCCATCATCCTTATCATTATCATCATCCTTCACCGGTGTGGAAAGTGACGGGAAGCTACCACACCTACAATTCCCTATCCCTAGTAAAGCTGCAAGCATAGCATGAAAATGCTATGATTGTAGTGAAGGACCTACCTTCGGGCAGAATTACTATGGATGGAACTAATACCTGGTGTGCACAGATACACCTAAATAAATTAAATGTGTTTTTATGTTCAGTTGAATAAGTAAAAAGAAAAATAATAATGAATTTATTTTGTATTTATTTTTAGATACTGATTATCCAGCGTTGCCCGGGAATCTACTTGTCCCTATCTTCTTGGCTTAGGCCCCTATATGAGTTGAAGGACAAAAATGGTTATCGTGAGTTTTCCGTAAAAGATAGACATATGCTGTCATGAACTTTTTTGTAGATTTTTTTTTTAGATATTCAATTCTGTGTACATTAATTTGGTGTATTTATAATGGTTTAGGCAACATAAGCCATTTAATCATTCAAAAGTGACTTTTTTAATGCACCGAAGCATTCTGCCTCACTTAAGTACAATAGCTGAATGTAGGATTACAAAGTATGACAATGTACATCCATGTTTAAAAGCACATTTGGGAATTTATCATGAAGATTGGTAATACCAACTGTATGGATAGTCCTGCCATCTATGGAACAAGTTCATGACCATTGTGCATGCACACTACTATTCTGCAGGACTTAGAAAATTCTGGCGAGACTTAAAGATCAATTTCTCCCTAACTTTAAATTATTTTAAATTTGGTATAACTACAACATATTTAGCATAAGTAATTTTTCTGACACTACTCCCAGCATCTGAGCATCAAATTAAATTTAAAAGTACATAGAATAATGTTTTATGTCATAGTTATGGAGTAACTAAATCACTGCACCTTGATAACTGATTTCGATGACTTTCTACTTCTTTTAACAGAAGTATTCTTTCTGGTTCTCTTTCATGTTCTTTAGCAAGATTTTCCAGTTCTTCTATGTGTTTCCTAAGAGCACTTATCTTTGATCTGCCTTCACTATTCAATTCATTTAAAACTTCAAGAGGACCAGGACATGTGCTAATATCCTGAAAATAAAACATATCCAGTTAAATGTTTTCTGCTAATCTGAGAATTAATAGCTCTAATTTTGTCAAACTATATAAACATGCAAGTTTTTTTTTTCGGAAAAAATAAAAAATAAAGACGATCCTAACCTCTAATTATCATCGTTATGTATATATTAAATTGCCAACTTAAATTACGTACAGAAAGTTCATTACCTGTATCAATGCTTTCACCAGTAAATTGTGATTAACAATTTCTTGACGTAATACATCAATTAAATGGTTGCTTTCCGACATTATTCTACATTTACATTAATTTGACACTGACAGGTGATATAACATAATGGAGACTCCATTTATCCAAGTTCCATGCACGTTCCCTGTGTTGGAGTATACAAGGTTCTCTATGGTACAAGGATCATAGCGTATATTTTATCCATAGCATAGAGGATCCATAGTACATATCTTATCAGTCGTAACAATATAGAAAAAAGTCGCAATACGCTAATTTATAATATAAAAAATGCCGTCGTTGTAATTAACTATCCATTTCTTTATTTCAATAATAAAGACAATTTCATATTTATTCACTAAAAATATAGTAAATATATTCGGAAAAACTGCACTTAAACTAGCGGGAAGACGAGCTCTAGTTTACAACAATATAAATGAAAAATAAATCGCTAGTAGAAGTGAAGTTGAGCCATATATTCAATTTAGCGATGACCACCATCATAAAAATAGTACCTTTTAATATAATTTATAAATGTAATCAAATATTTCAGACCATTGACCATAAATTGAATAATGCTCTATGGCTCAGTAACATAGATTATAATCTCACTTGTTTTGTTAGCTCCCAATAGGTAAAGTGATCCAGGAGACTTTTGGGGTAGTAAGAGGACTTAAGGTTCCCACTTTTTCTAGACAATCATCACTTGATGTCAGCCGGGTTGTCATCCCTGAGTGACGACGCTTTTTACCCCAGAACAAACACCTGGTACTCATTTCCATTAGAGCCCGAGTTGCCCCAGATCTATAGTGCCACCAGAAGTTTTGGGTGAATTTAAAATCCTAATCCCATCAGGATTCAAACCCTTGACCTTCCTTGCCTTAACCAACTATGCTATGGTGTGCCGTGTTGGCTCCGAATAACAAATATAAATTTCAAAGCTTACAATAAGCATAAGATTAGTGTGAATGGATGAAGATGACCACTTACTTTATCTATCTACAATGGCTTAGCCCAATGTTGAGCATTAGCCTTTGTTAGGAGTTACTGGATCAAGTTAATTTAGATAAGCTTATTTGCCTACATGACATGAATGGTACGTGGTCAACATACCAACCCAATGAGACATCTAGCAGGCAACTAAGATATTACTATGATGATGAAGTTGGTAAATTTTTGCTTAGAGGATACTTTATTCAGGCTTAAGAATCTTTTACGAACCTGAAAATCTTCAGACTCCGTATCCACAGCTTAAAGTCCCTCCCAGAGGACTTCCTCAATGGATTTTTCCATCCTAAAAAATCCATCGACCCTGCAACCCTCAGGACCAGAGTTAAGGAGCATAACCACTAGTCCATTGCAGCCGATACAATTTATTTTAACATGAGCAATAAACTGTGAACATTTTTGAATAAATTCCAATTATCAGTGGTGGCTCTTGTCTAAACTAAAAGAACATTGAACTTCCAAATTGACACATTATATTTCTGCCTAATTCATGCTTTTTGCATCTAGTTACTCCATTAGCAAGAAGAGAGATTGAAACAGGTATCTTTTCCATTGCCTCTTGCATTTCTTACAAGCTAACAATCTAATCCGTGGAGGTTCAAAGGAGAACTTTTCCTTGCACAATATCTCCACAACATAAACCCTTAGTATGTATGGATTAAATGTTTACTGCATAATTTATGAATTTCTAGATATTTTATATATTGTTAAAAATACAAGAAAACTATTTATCATTACTACTATTCACTATTTTTAATCAATTGGATTTTCTTTCTCGGGGGTAAGTGAAGCCATTGAACATATAGCCAGTGAGACTAAACATACATCAAAATTATGAGACCTGGAGAAATTACCAAAAACAGCTGGACTGTGCTTGAATAAACGAGAAACTGAAATAAAGATGGTAGATAATGCAATATAAATGTCATTGCAGCTCAATCATATCAGAGGAAGATATTCCATTCCATAGTAATTCTACCCGAGGACAGGTTTTTCACTGCAATCATAGCATTTTCATGCTATGCTTTACAGATTTACTAGGGAATTATAGGTGTGGTAGCTTCCCGTTGCTTCCCACACCAGTGAAGGATGATGATGATGGCCGGATAATTTTCGGGGATGTTGGGCCCTAAGCTTCCTGACATTTATCTTACAGGTGAGGAAAAACTCAGAAAAAACCTCACCCAGGAGACTGTCCCAACAAGGAATTGATCCCAGGCCTTCTACGTGACAAGGCAGCATGCTACCTTGAGACCACAGCAGTGGACTGGAAGATATTAAGTTCAGAATTAGAAAAATCAGTTGTCACCATATGAAGAATCAAACAAATCTCGATTAGAGATAAATTGAGACTATTTAATAGCAATCTGAAAAGTACATTGCTATATGAGCAAAAAATTTTGGATAGAAATAATTGCAATATATAAAAGACTGCAGGTATAGTACCGGTATATACTGTATAAACAGATTCCTGAGGTATATTTTGAGAATCTGTTCATAAGAACTGCCTATATAGTCCACTGTAACAGCATTTCTATTTGGAATCCCAGTTGTCTGATTTTGATTCTTGGCTATATCATAAAGTTTTTTGTCGAATATAGGTTTGTCTTGAGGACAATTGAGTAGCTACTTAATAAGAGTAGTTTACAAATTTGGTTATGAAATGGTAAAATCAAATGTTTCTTACCACTCCTCATACAAATCTTCTAAGTAGATCGCAATTTCGAGACCATGACTGTCTCATCTTCAGTACTATTTTGGCGACTGATGTTATGTCGATTGGAAGAAACATGACATCAGTCGCCAAAATAGTACTGAAGATGAGACCGTTATGGTCTTGAAATTGCGATCTACTTAGAAGATTTGTATGAGGAGAGGTAAGAAACATTTGATTTTACCATAAATTAAACCTCATAGTGATTAATTCCTATAAAAGTTAAATATTGGTTATGAAAATTCAAAGCTAAGGATAAGGGATATGGCATACTAACTAGGTGCATCTTACACTATCATCTATTAGCCAGCGACATAATCACTAAATTCAACCTTGAGTCTTTTTTTACCCTCAGGAGCCCCCCAACTACGGGATATGTGGATGGCGACCACAAGGTGCCCAAGCTGAGCAAAATATTGCTTCCACTTACTTGTGTCTTGCTCCTTACTTTTATCTTTAATCAATCTGGTATTTCTTCCTTTTCTAGTACCAGATCCCTCTTTCTACTTTCCTATCCAGTCTCCCTTGCCTGACCTCTTGTTTTCTTTGACCCAGATGGTATTAGAGTATTCGAGGCTGAAGGGTTCATTTCTGTCTTTCCTATATCTCTTTCTTTTAACCTCGTGGACACTCACCTTGAATGGCGACCACAAGGTGCCCAAGCTGAGCAAAATATTGCTTCCACTTACTTGTGTCTTGCTCCTTACTTTTATCTTTAATCAATCTGGTATTTCTTCCTTTTCTAGTACCAGATCCCTCTTTCTACTTTCCTATCCAGTCTCCCTTGCCTGACCTCTTGTTTTCTTTGACCCAGATGGTATTAGAGTATTCGAGGCTGAAGGGTTCATTTCTGTCTTTCCTATATCTCTTTCTTTTAACCTCGTGGACACTCACCTTGAATGGCGACCACAAGGTGCCCAAGCTGAGCAAAATATTGCTTCCACTTACTTGTGTCTTGCTCCTTACTTTTATCTTTAATCAATCTGGTATTTCTTCCTTTTCTAGTACCAGATCCCTCTTTCTACTTTCCTATCCAGTCTCCCTTGCCTGACCTCTTGTTTTCTTTGACCCAGATGGTATTAGAGTATTCAAGGCTGAAGGGTTCATTTCTGTCTTTCCTATCTCTCTTTCTTTTAACCTCGTGGACACTCACCTTGAATGCCCACATAAGCTGCATGTTCAAATGCAGACCCATTGCAACTTATAGCATAAGTATGCAGTGGATTCCTGTCATCAGCTACGGCTGGATACATGTAATGAAGAAGTAGTAACCTTGAGTCTTTGGAGCTGTCATGCCATGGATAATTTGATGTAATCTAATGTGTTCACTAACTCACTGGCACTTTCGAACTGATAGGTTCAAGGCCATGTGGACATAAGACATAAGCTCTCCATACTTCCCTATCTTGAGCTAATGATTTCCAATTATCTCCTATATAATTTACCCCCCTCAAATCATGGTTTGTTATTCTCCCACCTCATTCTTGGCCTACCTGCTGGAGGACACTTATCCTCTCGTTTTCCTACAATGAGTTTCCAGTCCTCTCATTTCCCATTTAAGCCATATGCCCTGCTGATCACAGTCTATGAGACTTAACTGTTATTATATCTGGCTTCCCATAAAGGTCATGCAGCTCACTGTTAACAGTCTTCTCCATTCACCTATCTCTATGTCTCTTTTTGGTCCAAAAATTCCCCTAAGAATTTTATTGTCAAATAGTTGTAACCTTTTCTCCTCCCTTAAAGTAGGAGTCCATGTTTTGAATCAATATAATATAACTGAGAGAATAACGTTTTATATACGGTATATTTTTAGTTAAACATTTTTTCAGAGAAATGGTATGATAGAAATCCCTATAATGCATAATAGCATCAATTTCCTGCATTAAATTGCAAACTTCTCCACAGTACATATGTTGAGAAGGCATGTGGTACTGTTGGTAGAGATTTGTCCATCAGATATGGACT
The DNA here is from genome assembly GCA_030220185.1 of Diploptera punctata. Classification (NCBI taxonomy): domain Eukaryota; kingdom Metazoa; phylum Arthropoda; class Insecta; order Blattodea; family Blaberidae; genus Diploptera; species Diploptera punctata. The sequence continues at coordinate 1,315,218 of JASPKZ010003048.1, read as the reverse complement.
GTTAAGCCTGGTGACTCATTTGGTTGTTTTTTGATAGTAGTAGGCTATGTGCCAGCACCAGGTTTCACCTTCTCCCTTTTCATCATCATCATCATCCCTCATACAATACATAAACATCATCCTACATTTCTCTCTGTACACAAGAATACATCATTTACATAAAGTGATCTGCTGAAATGGTGCATAAATTGAAAATATACCACATTAATGTCATATATCCCTCCCAGCATAGAACCCAAAGCACATGAAGTACAGTGGGTGACATTAGAGCAAATACATATTTTTCACAATAAACAGAAGTTACAATTTAAGTATAATATCAGTTAAAAGACTAGATTAGATAGATAAAAACTCAAGTTTTATTTAACATATTTTATTATTAAACATTATACAATGAAAACATAATAAATATTCATAGTACATTACATGTTTTTTTTTTTCGATTGAACTTAAAATTGACAATTGTAAATATCATTATATGTTTATGATCAAAAATAAGAATCATAAAATATGGAATGTCTTACAAAAGAGAAAGTGCAGAAAGTTAAAATTACTTTATTCACCTTCCATTTCATATTAATTACATCCTTTAACATAAATTCCTAAGTATTGCAATAACTACTGTAACATTGTATTGCAGGAATAATATTTTTTTGTCAATACTTTTTACTTTTTAAAAAGGACAGATGGTAGATTTGACCATTCCTAAATTCGTATCAATTGTTTTAACTCCAGCTTAAATTAGCTAACCTACAAAGTTTAACTTTTATAGGAATTAATCACTATGAGGTTTAATTTCACCATAACCTACAAAGTGTAATATTTATGCTTAACTTTTTCCTTAATCAGCTTCATGGGCTAGTGGTCAGCATTTCTCACTACGGTTCATGAGGCCCCAGGTTTGATTCCTAGTCAGACCACAGGAATTTTTCCTTAAAAGGAATTCTCAATGATCTGGAATTTAGGGTAAGTTTAGGTTAAGAACTTCCCTGATGCTTGTTATCATTTATCACCCATCATATCATTATTTGGGTAATGTAACTCTGCCTTCCAGGTGCCCCAATCTAAGAAATGGATTACAATTCTGCTAATACCAGGGGAGAAAGTCAGAAATGACTAAAGACAATGTGGTGGCATTGGACAAACAAAAAAAAAATGTTCTCATAAAACTGAGATTTTGTCTTTTCTCCAAAGAAATTTCAGAAATCCTCAACACTAATATCAGAATCAATTCGTTACATAATGAAGAAGGAAATAAATATATATATGATTGTGAAGAATACTAATTTCTAATGTTCTAAAGTTCAAATTCAATTATATTTGAAAAGAAAAATTATATGCTCAGACTGGGACTCGAACCCAGGACCTTTGCACTCTAGGCAAATGCTATACCAGGTGAGCTATCTGAGCGATCTCCAATCTAAATGCAAATGTTTCTGTTATATATGCTGTTAATTCTCATGTACCAAATGCTATGAAACCTTTGCTTCTATCTTGCAAATGGTGGCTTCTTTATTAAGAAGACATATAAAGCCAGTATGGCTTCTTTCGATGTTTTTATTTTTCATTCCATACATCTCAATGATGGATAAATTATATTTGAAGAGAAAAATTATATGCTCAGACTAGGGCTTGAACCCAGGACCTTTTGCACTCTAGGCGAATGCTCTACTGATTTCAATGTTGGTTAAAACTGAATGTTTGCATTACCAGTATTTTTGTTCTTCATTGGAGAGGGACCTTCATTTTTATAATATTCAGCACTGATTGCAATACGGAATTCATGAGAAGATTTCTTCCAACAAAATGGTGGGTTTTTCATTTAGTACAAAATTATTCTACATCACATTATTTACATAAAACTACATATACATATAACAAAGTAAAATATTAAAATAAATTAAATTTGGGAATTTTTAACATTATGAGGTTCAATTAATAATAATTAAATGAATCGTGATTTTTTCTTACCTCATACATCTATGTTTCTATAAACACAGCACTGCAGTATCGGCGACACTTTGTCGTCATCGTCAGCTGTTTTCACGACTGTGACTGTCGTGAAAACAGCTGACGATGACGACAAAGTGTCGCCGATACTGCAGTGCTGTGTTTAAAGAAACATAGATGTATGAGGTAAGAAAAAATCACGATTCATTTAATTATTATTAAAATAAATACCTGGAAGGTGCCATTGTCCTCAACTGGAAGGATATGAGCAGAACGATAGAGCTCCTAACTGTTGTTATTATTTTGCGACACTTCTAATATCAGCAGCCTTACAGCATCGTCAGTAGCTGCTGAAGATGGAAGCTCATTTCAGAAAGGCCTACAGTTCTTAAGCTTTTTAACAATAATTTTTAACCTGGTTTAGGATGACAGCACCTGCAAGGTATTTATTTTAATATTTTACTTCGTAACTATTTACCTCAATGGAAATTTATTATGAATTTTATCAATATTGAACATATATATAAAACAAACTTACTAAATTCAATTACATACAGAAAAAATTTGCACGGCTAAGAAAAAAATCTTTTACTCTCATAGCAACAACACACAAACAGATTAATGTTGCAAATTAAATTCACAACATCACAAAATTTAAATAACATATGTATTTTCTGTCTAAACATAGCAAAAAATATACAAAATGTGATCATTTTATATCTTTAAATAATAGAAAATATTATCAAAGATGCATCATCTGCATGGTTTGGACCTTCAGGTCTGTTCTGCTTATTCAGAAACCTAAATTGTCTTGCCATCTTCTTCTTGGTTAATAAATTAGAATAAGAAATAACATTATGAAGTTCTTCTTAATAAATATGGTGAATCCGGAGTCATCTTACCTCATATCTTGTGTTCTATTTGAATATGCTTCGGTATATCATGTGTACCATCTTTTTCAGATTGTTGAATTTTAATTAATCAATTGATTTGGCATTTACTTCATGAAAATCTATTTCTGTGTTAATTAAATGAAAATAAAACTTACAGTTTTATATCATCATCATCATCAACTTTAAGGTATGGGCCTGTTGGCCTGTTCTGCTCCCCAGTGCACTATATGCTGCAGGTGCAGGTCGTCTTTCCAATGACGTTTTGGTCTTCCTATATTTTTCGACCTAGAGGCCTATAATGAAGCAGCTGCTTTGATAAACGATTATTTAGCATTCTTTGTATATGTTCAAACCAATTATGTTTATTTCTGTGTATTCTCTCGTTTATATTATATATTTGTAATTCATCTCTGATATCTTGACTTCTCTTTTGATCTCTTAGAGATACACCTGCAACTGATCTGAGAAATCTCATTTCTATTGCCTCAATTTTATTTTTATCAGAGATCGTTAAAGGCCAAGTCTCAGACCCGTATGTTAACGTTGGAATGGTACTGTTTTGTAAAATTTTAAATGAGTTTCCCTTGTGGTCTTATTTCTCAAATATCTTCTTATTGAACCACATATCTGTTGAAATTTCCCTAATTTCTTCTCCATGTCCAAATTTTGCTGGTACGATATCATGCATCCCAGATAATTGAAACAAGTTACTTGTTCAATTATGTTTGCTCCAATTACAATTTTTGTCCTTTTATGCTGAGTTCCAATAAATGCCATTGACTTTGTTTTCTCTGTTGATATCTTTAAATTATAATCATTTATTAGTTTCCAGTTTTATATGATTTTCATATTTATTAAAATAAAAATTCATTACATCTGTTTCAGTATATTGTACCTTCTTCAGACGAATTTTATCATGATTACAAATGAATTTTGTTATTATATATAAACTGCAGTACATAACAACTGTAACTACGCAACTGAATGTAAACAAACAAATTCGTCTGAAGAAGGTAGAAAGTACTGAAACAGTTGTATCGAATTTGTATTTTAATAAATATGAAAATCATCATATTTGAAGAGAAAAATTATACGCTCAGACCGGGACTTGAACCCGGGACCCTTGGTTCTCTAGACCAAGTGCTCTACCAACTGAGCTACCTGAGACAAGTACCGATCTAAACGCAAATCTTTCTCTTATACATTGTAATTCCCTTCCAACAAATGCTCTGAAGCCATGCTTCTATCTTGCAAATGTCGGCTCCTTTATTAAGAAGACATATTTGGGAATTATACATTACAGCCAGTACGGCTTTTTGAAAATCATATTAAACTTTAAGTTTTATTTTTGTTGAATTTTACATTGTCGGCCCTGGATGTCGGCTCCCACTCCATTTTTTGGCTGACTGAAGAACTTTTAAATCAAATCTTTTTCTCTGGTAATTTCAAAACAAGATTATGAATTTTGAAATTCATAGGAAAAAAGATTTACTAAATTCTCATGTTATGGACCATATTTATTCAAAGTGATGATGCTACTGACTTAAAAGAATATATTAAAAAAAATAACTTGTGCTATCAAAACAAAAATCTCTTTTAAACTTGTAAAATATTTTTCATTTAATTTTATTTATGTTCTAACAATCACTGAGTCATGTCATAACTGACAATACTATAGGCTACTATACAATACTGAACATGTCTTGAATATATTTGTAAAAACATACAACAAACACACTGTGTTAAACATTGTAGCATTTAATCAATATTCTTAACACAATTATTTATTATAAAAATTATATATTACACAATAATCTGGAGTTTATAAGTATTTAAAATCTTATAAAATTAAATTTTTATTTTTGAACTGATCAATACTTAATTGGCTAAAAATGAAACATCACATTTCTTACGAGGAATAAAAAAGATAATAGTGAAAAATTCAGTATATTTTAAACTTTAATCTATATTCAAAGTTGAACAAATTTAAATCTATGAATTTCGACATTCCGGATGAACGTGACCTCATCTCGAAGTTCATCGAATCAACACCAGATGGCAACGATATCTCAAAGTTCGTCAAATCAACACCAGATGGCAACGTTATAGAGGGAGATTCCAACGAATATCCGGTAGTCATAATGGCGGTTGAAAATGAATGACAAGATCATTTGAAAACTATAGTTACCGTGTTTGAAAAACATGAAATATGAGGTAAGATGTTAAAATGACTCATTAATTTATTATTTAATCTATATTTCTATGTAAAGTAAAGTGATCCCACAACAGGCCCGGAGGCCCTTGGGGTAGTGGGAGGTTAAGGCTCCCACTTTTTCTAGACAATCGGCACTTTTTGTCAGCCGGGTTGTCAACCCTGCGTGACGGCTATAAATTTAAAATTATATTCATATAATAGAGTTGGGAATTTTTACATTATGAGGTTTTCTTAATAAGAATCAAATGAATCACAAATTCTTCTTACCTCATACATCTATGTTGTTTAACATAGAACGGGGGTATCAAGAGTCATCCACTCCCATTCTCAGCTGTTATCATGACGGTCAATTCTTCATCATGCCAGTCATTTTCAAAATTGCCATCTAGTGTTGATTTGAAGAACTTTGTAATAAAATTTTGTTTGCCCGGAAATTCATGGATCTAAGATGATTTTTCTGAATGTATATCTTTTCCCAAACTGTTAATTCCAAAGGTTTAGATAGATATTTCAAAAGTTTTGCTTCTTTTTTAATTCTATGATTCTCTAATAAACTATGTGCTGCTCTTGCTGATTTTTCAATTTCACCATTTTTTATATTTCTAAAGTGTTCTTTTTTTGCAAGTGTCTAAATTCCTTTTTGTTTTTCCTATATTTACTTTATGAGAAGAATTCATGATTCATTTGATTCTTATTAAATATTGCATACATAATAAATTTTAATTTAGACAATATTAATAAAAGTAATAAACTTTTAAGTAGATTTATCATATTTTGCTACTTGTTGGAGAAAATAATATTGATTACACACTAAATATTCTAAATTATTGCATGCTAAGATTCTACTATGAATTAAAGTTAAAATTTACACCTGAATTTTAATTTAAAATATAGGGCTTAAATTTATGATTCTTTACACTTCATAACCTTAAAAAACTACAAAAATACAAATTAATACACAGATTATTTACCCAACTGAAATTAACTCACTGGCAATATCAAACCCATAGGTTTCTTATTCCATCTCATTCTTAGCAGTCATGAATCTATGGGTTTGATAGTTCCAGTGAGATAGGTAGTTTAAACTACACAGAGACATTTAGGGCTATTTATTATTTTGACATACAAAGGGATTAAGAATTAATTTAAAGGGAAGATGGATATGTCTCTACAGATTTCAGATTTAATTTCTTATACTAAAATATTTTTTTATACTCCATTCAACTGTAACACCAGTCTTAAATTCAAACTTTCAGAAGAGCCACTATTTATTTTTAACAGATATTAACATAATGAAAATTAATTAAATAAGTCATATCTCACCTCATACTTCATGTTCTTCAAGCATAGAAACTGCAGTTTTCAAGAGGAATCCCTCTCACCTTCAACTGTCATTACAATTACTGAATTTTGCCAACACCAGATGGCAACTTTGAAGATGAAGATGAGTATTTAGACTGAAATTCGACAGTCATAATGATGGATGAAGATGGGAGGGATTCTTCTTGAAAACTGCAGTTTCTGTGCTTGAAGAATATGAAGTACAAGGTGAGATACAACTCATTTAATTAAAATAACCTCAAAATATCACTTCCTAAAATTAAATATTATTTAATTAAATTTTATTAATTGAAAACCTCATAATGTTATTTACCATAATTAATTTATGAATAGACACCAATATATTCTTACTTGAAAGATAAATTATTTAATAAAGGTTAAAAAAATAGTAAACGCCATTTTATTTGACAAATATCATTTATAGATACAGATGAGGCAGAAATATGATAAGCTAGTGACCATCAAAAACTAATTTCTTTAAAGAGAAAAATTTATGTCTGAATCGGAAATCAAACCTCAGTTCTTCATATCTATGTGATGATGCTCTTACCAATTTAGCTATCCAGCCTTTCCATCCCATTAAAAAAAAATTGGGGATTCTATGCCACCCCTCCGGCCCTGAAATTGAAAATTTTACAATTGAATTTAATAGTTAAAATTTTGAACCCTGCTGGGTATCAAAGTCAGATCCACTAGTCAGGAAGCAGTCATGCTACCACTTCAGCCAGCATAGTGGACAAGAAGATTTATGTGATAAGATGAGGTATAACATTTCTGATTAAATTTTTAATTTTATTATTAGAATTTACTTATTCAAAATTCCAAGTTTATATTATTATGCCATAAGCTACATCAGTATTTTATAATATACTTCAAGTGCAATTTGTAGTCATTCACAAGGGCTCATGAAATTGTTTAGTGTGAATTTAAGAATACTGATCTATCTCCATTACAAAAATTACATTGCTAATATAATTCTCATAAACACATTTTCAATTTACCAATACAGAGTGCAGTTATCCAAGACCATCTCACTCACTGTGATAACATACGTAAATATACAGGAAAGCAGGCTTGAAACAAATGTCACATTTTTTAAAGGTAAAATTGTATCATCTTACCTCATATTCTTCTTCTTCTTCTTCTTAAATTAATTTCGGATCCTCCTTCGGTTCTATTATCAGCATTTTCTTGACTGTTGTTATGTTGTCTTGAAGAAGCAGCTCTTCAAGGTGACATAATAGTCCAGAAAATACTGATGATGGAACCAAAGGAGGATCCGAAACTAGTCTAAGAAGAAGAAATGAGGTGAGGTGATAAAATTTTACTTAAATAAATAATATTTCATAGTGTTGATTCCTAAAAAAAGTTAATTAGTCACATATTTTATTTGAAGAGAAAAATATATGCATATTATTTCTCTCCTTTGATATGCATTTGAATCAGAATGCCTGGTAGCTTAGTGGATAGAGCACTGGTGTACAGAACCAGAGATATCAGGTTCAAATCACGATTCAGGCATATATTTTTCTCTTCAAATGAAATTTGTTATTTGGTGAGAAGTGATAAATTTAATATTTAAGATTGAAAATGTCACATAGTTTAACCTCATAATCCTTCCTTCAATGAATCTTGCAAACAGCTAATTCCTGCCAGTGACGGTATAATGAAATCATTGGTAGCATCTTCTACACATTTAACTGTATAAATAAATCAATTTACATTTACAGAATGCATTTCAATTGTCTTAACTTATATTTTTGTTATATTATTTTTAGTCTGATCATCTTACCTCAATATTAATGCTGATTTGTTCTTGGACATGTTTCAATACAGAATTACCTCAATATTAATGTTGATTTGTTCTTGGACATGTTTCAAAACAGAATTGTTTTGAAACATGTCCAAGAACAAATCAACATTAATATTGAGGTAAGATGATCAGACTAAAAATAATATAATTAAAATAACCTCAAAACATCACTTCCTAAAATTAAATATTGTATTTTTGTACTCTAGTTCTTCTATTATAGTTTCTTAGTAGATGGTAAAATTGATTTAAACCCATCTTCAGATACTATGGTACAGACAGATGCTGAAATGCACTTGGACCAAATTTTAAAAAATCTTAAACATATCTCAAACATACTCTGATTGAGTTCAAATAGTTTGATTCTTTATTTTTTATATTTTAATGACAAGCTTTCACATACAATTGACACTATGATATCTGCTACTGAAACAATATAGGCTACTGTAATATGTACATTTTTATAAAGATCATTTTTATTTGGAAGTAATAAAATAACTGTACATTTTTTAACATAAGGAGCATGAACATAAGATATACTTGAGAGCCCAATATGAAAAATAAAATATTACTGTACTTGTATTTAAACTTAGTAGAAAGTAAAACTATGAGGTATTGATAATTTAATATTGAAAATATATCACATCACCTATTTTGTCTTCTTTTTAAATCTGTTTTGGAATTATTCCATCTTCAGTATTTTCAACCATCTGTTGGTAGATTGATGAACCTCCAAATCAAATAACATTCTCTGTGAATTTAAAAATCCATTCATTTCTCCTTCTTGTCTTTTTTTAATGTGTTTTTTTTTTTCCCCAAATCATGAGTTCTTTATGTTTTTCTATTTGTTTTATTAATTTAGCCTTTTTTTTCAATTTTATGTTTTTCTGACCAAACGTGAGCAGCTAATGCAGATTTTTCTACTTCCTCAAATTTGAAAACCAGAAAGAAGGAACATCTTAGGAAAGTTAAAAATGGGGAAGTAGAAAGTTTGCAGTAGCCACTCATTTTTGGTCAGAAAAAAAAAATCAAATTAAAAGAAAGGCTAAATTAATAAAACAAATAGAAAAACCTAAAGAGCTCATAGTTTGGAAATAAATCCACATCCAAAAAAACTAGAAGGATAAATGGATGAATTTTCAAATTCCTGGGGAATGTGGTTTGAAGGTTAATTGCTCTACCAACAGATGGAGGAAAAAGCAGTGCATTACCACAACAGAGCAATGGTCGTGAAAATACTGACGATGGAATAATTTTGAAGCTGGTCTAAAAAGAAGACAAAATATGAGGGTAGGTGATATAATTTAATATTTAATTACTGTGTTTATCAAATTTCACACTCTAATTTATTAATTTTTTTTATTTAACCAAATGTAAGTTTATTTAGGTATTAAAAAGTTCAGGACCAATAACAGAATAAAATGCATTAATAGATGGGTGAATCCTGAGTTATCTTACCTCATAACTTATTGAGTTCTCTTTGAACATGTTTTGATATACCATGTATATCGTCGGCTTTTCCAGGCTGTTGAATTTTACATTGCCAGCCCTCGATGTCAGCTCCACTCCATGTATTGGCTGACCAAAAAACTTGTAAATCAAATGTTTTTCCCGGGAATTAAAAAAATCATAATCCCATTTTTGTTCTTTTGTATGTAGATCATCTACCAAACAGAGAGTTCTTTTGTATTTTCCAACTGTTTCAATAATTTTGTGTTTACATAGATTTTATGCTTTTCCGACCAAACATGAGCAGCCACTGCAGATTTTTGTACTTCTCCATTTTTTACATTCTAATGAGTTCTTTTGTTCCAATGGTCAAGTTTATCTTTGTTTTCCTTATGTATATCTTATCACAATCAGCACATTTTATTTGGTATATTTCTGATTTTTTCCCCCTCATCAATATTTTTATTTTCGTTTATTTTGACTCCAGATTCTTCTTCTTCTAGTAGGTGTCTTCAACTTCAGTGAAGTTTTGGCCTTCTCAACTACTTTTCTCTGTTCAGATCTATTCTGGATACAGTCTGGCCAATATTTAATTTTCATTTCTGATGCATCTTTTATGATGTCATCCTGCCATCTGCTTTTTTGGCTGTTCAGCTGTTCTGGTGCATATTGGTTTCCATTTGTTTATTCTTTTTACAAGTTTGTCTTCTTGCATTATATTCACATGTCCAAACCAGCACAGCCTTTGAGCTTTAATGTGGTTTATTATATTTTTATTTTGTATTAAATTATTTAGTTCGAAGTTCATTTGTATATGCCATGTGCCATACCTTTCTCTAATTGGACCAAAAATTCTCCGTAATATTTTCCTTTCAAACATTAATAGTTTTTGTTTATCAGAATATTTCAGTATCCATATTTCAGAGCCATAAGTTACAACTGGTCTTATTACTGTATTATACAGCTTAATTTTAGCTAGTCTGGAGACAAATTTACTTTTAAAGAGCATTCTATTTGCATAGTATGCTCTATTACCCAGGAAAATTCTTTTGCTAATTTTTTCCTCTATACTTTCTTTGTTCCATTTACAGTTGAACTAAGATATTTATATGATTCTACATCTTCTATTTTTATATAATTGATGGTCAAATTACATATTTTTCATTTTTTGTTGTACATTTTAAATATTTTGTTTTTGAATTATTTATTACTAATCCATATTCAACTGATTTTCTTTTTTTTTAAGTTATGAGGTAAGTTGACTCCAGTTTCATCTTATTTATTAAGAAGAGCCTCATAATGTTACTTTGCATTTTCATTCATTCATTTTGAGAATTTTCCTCATCATTGAGGATTTTCTCCAACCAATCTAAGTAATTACATGAATTTAAAAAAATACATAAATGACTACAGACTTATAGACTATCAGTTTGCAACAAACATTCACAAATTTCCCTTAATTAAAGTTCTCCATTGTAATTTATTTTTATTGTAATTTATTAATAAATTTAAGGTAATTAATTCATCTTTGAGAGAAATACAATCAAGAAAATGTATTTAATGTGTTCCAAAACAAAAATTATCCTGAATAGCAAAAAACTTGAGAAACATAATTCAGATATATCTTTTCAACTTCCAAAAATGTCACATGAAGTTATCATGGATATATATGTAATGCTTACATTTTAAATAAATAAAATATACATCTAAATTATGAGAATACATAAGAGAAAAAAAGAAAAATTCTCCTTATATTCTGAAATACAAAGTAATAAAATAATTATTTCTTCCTCTACAATTTAACCGAATTGTGAGATTATCTACCGGAATATGATAATATTCAGAACACAAAATCTATTCTTTTTGGAATCTATCATTGATCAACTTCAATCATTAGGCCTCTTCTCCAGACGATCAAATTTCATTTTAATTAAATTTGTGTTGGTTGCACTGGATTTCATTCTATCATCTTAAAGAGGGCACAAGAGAAGATCATTCCCAAAAGCTGAAAGATAAAAATACTTACATATAACATAAGTAAGGAAAATATGAACTACAAGTAACTATATCTCTTCCGAACTAAGTTCCAATTGTAATGTAAGCAAACCATATGCATGACTGCATTTTCATTTGCCGAATAATGGTTTTTACCTTTTAGTGTGTAAGAAATTATAGTTCACTCACTTAATAGAGAAATAATGGAAATATATATATATACATATACATCATTTAGCATATTTCTATATATGTTATATGGGAGAATGTTAAAATATCATCATAAACAAATAGGTTAGGCCATGTGTCTGTGATGGTAAACCTAACGAAAATGGTCTTGATCTCTCCACCAATGCTTTGGTCTTCCTTGGTCCCTATATCCAGTTGGAGTGTATTTCTTTCCATTCTTCTGTGATGATTTTTCCAGTCTTAAAATACGTGATTACAATTTTAATAGACTAAATAAGCATTATTATATTTCTATGTATGCACAATGTAGAATATGTTAGGATTTCTATTGTTTCAAAATGGTTGTTTCTGTTGAATTTCTTGAAACATTGGAAAAGAAACCATTTGAAAAGCAGAGAGAAGCAATTTATTTTGAATGTTTTCAAACAGTTTAGTGAAAAATATCCTACATTAGCCATTGAGGAAGTGGTGAAAATAACAGCAGAATTTACAGGTGAGTCAGCATAGAGCATATATTCTGCTTGAAATGAAATTGTAAATAAAGGATATCTATAAATATCATGGAGAAAAGAGTAAAATCTGATTATGTAGGCACATATATAATATTATGTCATAAATAAATAAGAAATGAGAGTTCCTAATTATTGGTACCATCTTATCATGTATTCAGTCTTATTTCCTGTAAAATATGACGTTGCCTAAGAACTATGTATCTATTGATGACAGTTCCGTACACAATTCAGTCATATGGCGGATAAAAGTAGCACCATTATTCACCCAACAGATGGAGTCGGAAGAGAAATACCTTATACAAGTTTGTTTACAGTACAACTGGAACTTAGCTCAGAATTAGTATAATGTAACATATTTTTTTATAACTTATGTCTAATTTAAATTGTTTTCATTTATAACACAATATTTAAATACATGTTATGGTATGCCATTAATTACCATGGAGACATTAGAATGATGATAAAGTGGTGATGATTATAATGATACCATAATAATATTTAATAGATCGAACCCTTGGACTAGCGGTTATCATGCTCACCTCCAGTTTTGAGGGTCACAGGTTCAAACCAGTACAAGGTCAAATTATTTTTAAGGGTATAAAATCCTGAGCATGGCTTTCTTTGGAAAAGAAGTAAAGCTATGCTTTCATTGACGATTTTATTATTAATTTAACACTTCTCATAGAAGGATAAATTATATTTGAAGAGAAAAATTTTCGCCTAGACCGGGACTCGAACCCGGGACCCTTGGCTTTCCGGGCCAAGTGATCTACCAACTGAGCTACCGAGGCGAGTTACGATCTAGATGCAAATTTTTCTCTTATGTACGTTGTAATTCCCTCGCGCCAAATGCTTGAAACCATAGCTTCTATCTTTGCAAATGGCGGCTTCTTAGTTAAGAAGACATTTATTGGGAGTTTAACACTACTTTATAGCCAGTAGGGCTTCTATTGACGATTTTATTATTAATTTAACACTTCTCATAGAAGGATAAATTATATTTGAAGAGAAAAATTTTCGCCTAGACCGGGACTCGAACCCGGGACCCTTGGCTTTCCAGGCCAAGTGCTCTACCAACTGAGCTACCGAGGCGAGGGAATTACAACGTACATAAGAGAAAAATTTGCGTCTAGATCGTAACTCGCCTCGGTAGCTCAGTTGGTAGAGCACTTGGCCCGGAAATCCAAGGGTCCCAGGTTCGAGTCCCGGTCTAGGCAAAAAATTTTTTTCTTCAAATATACTATGCTTTCATATTTGAAGAGAAAAATTAAATGCTCAGACTGGAACTCGAACCCAGAACCATTGGCTTTCTAGACCAACGGTCTGCCAACCAAGCTATCTGGGCAAGTTCCAATCTAAATGCAAATCTTTCTCTTATATACGTTGTAAATTTACAACAGGAATTTAGTCTTCAAATATGATTTATCCATCATTGAGATGTATGAAATGAACAATAAAAACATCAAAACCTGTGCTTACTTTGTCTTAGATTTATGGCAAATAAAATAACTTCTATCATAAATTAATGAGTAATTTTTTCACATCTTACCTAATATTTTATGTTTCTTTAAACACGGGAACTAGTTTTCAAGAGAAGGATCTCTCTCATTTTCAACCAACATTATGACTACCGGATTTTTGTTTCATATTTAACTATGAAAAAATAACTTCTACCCTGAAATAAGAGCCCTCTGTGCAAAAATGTCTGTCCTTTCACATTCAGTTTTGGATTGTGGTACAGATGACTTTAAACTGCTAAAAAAGTAGTTAAATAATATCCATCCATAGTAATTCTGCCCGAAGGCAGGTCCTTCACTGCAATTATAGCATTTTCATGCTATGCTTGCAGCTTTACTAGGAAATTGTGCAGGTGTGGTAGCTTCCCGTTGCTTTCCACACCGGTGAAGGATGATGATGATAATGATAAGGATGATGGCCATATGATTTCGGGGACCATTTGGGCCTTAAAGTTTTCCTGACATTTGTCTTACAGGTGAGGAAAAACCCCGATAAAAACCTCACCCAGAAAAACTGCCCCGACCAGGGACCGAACCCAGGCCCGCTGCGTGACAAGGCAGCATGCTACCTCAAGACCACAGCAGTGGACTTTAAATAATATGCTAACTAAATAATTATCATCAGAAACACAAAAATTCAATTTTATCCAATTTATGAAATACAAGAAGCACCTTGAAATTTATTCATAGTTAAATATGGGAAATAACATGATGAGGTTCTTATTCATGAATGAATGAGACATCTTTTTATATTTTACCTCATAGTTTATGTTTTCATAAACACGGGAACTGCAGTTTTCAAGAGAAAACATCACTCCCATTTTCATAATGTTGGTTGAAAATGGGAAGGATGTTTCCTCATGAAAATTACAGTTCCCGTGTTTAAGAAAACAAACTCTTAAAGACTCTTTCATTCACCTTGAAATTTCTCTCTCCAAAAAATAATCTGCCATTTTTAACCACAAGACACAGAAATCAAAGCCAGAATCCAACAATGGTAACCCACAGAACAGAGCAGATGGTCTCCATGCATGAATAAGAGACCAGTGAAGTCAGGCAGGATTTGGCATGGACGGCAGGTAGTGAGGATTATTCAATCTGCCAATTCAGGTGTTTGTATTACTTCCGTATAGTTTAAATGAGAGATTTGGCATTGGATTTTAGTGACTTGCAGTTAAAAATGGAAGATAATTTTTTTGGACATGGCCTTGGTACATCATAATACTTCCCTGGAAAAAATTTCAAGGAAGGTTTCGGCATGCAATGATTAACAGTTCCATTCTGATATGCTTTTTTAAATGTCTCCTTGAAATATTTCAATGTTACTTACCATTATGCAAGCAACTCCAATTCCAGCACCACCAATAATAGCTGCATGATCTTTAACAAATCTCTCAGTGACATTCAAACAGCCATGGTCATAGATGTTCAATGGCAGATCTGCACATTTCTTTGTAAAGGACTGAAATTATAATGAAATAAATTATTCATTTTGAAATTTACTGAACAAACTGGTTCAGATGATAAAAATTGAACCTCATTTGTGATAATTTGAGTATAAATCCTGGTTAAGTTATAAATCCTGGCAGTCGGACATCAGTTGTGAACGTGACACAGCATTGAGAACGTCACAAATGATGTGACGAAACCCTGGGTTTGCGAGGTGTTATGAAGTATGAGGTGAGTGAAATAAAAAATAAATAATAATAAATCCTGGTGTCAACATGATTGGAGTTTAATTTAAATTACAGTGGGAGGAAACACTATGAGGTTTTTACATTAATAAATGAGTTGGAGAAAATGTTTTAACATCTCACCTCACAAAGTTGCATCTCTTCATGATACTGGTTTCAAAAGTATAGTATTAGTTCCATCTCAGCCAAAAAAGTACTGAAGATGAGACCGTCATGGTCTCGAAATCGCGATCTACTTAGAAGATTTATATGAGGAGAGGTAAGAAACATTTAATTTCACCATACATCTCCTCTACTATTCAATACTAGAGCATGCCATCAAGTCTTTAGGGGGTGAAGAAGGGCTACAACTCAATGGTATTAATAAGCTGTTAGTTTATGCTGATGATGTAGTATTATTTCTTATTATTATTAGGCAATAGAGAGGAAATATTAAAGACCGACTTATATACACTATTGAGTAACACTAAGAATTAGGGCTGGAAGTAAACATCAATAAAACTAAATATATAGTCACACATAGAAATACAAACACCAGAAAATGAAACCATCTTGGAATGTCGTAAACTTCTGAAATACCTCAACAACCAAAATAAATTAACAGCCTTCCAGTGGATACCCTCACACATCGGAATAGTTGGCAATGAAATAGCTGATGGACTTGCCAAAAAGGGTACCAAAATACAGATAACAATCCATCCCAATTCGAACCTCCACAGAAAGATCGAAGAAATTAAGAAAACATTCCAAATGGAAAACATGAAAGAAAACATTGCAACAATCAGAGGGAAATCATGGGAAAAAATTGATGAGCTATACACAGAAATAAAATATAAAGGCCGCAAGGAAGCAGTAGCAAAATTCAGACTGATGTCAGGACACGACTGCCTGGCTCACCACCTCCACAGAATAAACGTTTTCCAATCTGACAGATGTGTCATATGCAAAGACCCGGACCTGATCATGGACAAACACCACCTTCTAGTCTGTCCAGCTTTAAATCCAACTGCACAACACTCTAAGGACCTTGTTCGCTTGTACTGGGAAGCCAGAGAGAAAATGACTTAAGCATCAAATCTCGCCATTAGAAAAACAACAACATAGAAATACATTATATAATGGAAATGGAAAACATTAAACTGAAAATATGAGGGTCATACTGAAAGTCATGAGCAACATTTTTTTCAAACAATCATAATATTTATTTTAGACAAACCAAGTACACCATGTTAATCTACAGATCTTTGTGCTACTTTTCAACATAGTCTCCATTTCTTTGCACACTTTTGTCCAGCATTCTACAAGCTTGAAAATTCCCTTATGATAGAAGTCCGTTCCAGCTGCTCGAAGACATTGACTAACTGCTTTCCGAATATCCTCCAGCATCTCATAGCGTTGGCCTCTCATCTGCTCCTTCACAGAACCGAAAAGATGGTAGTCGGAGGGTGCCAAATCGGGACTATAGGGACGATGTGGAAGAGTTTCCCACCCAAATGTCCTGATCTTCTCCACAGTGGCACGAGCAGTGTGAGGACGCGCGTTATTGTGTTGCAGAATGATCTTCCTTCTAGGGTGTTTGTCGTGCAATGCACGACGGAGCTTCACAAGTGTCTGGATATAGCGGGCAGCATTTATGGTTTGTCCAGGTTCAAGAAATTCAACCAGAATGCAACCTTGTGCATCCCAGAAGACGCTGCCCATAACTTTCCCAACAGATTGCACTGTCTTCGCTTTGATGGCGAATTCAAGTGGTGCCATTCCATACTCTGGCGTTATGTTTGAGGCTCGTAGCGATAAAACCAGCTTTCGTCACCTGTCACAATACTCATCAAAAAATCATCACCTTCATTTCGAAATCTCTGAAGAAGGTTATGGGTGATGGTTCTTCTCTGATGTTTGTGGTCTTCACTCAATAAACGTGGAACCCAACGGGCACTAACTTTTCGGTAACCTAAGCTGTGAATCATTTCTTGCACTGCACTGTGTCCTACTGCAAGTTTTGTAGCAATTTCATTCACTGTGATACGCCTGTCGTCTCTGATGAGCGCATCAACTCTTTCCTTGTTGCAATTCGTGGAGGCAGAGCGTGGGCGACCGCTTTGAGGCTCATCTTTGATACTCGTGTTCCCATCTTTAAAATGTTTCACCCATCTCCTAACACTGCTGGCACCCATGCAGGCATCTCCGTAAGCACATTGAAGTCTTTGGTGAATATCAACAGCAGATTGTTCCTCTTTAACAAGGAATTCAATGACAGCGCACTGTCGAAACGAAACATTGATGTGTGCCATTTTGGAAACACTGCATGTGGTCACATGATAGAAGCTATGATGCCACAAAACGGTAATGTTGTGGTATAAAGTCTGTAGATTACGATCCTGCAGTTGTTTTTGTTACATTGTTGAAATTTGAATTTTAACAATGGGTTGCTCATGACTTTCAGTATGACCCTCGTATATATAACTACTTCATCCAAAAATATTATATGGCCTCAAAACATTGACTCTTCCTTTAAGGAAGGAGAAAAAGATTGCAAGTATTTGAGAATAAAGTTCTTATAATTTTTTTTGGACTGAAGAGAGATGAACATACAGGCAAATGAAGAAAACTACATAACAATGAGCTACACAATCTTTATAGGAAACCAGATGTAGTAAGAACAGTTAAGTCTTGTAGATTGTGATGAGCAGGATATGAGGCATGCATTGAGAATGAAAGAGGGGCATGAAAACTCATTGTAGGAAAACCACAGGGGAAAGTGGCCAGTAGGTAGATTAATAATGAGGTGGGAGAATAACATTAATCATTATTTGAGGGAAGTAAATTATACAGGGCAGGACTAAAAAACATTACCCCAAGATAGGGATATATGGAGAGCTTTCTGCATGGCCATGAATCTATTTATGTATGTTTACTCTGTGGCAATGTGTTAACACATTCAGTACCAGGCACTGAGCAGGGCATTTAAACCCACAGGCCAGCCATTTAAATATCCCAGCTACCCTTTTCACGGCACTTCAGAAAATGGACCATTATTCACAAACTATTAGTCCTAGAAAATTCAAATTTTGTACATACCTAAAGGAGATATCCTAGTAGGATTTGATGGTGAAATAACTTGGATGATTGACATCACATGGTATCGGCGTATCAATTTCAGGAAGTGGAAGTTCATCTTCACTTTCACTTTGTGAATCTTCTAATTCAGAAATCAGTTCATCACCTGAATCATTATTATACAAAATATTCACTAATTCTTCTTCAGTGAGATATTTTTCTTTCGCCATGGTTTCACTCATGCACAAACAACAGCGCGATAACGGGAAACATATACGACTGCATTGGAGCCTGGAGACTAGTTTGGGTGAACAAATTCCATGTGTTTGTTTTAAAAATAAAAGGGGATTTTCCTCTTTTAACTTTATGACTACTTAAATATGTTCACTAAATAATAAGGGAAATAAAAAAAAGCTTAAAACCCATAAAAAACAATAAATAATTTAAAGATAAAGGTAAAAAGCTTTTTCGATTCACCAAGGTTAAACGTGTCAAACGGGAATAGAAAATTTACATTTACACGCCATCTATGATTTCCAACACAATATTTAGGCGCCGAATATAAACGCGGTTTGTTTGCACCCGCTCTAAAGCGAGTTAACTGACCGACGGCCGCATACACGATAGTCTCTTTAAATGCCTTAACTAGTTTACGGTACTGAATGTGACGCTAATTGTAATAATATGGTTTCATAAGTTCATCAAATATCAACATACCTTATTTACGCGTGTATAGGCCGCATCCAAGATTTGCAATAATAAATTGGTGGAAAAAATATGTCTTATATTTTCACTACGAAGTAGTGCAAAGGACATAAATAGCCCTACACCATTTTTAAATCTGGCAATGTTGTAAATTCCAAAGCTTTTTTTGCCGGCTATGTAATGGTACATTTGAGCTACGGCTCAGTCATTAACACAAGGGTAAAAGGACAGTCAGTTGGTAGGTTCTGTAATCATTGTCATTCCTGTTCACTGTATGTAAACATGGGTCGATGCAGAACAATTTATACACTGAAATTCAAGCTACAAGTGGTACCCTATGCATGGAAATAGGACAGCAGGAAGAAAGTTTGATGTGGATGAAAAAAATGTGCAACGGTGGATCCAAACAAAACATGCACTTGAAAACACATCACAACATTGACAACCTTTCCACAGAAAGAAAGCTAAATATCACAGTTAGAAAGAGTTCTCCTGGACTACGTACAGGAAACAAGGGCAGATGGATTTTCTGTATCCGTTGAAATGATACAATTTGAAGGCCTTCAGATAGCCAAGAATATAGATATCCTGTGCAATGAATTTAAGGCAAGATATGGCTGGGCGGCATACATCAATAGCGCAGAAATTTCACAATATGTATCAGGTAGCTAGTTATTTTATGTATAAGACTTAATTTTAGGTAGAAAGGTGCAGCCTATACACTCATAAATACAGTATTCTGAAATCATTATTTATGAAGAAACAGATCAGGGTATAAAAAATCAAATGTTGTACTTGATTCAATTACTGAGGGAACATATGAGAAAATCCTAAAGTTGGGATTTAAAATAGAAATTTCCAAAAAAATTATAAATGCTACCTACATTGAACAACTAGTTTTTGTTAATTAAAATTACAAATAATATTAATGAGGAAAAAATATTAGAGTAAGATATAAATTTTGTAAAGTATTAATCATTGTTATGACCTAGATTATTTGTGACTCACCTCATGTGTGCAGTGACTCACAAATAATCTAACTCATAGTAATTAAAATAAACCTCTTAGTGTCACTACCTTTAAATATTATAATAATAATACATTTTTTGTTCATTTGTTTAAATAGTAAGTAAGGTATATATGAAATGGATTGACAAAATGATGTTACCTTGAAAACTTGACACACATGCCATAAAACTGTTAAACTATGTTTCATTAACAATTTCCAACAATAACAAAAGCTGTTTATAACTTTAGCATAATAGAAAAGTATTTTAAACACAGTAATATGTGTGATCTGGCAACTACTTACAGAAGCAAAATTACGAGTTTTGCAGCAACTGTCTGGAATTTGGTCTCGCCAATCATTCTTGTTGGTCACGCCGCAGCAGTGTAACTGAAATAATGAATTTTTCAATTATAAGAATTTTAAAATTGTTATTACTGACTTTTGACAAAAAAAAGAGTACTGGTACATCAAATACTAGAGTCATTTCTATATTTAAAAAAAAACTTTTTTCAGTGTTTTAACATCAAATTTGTCACTTATATTAAAGGACAATTAAATTTAAGAGAAAAATTAATGCCTAAACTGGGATTTGAATCAAGATTCTCTGGAATTTCATTCCAGTGTTCTATCCATTAAGCTATCTAGGCTCCTGATTTAGGGTCGTATGCAAATACATTACTCTCTACTCAAATTACTTCCAATCACTGGTGAGCTGAGATCGAATTAACGGCCGCCTTAACCGGTCATGCATGAATGTTGACGTTTTCGTAATATTTGCAACGAATTACCCAGAATTCTCAGCGATAAAACCACTTCTGTTATTTTCGTCTGCTATAGAGGAATGCATTTATGCTTGCATCCCACAAATAATACCGTATAGAAACACGTCTGCGACGCGCAGTTCTTCCAGTTGAATTCTTTGATAGACTCTATCAAATTCCTCTTCTCCGCGTATACCGAAAACATGATCGAAGTCTTCAAGGTCCGACATCTTGGATAAGTTTCAAACTACATCGGTTACCATCGGTTCCCTTTGGGATTTTCACATAAGTTTATATCTTGAGCTACGATCTTAAGGTACCTTGTCAGGTAGCTTTACAATTATTACCGCGTGAATAGATTTCTGAGTAAGAAAAATGTGTTTGAATAAAACTTTATCAGCAGAGAATGCCTTTTACTGTCTAATGTGTTCAAACATTCGACCCTTAGACATTGATTTTACTGAACACAATTAAATTATTGTAAATCAATGGTAAAGAGAAAAATTTTTTCCTGAACTGGTAATCAAACCCCGAACCTTTAGCTTTCTGTGCTAATGCTCTGTCCACTGAGCTAATCCAGGCTTCATTCCCGTCCAAGCAGAAATCCTTCCTTTACCTTACTCTACTGTTCGGGGTTCGATTCCCGGTTCAGGAAAATTTTTTCTCTTTACCATTGATTTACAATAATTTAATTGTGTTCATTAATTTACTTATTTCTATCATAGTAATAGCTTTAGCTTCCCAATGTTAATTTAATTGATTTTACTCTTACTTAAATAATCGGTGCGCTTGAAGTCAAGAACCTTCATTCTTCACATTTTCTAGCAGCTTCTTATTCAAGAAGACTTTTTTGGTGGGATTTTAAAATTACCTTCATGACTAGTATAGCTTCATTTCTGATGTTATTTTCATAATTATCATAAAGAAATAAAAAGTAATGTTAAAAAAAAATAACATCTGAAAAAAAAATCATTATTAGTTTAAATTTTGTGTGTAAATTTCATTAAACTACACAGAATATTTGAAGAGAAAAATTATACGCTCAGACCGGGACTTGAACCTGGGACCCTTGGTTCTCTAGACCAAGTGCTCTACCAACTGAGCTACACCGATCTAAACGCAAATCTTTCTCTATATACATTGTAATTCCCATCCACCAAATGCTGTGAAGCCATTACAATGTATATTGAGAAAGATTTGCATTTAGATCGGTACTTGCTCAGGTAGCTCGGTTGGTAGAGCACTTGGTCTAGAGAACCAAGGGTCCCGGGTTCAAGTCCCGGTCTGAGCGTATAATTTTTCTCTTCAAATATGATTTATCCATCATTGAGATGTACGAAATCAATAATAAAAACTTGGAAAAAGCCGTACTGGCTGTAATGTATAATTCCCAAATATGTCTTCTTAATAAAGGAGCCGCCATTTGCAAGATAGAAGCATGGCTTCACAGCATTTGGTGGATGGGAATTACAATGTATATAGAGAAAGATTTGCGTTTAGATCGGTACTTGCTCAGGTAGCTCAGTTGGTAGAGCACTTGGTCTAGAGAACCAAGGGTCCCGGGTTCAAGTCCCGGTCTGAGCGTATAATTTTTCTCTTCAAATATGATTTATCCATCATTGAGATGTACGAAATCAATAATAAATACACAGAATACATTAATGAGAGAGCTGAGAAAAAATTATGACATATATCTCTTACTTTCAGGCCTTGGTCTTGAAGATACAGACTAGCTTCATCTACTGCTTTCAATATTTACTTCTTATTTTGATGTTATATTTTAAATTAACACTTTCCAGAATTGAATATAGATTTTTATTTTAGAAAGAGAAATTACGTTCTAACCGGAGTCAAACCCTGGATCTCTGACTCTGTATGTCAGTATGATGACCGTGACTCCATTCGAACTTCAGATAGGAACATCAAATTTCTTTCCACTAATACAATTCTCCTTCCATCTGAAGTTCGATAACCATAGCTATCACCAACGCCATCTGACAACTTCTTAAAAATACTGTTTAAATTCTCAATAAAAATACTTCGGAAAGAAGTCATCAGATGGCATTGGCTATCGGTCTTTGGATGAAAGGAGAATTTTATAAGTGGAAAAAAATTTGACATTTCTATCAGAAGTGTGAATGGAATAACGGTTATCTTACTGACATACAGAGTCAGAGATCTGGGGTTCAACTTCCAGTTCGAATATAATTTCTCTTGAAATTATCAAAAGAAGCCGTACTGGCTTTATAATGTAATGTAATGTAAAATAAACGTCTTTGTAATAAAGAAGCTGCGATTTGCAAGATAGAAACAAAGGTTTTACAGCATTTGGTGCATGAGAATTAACAGTGTATATAAGAGAAAAATATCCATTTGGATTAGAACTTGCTCAGGTAGGTCATTCAGTTAGAGCATTCGCCTAGAGTTTAAATGATCCTGAGTTCAAGCCCCAGTCTGAGCATATAATTTTTCTCTTCAAATATGATAATTTCTCTTTTTAAAATTAAAAAAATTACTTCTTAGTTTGCTATTTTGAAGTTATGAGGATGATAGATACTTAAAAAAGAATTGCACATGTATTTATAAAGTATTCACCTTCTCTTGAGTGTCATCCCATGCACGCTGAACGCCTCTGTTAGTAAAATACACCCTCAGACTGCTCTGCATCTCCTGTTCCATAGTAGTGTGTACTTTCTCACGAAATACATATCCAAGAATTCCTCCAACTAACATTGTCACAAAGATGAGGAATACAATGATGAAGTACTGTCAAACAAACATTTGCAATTATTAAAATGCTTAATAAAAACAGTCCTTCTTTAAGAAGTTACATTCTTTTTTAAATAAGAGCTAAATAAATTAAAGTAAATAATAAAATGAACCTTGTAATTATGATGTATTCGCATGAATGCATGTAAAGTCAATACATAAAATCCAATTTAAAATTCCATTGAGGTAAATAGTCGCAAAGTAAAATATTAAAATATATACCTGGCTGGTACCGTCATCTTCAACGGGTTTAAACATTTATTACACTGGTCAACATGATTTTTGTCTCATGTGTACCAATAGATGTACTTAATGCAGTTTTTTATCGTGTTTTCAAATATGTATTCGGAATTTCTCCATCACCCACAGTTTTTTTTATTTCAATATCAATTAATGGATTTAAATATTTTTTTAATAAACGTTTTTTGTCCATTTGTCCATTATAAAATGAAACCAAATGAGCTAACTCAGGAGATTTCAGCTATGGAAAAGAGATATCAAGGCAAATGGAATCCTAATATGGTGGCCGATTATTGTTGGACCATCAAGAGGAATGCTCCACAGGCGAAATATAGCAGAAAATAGTCATTTCTTACTTTCTAGGTGAGTCCGAATGTTCAAATATTGTGTAGTTACGAATGTAGAAAATATTAAAGTATTTGAAATTATAAATTCCTGTCTCTCGGAAACCTTGCATGATGGAGAAAAACCGATATTATATTTGAATTCAGGAGAAAAATACTATCAGAATCACATATTTTTCTTTCTGAGACAAAAAAAAGTTTCTTTTTTGTTGCTCAGTGTTGTTGTTATTATTATTATTATTATTATTATTATTATTATTATTTATTATCCAAAATTTATGAACCCTATTGCATCTAAGGTATATTATGGTTATAGTTTGTATCAATGATATGATTCATTATATAATTTCATTTAAAATTACATTTTTTTTAACCTTATTTATAAAAAACGTAAAGATTATTAAAAAAAACTTTTAAGACTTTTCAGAAACTGGCTTACATCATCAGCTAAAGGATATGTGTTACTAACTGTTGTTTTACGATGCTCTTGACCTCAGCAGCCTTTCAGCATCAGTAGCTACCTACAACACTGGAAGGCCGCTGATGTGAAAAGCATCACAAAACAAGAACAACAACAGTTAGTAGCAGATATCCTTCTGCTGATGATGGAAACTAACTTTCGAAAGGCCTACACTTCTGAAAAGATTTAAAAAAAGAATTTTACTAGTTGAGGGTGACTGCATCTGCCAGGTATTTATTTCAATAAGGTAGAATATTTTTTATCACTCACCTTATATTGTTCTTCTTATTTGATTATAAACTAGTTTCGGAACATAGTTTCTGTTCCATCCTCAGTATCGTCACAACCGTTGTTCTGTCGTCTTGAAGAGCTGTCCTTCTCTCCTTCCATTGGCTGACTGAAAAACCTCGAAACCAGGTCATTCTCACCGGGAAATTCAAAGTTCATTAATTTCTTCTTTTCGCTCTTTTGAATGTAGATCTTTTCCCAAACAGTAAGTTCTTTTGGTTTTTCTATTTGTTTTAATAATTTAGCTTCTTTCTCGATAAGATGTTTTTCAGACCATGCATGGGCAGCCACTGCAGATTTTTCTACTTCCCCTTTTTTGATATTCCTGAGATGTTCTTTCATTATAGTTTTCAAATTTCTCTTAGTTTTTCTATGTAGAATTTCTCACATTCTTCACATTTAATTTGATAAATCCCTGATTTGTTTCCTTCTTTAATTTTCTCAATCTTATTAGGTCTAATCAGTCTACTGATGCTGTAGTCATTTTTGGGTGCTAACCTTATGTTGAAATCTTTAAAAATTTTTTGAAACTTGTGGTGTTTTAATGGATGATATGTGAATTTTCTAAATTTTACATTATCTTCTTTAACTTTTAGAAGAGTGCTTTGATTAATAAATTTTTGTCTTTTGAACTTGTTTATTTTTTTTAGTATCATTTTTATTGCAAAAACCATTTTTCGTGCGTGGCTACGTTGATTATGTGTTCTTTTTCTTTTTCATAATTTTCTTTGTTCATTGGTATGTTCACTAATCTATGTGTCAAACTATTGAAAAACTGCTTCTTTGTGAGCTATGTGATTGAAACCTAAAGCTTTTATGTAGTTATCTATATGTGTCTTCTTTCTGTAAATTCCAAATTCTATCTTATTTTCTTCATTCCTTTATAAGTTGAGATCTAAAAATGGTATTTCTCCATTGATTTCCTTTTCCATGGTGAACTTTATAGTTTGACTTTGAATGTTCAATAATTTTAATGCATCATCTATCTGTTTATGATTAACTATTGCAATTATGTCATCCACATATCTACACCAGAACTTGAAAATTAAACGATGTCCATTAATTATCTTGTTTTCAAAATTCCCCATGAATAGATTAGCTAAGAATGGAGATAAAGGGTTTCCCATGCTTTAAAATTATTGAACATTCAAAGTCAAACTATAAAGTTCACCATGGAAAAGGAAATCAATGGAGAAATACTATTTTTAGATCTCAACTTAAAAAGGAATGAAGAAAATAAGATAGAATTTGGAATTTACAGAAAGAAGACACATATAGATAACTACATAAAAGCTTTAGGTTTCAATCACATAGCTCACAAAGAAGCAGTTTTCAATAGTTTGACACATAGATTAGTGAACATACCAATGAACAAAGAAAATTATGAAAAAGAAAAAGAACACATAATCAACGTAGCCACGAAAAATGGTTTTGCAATAAAAATGATACTAAAAAAAATAAACAAGTTCAAAAGACAAAAATTTATTAATCAAAGCACTCTTCTAAAAGTTAAAGAAGATAATGTAAAATTTAGAAAATTCACATATCATCCATTAAAACACCACAAGTTTCAAAAAATTTTTAAAGATTTCAACATAAGGTTAGCACCCAAAAATGACTACAGCATCAGTAGACTGATTAGACCTAATAAGATTGAGAAAATTAAAGAAGGAAACAAATCAGGGATTTATCAAATTAAATGTGAAGAATGTGAGAAATTCTACATAGGAAAAACTAAGAGAAATTTGAAAACTATAATGAAAGAACATCTCAGGAATATCAAAAAGGGGGAAGTAGAAAAATCTGCAGTGGCTGCCCATGCATGGTCTGAAAAGCTAAATTATTAAAACAAATAGAAAAACCAAAAGAACTTACTGTTTGGGAAAAGATCTACATTCAAAAGAGCGAAAAGAAGAAATTAATGAACTTTGAATTTCCCGGTGAGAATGACCTGGTTTCGAGGTTTTTCAGTCAGTCAATGGAAGGAGAGAAGGACAGCTCTTCAAGACAACAGAACAACGGTCGTGACGATACTGAGGATGGAACAGAAACTATGTTCTGAAACTAGTTTATAATCAAATAAGAAGAACAATATGAGGTGAGTGATAAAAAATATTCTACCTTACTATAGTAACTATAGTTACCGTGTTTGATAAAACATGAAATATGAGGTAAGATGTTAAAATGACTCATTAATTTATTAATATTCTACCTTAATGAATATACCTCATAGTGAGAATTCCTAAAATAAGTATTTATTTCAATATTTTACTTTATGAATGCATGTGTTTTACTATATTATTTTTCAAATTTGAATATTGCTATGAGAGTGAAGTTTACCATGAAGTTAATTTAAGTACAATTTTTTGTCATTTCACCTCATATTCTTCTTCTTAGACTAGTTTTGGGATCTTCTTTGGTTCCATCCTCAGTATTTTCATGACTGTTGTTATGTTGTCTTTAAGAGCCGCCTCTTGCTCCCTCTGTTGGTAGACAGAAGAACCTCAAAATCAATTAATTTCCTGGGAATTTTGAAGTTCATTAATTATGAATTTAATTTCTCCTTCCCTTTTTTTTAATGTAATTTTTTCCCCTCAAATCATGAGCTCTTTATTTTTCTTATTTGTTTTATTAGTTTTGACTTAATTTTGAAGAAATACAGAACAGACTCGAAAGAAGACTTGGCAAGGATGACTGAGAATAGAATTCCAAAAGCAGCATACAACTATTCACCACGAGGAAGAAGTTTGGGAAGACCAAGGAAAAGATGGAAAGAGCAGCAATTTGGAGCCGGAACAGGCCAGTAAATAAGCCTAAACCGTGAAGAAGAAGAAGAAGAAGAAGAAGAAGAAGACTTAATTTTTATTTGATATTTTTCTGACCATGCGTGAATGGCTACTGCAGATTTTTCTACTTCCCCATTTTTAATATTCCCGAGATGTTCTTTCACTTATGCATGGTTAGAAATATATCAATTTGAAAGAAAGGTTAAATTAATAAAACAAATAGTAAAACCTAAAGAAAGAATCCACAAAAAAATATACTAAACAAAAAGGAGGAATTAATGAATTTAGAAATCCCCAGGGAAAGCAATTTGATTTGGAGGTTAATCAGTCTTTCAACAGATGGAAAAAGAACCAAATCTTCAAGACAACATAACTATTGTGAAAATAATGAAGATGGAACCAAAAAAAATGTTCCTAAATTGGTCTAAAAAGAGGGATATGAAGTGATGTGATGAAATTACTCTTAAGTAAAATTAGATATCATCAGCAACATAAATATGATAGCAGGAATGTTTTATTTTTATTAATATGTCATTAATATATAGTGAGTATACTAATGGAGCTATTATACCAAGCCATTTGATTATATTTATTTAATAAATAAAATTATCAAAGCTTTATATGATTTTCATAAATATATAATTTATTTAACATTTGTAACAGCTGTTTCAGTACACCGTACCTTCTTCAGAATTCATCTGAAGAAGACACAGTGTATTGAATCAGCTGTTACTAAAGTTGAATAAAATAAATATTTATGAAAATCATATAAAACTTTGATCATCATCTACATTCATGGATTAAGTCCATGTGGCTTGTTAGAGTTCCATAGATTATCTTCTATTATCTATGAGATTTTCAGTAATAATATTCCCTCTGGGTATGTTACCGGCATCCTGCGGAGTGAGATGTATGATGGGATTGCAAACATAAGGCTCGACATCATAGCTCCTAGTTGTATAAACCCCAAATGGAGGGGTGTCTCTTCCACTTATATGGACCATTGAGGACTTCTCCCTTGTTACCCTGGGAATGGGTCTGCAAATTTTCTCTCCGGAGAGAGGGTAACTCATCCTCCCATTTGATAGTTTTATTTAAAAATAAACATCATGGATTTTCCTCAAGTAAACACCAAATCAATTGATCATTTGATTATAGTCAATTTGATGAAAATCAAGCCACTTTTGACTAATGTTGATAAAAATTCCCATTAATCAAGTCACTTTTGACTAATGTTGATAAAAGTGGACATTAATCAAGCCACTTTTGACAAATGTTGATAAAAATGCCCATTAATCAAGCCACTTTTAACTAATGTTGATAAAAGTGGACATTAATCAAGCCACTTTTGACTAATGTTGATAAAAATTCCCATTAATCAAGTCACTTTTGACTAATGTTGATAAAAGTGGACATTAATCAAGCCACTTTTGACTAATGTTGATAAAAATGCCCATTAATCAAGCCATTTTTGGCTAATGTTGAAAAAACGCCCATTAATCAAGCCACTTTTGACTAATGTTGATAAAAGTGCCCATTAATCAAGCCACTTTTGACTAATGTTGATAAAAGTGCCCATTAATCAAGCCACTTTTGGCTAATGTTGATAAAAGTGCACATTAATCAAGCCACTTTTGGCTAATGTTGAAAAAATGCCCATTAATCAAGCCACTTTTGACTAATGTTGATAAAAATGCCCATTAATCAAGCCATTTTTGACTAATGTTGATAAAAATGCCCATTAATCAAGCCACTTTTGACTAATGTTGAAAAAAATACCCATTAATCAAGCCACTTTTGACTAATGTTGAAAAAAAAAACCCATTAATCAAGCCACTTTTGGCTAATGTTGATAAAAGTGGACATTAATCAAGCCACTTTTGGCTAATGTTGAAAAAAATGCCCATTAATCAAGCCACTTTTGACTAATGTTGATAAAAATGCCCATTAATCAAGTCACTTTTGACTAATGTTGATAAGAGTGGCCATTAAAAAAGCCACTTTTGAGTAATGTTGATAAAAATGCCCATTAATCAAGCCACTTTTGGCTAATGTTGATAAAAGTGGACATTAATCAAGTCACTTTTGGCTAATGTTGAAAAAAAATGCCCATTAATGAAGCCACTTTTGACTAATGTTGATAAAAGTGGACATTAATCAAGCCACTTTTGACTAATGTTGATAAAAATGCCCATTAATCAAGCCACTTTTGACTAATGTTGATAAGAGTGGCCATTAAAAAAGCCACTTTTGACTAATGTTGATAAAAGTGGCCATTAATGAAGCTACTTTTGACTAATGTTGATAAAAGTGGACATTAATCAAGCCACTTTTGACTAATGTTGATAAAAATGCCCATTAATCAAGCCACTTTTGACTAATGTTGATAAGAGTGGCCATTAAAAAAGCCACTTTTGACTAATGTTGATAAAAGTGGCCATTAATGAAGCTACTTTTGACTAATGTTGATAAAAGTGGCCATTAATCAAGCCACTTTTGATTAATTTTGATAAAAGTGACCATTGATCAAGCTACTTTTGACTAATGTTGATGAAAGCTTCCATTAATCAAGCTACTTTTGACTAATGTTGATGAAACTCCTTGTTAATTGGTCTATAAATCAGAAGTGAGTTTGAAAGTGATTTCCAGGTGGTCTATGATAGTTATATTATCACTGTAGTTTTCCACTATCATTAATTGTATCAACACATTTTTTACTATACTACAATAAATCATTATATCCTCTTACCGTGAGAAGCATACATTTAACTTCCTTAAGAGCCCCGAGACAACCGAAGAAAGAAATGAGTGTAATGATGGCACCTGTAGCTATCAGAATATACACAGCTCCCAGAAATAGATTAGTACCGAGTAATTCATTCATAAACGACTTGTCTACAAGCGTCCATATGCTGATACCCAGTACAGTAACTCCACCAACCTGCAAAACAATGTTTATTTCGTTACAAACATATTCTAAAAATGTTATTTACTTCAGCAGTTTTAATTAGGATTACATAGAAAAATTCTTTAAATTTTAACAAGTTTTCTTGGAACTTAACTTTTGTGCTTTAGGCCAATAAAGAAACTAACTACAGTATTAAATTTTAATATTAAACACACTGATTTCACAGTTACTAAGGCAGCGACAAACAAAAATTATATTAAGAATGTAAAAATACATATAAAATTCAGTCTTTCTTCAAATTCATGTACAACATTTTTACTAATGGGCCTATTTCTACGAAATAAGAAATATGACAACACAACATTTCTATGCTATTTATAAAATCATGTATAAAAATTTGACGTATTTCATATAATTGCTAAGGAAAACAAATTTCAAAATTCTATATTTTTAGCTTTTTGAAGTTATAAATTCTATCTATCTATAATGGCGTAGCTCATTGTTGAGCCACATCCTCTACTTTGTTGAGAGTTAATTTTTGATTACCTTATTTGCCTATAGATGTCATGAATGGCATGCGGTCGACACACGGACTCAATGAAACATCTAACAGGCAACTAAGTTATTACTAGGACATTGAGGTCTAAATTTTTCCTAGAAGCCTTTTTATTCAGGCTTAAGAATCTTTCACGAGCTTAAACCCTTCAGACTTGGGATCCATGGCTTAAAGTCCCTATCGGAGGACTTGCTCCTTGGCATTTTTCGCCCTAAAAAATTCCATCACCCCGGCCGGGTTTGAACCCGCGACCCTCGGGATCAGAGGCAAAGAGCGTAGGCCCAATCATGAGCACACTGCGGCCGACTGAAGTTATAAATTACTAATAAAACATTATTATGCACACGAATCTATACACTTTTCACTAGAAATTCTACATACAAATCTATCACAATACTTGTATAAATATCTTATAAAGCTTATTAAAATGGAGTACTTATAAACTTTATATATATATATTTAAGAAAAATTAACATTTCGACCAGAAATCGAACCCCGGACCTATAACTCTACGCATAAGTCCATTACATCATTCAAGGCTGGATACAAACGTTAAATTCTCTCTCCTCTTATACAATTCTCCCATATTAGTAAGCAGCGCTTGAGATGGAATGAAAAAATAACTGGGAGTGTTGAAGCATATACCATGCTGACATAAGTAGTGAAAGATGTTTGGTAAAATTATTATGATAATAGATCAGTGTTTTATTGTGGGGGAATGGGGGGGGGGACGGCATTCCTGTAAATATATGGGGTGGATTTTTTTAAATATATTTTCTTTGAGGGTCGTTCTCATCTTGTTTTCTTGTAATAGGCTCATTCCATGTCAAGTGTCCTAAAATCAAAAGTGATCCCCACTCGACCATCTCAGATTTTATTCAAAATTTGTTCATATGTGCACATGCATCTGTTAGGTTACTGTGCAAAATTTTGGCTCGATTGATGCAGTGGCTCCAGAGCTAGGGCCACCTGAGGGGACCTATGCCATGTCATGAAGCACGTGGCGCAAAGAATTTGGTCAATTTTGATATAACCTTGTGCTTCAACTGCAGTGTCTATTACCTTGCATTAGTTTATTCTAGTACAACGTTTGGTGCTGAATGCAACAATAGCATTCAAATTGCTTGGAAATTATTACCCTTTATGATATTTGGTCTGAAAGTGCCTTGCAAAGTTCGACACAGAAGATTTATGCCATACTTCAACCATCCTTTATTACAAGGCAAAAGCAGCTGGGACCTTGATTTTCATGCTGTCTACTAACAATCTGGTCCGCATTATACTGCACCAGTATTACTTTCTATGAGTTAACAGTTCAGATATTTTTACTGACACCCCTTCTGAGCAAAAATTAAAAATTGCACATTTTTAGCATTTGTCAGGGCAAGTTTTCTATGTCTATCATCTCTGATCTTATTTTCACTAACACCACTGGAAAGAGCTCATCCTTTTCTACAAAGGACATGAAAAAGTGAAATAGCAATTTTCCATACAAGTTTTTAAAATAGCCTTAAATTATCCTATCTGTTCCGCGTACCGGTGTGTTACAGCACAGCTTTTGCTTCATATTTGAAGAGAAAATTATACGCTCAGACTGAGACTCGAACTCAGGACCTTTGCCTTTCTAGGCCAATGCTGTACCGACTGAGCCATCTGGGCCAGTTTGAATATAAACGCAATGTTTTCTCTTATATACGTTGTCAATTCCTGCACATCATATGCTATGAAACTTTGCTTCTATCTTAGCAAATGGCGGCACCTTTATTAAGAAGATACTTATTTGGGGAATCTACATTACATTATAAAGCCAGTAGGGCTTCTTTCGATCCTATTTATGAATAGTTAAAACATGGTTAAATATTTTAACATTTCACTACATAACCTCAACTGTGTTTTATAATGAATGTTAGAAGCATTGTAATAGATGAACTGATTATATTTAATTCACGCGGTATAAAATAAAGAACATATTTTGAAACCAACACATCTATTATATATGATTAAATATAGTATAATGAACATTTTGGAATGGTGTTAATGATGATAACCAATAATTATGATGATGGTTTTAAGTCATTTAAAAATAATTGGGATGTCATCCTGCCCAACCTCAAGCACCGTTGATAGGAATAAAACCAAGGACACGAAATTGAACAGAAGTAACAGTAATGGATAAAACATTCATGTAACTGTAATAACTTGCTTTTAATGTATTCATTTCAAAATTACTTACTTGAGTAATGGATCATTCTTCATGTCTTAGTCACATGTAAAATGTATTGTTTATAAAACTGATAATATAAATGTCAAGAGCAATTGGAAATACAGCATAAGGTTATTTTTTGAAAAGAAAGATTGAGGTCTGAACTGGGAATCGAACCTCTGACCGATCCTGTACGTCGGTGTGTAGTCCATTACACCATTCGAGACACGATGCAAACGTTAACATTTCTTTCCACATATACAATTCTCTTACGTATGAAGGCAGATAGCTAGAGTTATTAACAACGCTATCAGAAGATTTCTATTCGAAGTATTTTTAATGAGAGTTGTGGAAAGCAATGGGAAGCTACCACACCTGTAATTCTCTAGTAAAGTGCAAAGCATAGCATGAAAATGCTATGTTTGCAGTGAAAGACGTGCCCTCGGGCAGAATTACTAGATAGATAGCTATAGGTAAAGTGGTAAAGTAAAGTGATCCCACTACAGGCCTCAGGAGGCCTTTGGGGTAGTAGGAGGTTAAGGCTCCCACTTTTTCTTGACAATCGGCATTTGATGTCAGCCGGGTTGTCAGCCCTGCGTGACGGCCGCCTTTACCCCAGAACAAGCGTCTGGTACTCATTTCAGTTAGAGGCTGAGTCGACCCCAGGGTCATAGTGCCGCCAGAAGGTTTGGGTCAGTTTAAAAATCCTGACCCCACCGGGACTCGAACCCTCGACCTTCCGGCTTGTAGCGCAGTGCCTTAACCACTACGCTACGGCGTGCCCCCAGATAGCTATAGGGTGTAACTAAATTCCCATTACAGACTTTGAAGACGTACCGTTTTCCAGCTACGCGCAAAATACCACAACACACGTTGCTCTCTCTGACGCCTGCTGCTTGTTGTCTGGGTCCACTTACAAGAAGGGCTCGATGTGACGACCACCGACATCACGGTACCTCTGTACCATACGCTGATAGACACTTTGTGGATACACACGATCAGCAATCATTCGTCCTGCGATATCCGCCATAACCCGCACCTATGTATCTTCTACGGATGCCACAGGGGTCTCGTAAATCAGATATTTCATGTGATTCCACAGGTAGTAGTCTAACAGGATCCAGTTGGGAGAACGTGCAGGTTTTTGGCGTCGAAAATGCGGGAGAGTTGAACGTGTGTTGTGGTATTTTGCGTGCGTGTAGCGGGAAAACGGTACGTTTCCGGACATGAGTTCCTATGCTAAAAGTAACCGCCTTGTTCCCCACTACACCGCCTCAAAAGACTGTAATGGGAATTTAGTTACACCTGTAAAATAGACTTGTCCCGCGCCGTAGCCGAGTGGTTAAGACAAGAAGCCTTGGCGCAGAGCTACGGGACTTGCGCTGGTTCGAGTCTCCACGGGGGAAGAAATTTTCTCATGGTATTTCGGCCAGTATGGGACCGGTGCCCACCCAGCATCGTGATGCATTTGGGTAGCTACAATAAGTAGCGGCTCCAGGTTGAGAAAACCAGCTATAACGGCTGGGGGACTCGACATGCTGACCACATTGGCTGATTATCATCTACCTCTGTGATTAACACATGTGGATGTGAGGCCAGCAGCCGGCTGGTAGGCTAAGGGCCTTGTAGGCCTGTCGCGCCAGTAGTTTTTTTTTGTATAATAGACTTCATGGAAATTTAGTTACATTCTGTATAATAAAGTGTTTTGCAAAATAATATAACCACCATACGGATGGCAAGGCACACCTAAATAAGAAATACATACGCAATCAGAAACTTTGTTTGGACATACCTTATACATTGTGATAAATGCCTGTCAAAAACTGCAATTGAATTTAATGTTTAAATTGTAACTTAATTTAATAGAGTACCTGCATAACTTAAAACAATATTTATGCAGACTATTTCTGAGTTGCAAAATTATACAACTTACTGGAGCTAATGACCAATAAAGGGGGCAGGTTTCAAGGGCATGTTTCTTAATACTTTCTTTTATATCACAAGTGTAGGAAACTCAGCTAATATCGTGATACTAAGGTTTTAGATTATACCTTAATACAGGGTGAGGCAATGAAACGGCACGATTTTGAAAAATCACCAATAATATATTTACAAAAAGAGTATAATTATTTGAACATGAATCTTAAGTACATGAGTGGAAATTAATGTTTTACCTTAAAAAACAATCATTTTTTGAATATGGTGCCAGTAAGGTGACGTCCTTGGTTTTGCACACATTGTTGGAGTCTAAGATGAAATCCACCCATGGCGTTCTGTAGCATCTGCAAAGGAATGTTGTTAATTTCCTGCCGGATTCTCTCCTTCAGATCTTCTTTTGTTCTTGGTGCATTTTCCTCGAAGACTTTGCATTTAAGATAGCCCCAAAGAAAGAAGTCTGGGGAGGTCAAATCTGGCGAACGGGGAGGCCAAGGGATATCACCATTCTTGCTGATTAGCCGTCCTGGAAAAGCGAGTCTCAGCAAACCCATTGAGACATTAGCAGTATGGCTTGTTGCACCATCTTGCTGGAAGAGTGTTTCTTCATCTGGATCATACTGATCGATGCCAGGCAGACCAAAAGTTACTAACATGTCAGCATAACGTTCAGAGTTCACCGTTACTGTGTTACCATGTTCATCTTCAAAAAAATAGGGTCCCACGAGTCCACGAGAAGATACTGCACACCAAACTGTTACTTTTTCAGAATGGAGAGGTTTTTCATGAAGATCACGTGGGTTATTTTCGGACCAATACCGGAAGTTCTGCTTGTTAACGTAACCACTAAGGTGAAAGTGGGCTTCATCACTCATCCATAAGTTATGCACTCTTTCTCCATTTGTTCCGATAACATTAAGCATCGCTTGGCAAAAGCGTATGCGATGATTGTAATCGTTAGGTTGTAGGGCTTGCACTATCTGCATTTTGTATGGGTGATAGTGTAGGTCATTCTTCAAAATCCGTCTCACTGATCGATTGCTGAGACCAAGTTGAGCGCTGTGCCGCCTTGCTGATTTTCGCGGACTTCGTGTTAATGCATCGCGCACACGATCAATGTTCTCTGGGGTCCTGATTGTTTTTTCACTACCACCAATTTTCTTCGTCGTGTGCTTGCAGTGGCTTCAAAGTTTTTCACCCACAGGAGGATAGCTTTCCTCGATGGCACGGGAGCCCGTGGCGGTAGATTAAACTTAAGACAGAAAGCACGTTGGGCACCAACCACACTATCCATGTTTTTATAATATGCTTTTACAGCAAACGCACGTTGCACGCTTGACCAACGCTCCATGGCTACTGAAATTTCCACTTGTCTAGATGCTCAAGGTCGTTTCCCCCACTCCCATAACCCCCCACTGCGCCCGTCAGCCGGAGTCCAAATCGTGCCGTTTCATTGCCTCACCCAGTACTATGAAAATTTCTGGCCCGAGTCTTTGGATTATTAATATTAATGATATATGAATTAAATATATATCCTGAATTGTTGAATATATATTTTATTACCAACTAGCTAATACCGGCGGCGTGCGCTGCTACTCCTAAATAAATGTTAATGTGTTTTTTACTACCAGCCGTGCGCTGTTATGCTTGCCCGGGAATCTGCTTATTCCGATCTTCTTGGCATCAATGAAAAACAACAATGGTTATTGTGAGTTATCCGTAAAAGATAAACATATGCTATCGCGGACTTTACTGTAGAGTTTTGTGAGATATTCAATTCTGTGTACATTAATTTGGTGTATTTGTTATGGTTTAAACAACGTAAGCCATTTACGCGTCAAAATAGGGACTTTATTTCACGTTTTTCAGCACAAAGGGTGATTTTTAGGGCTGAAAGGTTTGAGTATTACAACTCTCTTATTGCCTATGTTCATCCCCCAGAATCTCCTGAACATTTTTCAAAAAAACCCATCTCAATCGGATGAACGGTATGGCAGAGCACGCTTGCCCGGGAATCTACATGGCAAAAATGAAAGACAAAAATGGTTATTGTGAATTATCCTAAAAGATAAACATATACTGTCGCGGACTTTTTTGTAGAGCTTTTGAGATATTCAATTCTGTGTACATTAATTTGGTGTATTAGTTATGGTTTAGGCACCGTAAGCCATTTAGGGGTCAAAATAGGGACATTATTTCACGTTTTTCACTACAAAGGGCGATTTTTAGGAGTGAAGGGGTTGAATATTACAACTCTCTTACAGCCTATGTTCATCCCGGGAATCTGCTGAACATTTTGCAAAAAAACCCATCACAATCGGATCAACGGTATGGCCGCGCATAAAGTACAAACAAACATTCATTTTTATATATTAGAAGATATGACATAAATTATATATCTATTTTTTTCTGGAGGTTTGAAGAACTCGGGTAATGATAGTATTAGAGTAAATTCGAGACAAATTGTTTAATCACTCTCTAAGTTACATCCAATGCATTTGAAATCCCATTTATAAACAATCACATGACACTTTTCATGGAACCACAGATCATATTTTCGACATTTTATCCGTTCACCTTTAGTATCGAGGAATATCTACTCAAAAATGTGCTTCAAACACAGACAAGTATTAAACATAACAACTGCTAACACGAATGAAAACACCCAAGAAACGCTGTTTATCTCAAATATGGAAACACTGCAAGAAAGTAGACTTTTTGCCATCTACGATACAGAATTTTTTTTGCCAGTATAAATTCGTTACAAACGAAAAAAAAAAAGTAACGAAATTAGTCGAGTTTGCCTTATTGTATTTACGTGTGTTTATATTCTGCACCATTGTAATTACTCAATCAAGATAATTTACTTTTGTAATGTATCTTTCCTCGATATGTAGTGTAACTTACAAATATAATGAAGTTTGCTATAAACATGCTGTATTTGACGCACTGGCCGCAGCCGTCCATCTCTTGTCCGTACCCCATCCTTCACGATTATTTTGTCACTCTTCTGCAGTAAACCTGTAATAAAGAGCAGCATTTATTAGAATTTTTAATGTTTGAAAAGCTATTCCAAGGAAAATATCTAAATATTAGGCTTGATCCCCACTAACGTCCTCAAAATCAGTAATGTGAATTTAGTTACACCCTGTGTGTATATATATATATATATATATATATATATATATATATATATATATATATATAATGGTACTTTTCTGTGTTTACTAGATAGGATCGTGATATATATATATATATATATATATATATATATATATATATATATATATACTAGAAGTCCGGGCCATGCGTTGCTGTGGCTAAGATATACGTTAAAAATTTAAATTAAGTTGCTGTCTTTCAGCCAGATTACTTAAAACTAATACTTACACACGGAATTAATATTATTGTAAATAAAATAAACACTGAACACACTTAAATTATGAAATAATCAATATTTGTAATTCAATTGAAATTCGCAGTTCCAACAAAAAGCACAGCCATCTGGATCTCTCTTTGTTAAATAATAAACCAATTACCTTACCAAATTACCTTACACCGCCATCTGTTAGAATCGTATGGAATTCACAGATAATTACACCGCCATCTGTTCGAATCGTTTGGAACTCACAGATAATAATAACTCTTTGTCAATAATAAACAAATAATTTACAATATAAAAATAATGAGACTATAAATTTAGTTATAAACTACCCTAAGTCTCAAGTTGGATCAAACTGCACACAGTGTGCAAAATTTTATTAAAATCGGTTCAGTAGTTTAGGATTCCATCGTGGACAAACAACGTGACACGTAATTTTTATATATTAAGATATATAAATCATATGGTCATCATCCTTATCATTATCATCCTTACCATTATCATTATCATCATCATCCTTCACCGGTGTGGAAAGCAACGGGAAGCTACCACACCTACACAATTCCCTAGTAAAGCTGCAAGCATTAGCATGCAAATGCTATGATTGCAGTGAAGGACCTGCCTTCGGGCAGAATTACTATGGATGGATATTCATTGCTTCGGAATTCGCTTAAGAAGGTCCTTTTTTTTCACGTAGACCACGTGCCAATCTTTTTTTCTATTTTGGATAGAACTCCGCCTTTCTAAATTTAATTTTTAAAAATTTATCAATATCAAATTACTTTCTGACAGCTTATACAGTGCTACTCAGGTCAGAGTCGAACCTGCGGGTCGATATAAACCACTTTGGGAATGATTGTGTTATTGAAAGAAAACAAATAAATGCATTACACGCCCAAGTTAAGTCACATCGTTAAAGGAAAAGTGTACTAACGCTTGTGTCGCCTAACAGTTTTTCTATGGAAGGGAGAATCCCTAAACACAAGTGAAAAATCATTATATGATTGTCAAATTACACATTTATTCGACGATTGCTGAAGGTTTCGGCCATTCAAAAATCACAGTTTTTGTCATCTCTCTATTACCAGCATCACAACAAAACATAGGGGGCGGGAATGGGCAACTTGTAATGAGGAAGGCAAAGGAGGGACAGCTCATTCCCCAGTAGTAAAATGGCTGCCCGATTATTTATTTGGAGGTTTTGGTCATTTAAAAAGCACAGTATTTACCAACGATTTCCTCCCAGTCAAATACAACTCAGGGGACAAGAAATGGCAACATAGTAAGAGAAGAAAGAGAATTGACAGCACTTCCTAGAATAATTTCCGCTTGCAGATTTAACTTGCGCGAGTAATGGATAAAACTGAAGAACTAAAAGGTTTCACATCGTACCGTTCCAGTACCGATTCTTAACTCCAAATATTGTAAAATGTAAACTATAGCTGTACGTGTAAAACACTAAGCTATCGAGTTTACTTATTAATAGTTTTACACCCTTCGTTCCTAGATTCGAAAGAGTGTTTCAAGATAATCATTTAACTAACTCAATGGCACAATCGAACCCGTAGGTTAATGGCCACGCGGACATAAGCTCTCTATACATTCCAAAACTTGAGAAAATGTTTTCCAATCATCCGTTGTATAATCTAATTCCATCAAATTATGGTTAATGTTATTCTTCCACCTCATTCTTGGTCTACCAACTGGGCGTTTACCTTCTGGGTTTCCTAAAGAAGCTTCCACGCCCTTCTTTCATTTCCCATTGTTCCACGTGTCCTACCCATCGCAGTCTACGAGACTTAACTGTTCTTATTATATCTTATTTTCTACAAAAAACATGTAGCTCCTTGTTAAGGAGTCTTCTGCATTCGCCTGTCTGTTCATCTCTTTGGTTCAAAATTTTCCTAAGAACTTTATTCTCAAATACTCGTAATTTTTTTCTCCTTCCTTAATTTTTTTTTTCTTTCAAATGCCCCAGGTTTGTCTTTCGACATTCCTGGTTTCCCTCATGGCATGGCGTACTTGTAACCGGCTTCTGAGGTTGGGGCGCCTGGAAGGCGGGGATACGTTGCCCCGATGATATGATGGGTGATGATGATAATGGTGCGCCAGGAGAGTCCCTAATCCTAAGCTTAACCTAAGATGAATATGAATGATGATGATTGCAATGGCCATATGATTTCGGGGATCGTTTGGGCCTTAAAGTTTTCCTGACATTTGTCTTACAGGTGAGGAAAAAACCCGATAAATACCTCACCCAGAAAAACTGTCCCGACCGAGGATCGAACCCGGGTCCGCTGCGTGACAAGGTAGCACGCTACCCCGAGACCACAGCGGTGGACGTCCTCCCTTAAAGTAAGAATCCAAGTTTCGCATCCATATAATATAACTGCAATTTATTTACTTTTTTTAGAGAAGTTGGGACGACGAAAGTCCCTGTAATACATAATAGCATGCATTTTCAGAATTGAACCTATAATAATCAAATAATAATTTAGACACCCTATTATTTGCAGATGACATTGTGTTTATAGCGAATTCAGAAGATGACCTACCTACAACGTTCAGTCCACTCTTTTCACCAAATTGTAATAAACTACAACATGGAAAGCTCAGCAGAAAAATTTAAAGTCATGGCTTTCCTAGGAAAATACCCAGTTCGCAGTAAAATTATTATTAATAATAAAACATTAGATCAAACTAATACATTTAACTACCTCGGATACCAAGTTACATACGAAGAGGAAAAATATTTTAGTCAAAAAATTATAAAATTTAACAGAGTAACAGGAATTATAAATAATATTTTCAAACTGAACGCAATACAGCAACCCACACGAACTAGAATTTATAAAACACTGGCCAGACCCATATTATGCTACGGCAGTGAGGCCTGGACAATTCGCAGTGTAGATGAACAAAGACTAACTGCGGCAAAAATGAAATTTATTAGACGTACTGCAGGTTACTCAAGAACAGACCATAAAAAGAATTCTGAGATTCTCAAAGAATTACAAACAGAATCAATCATGGAATATGTACAAAAATACATAAACAACTGGAAAACTCACATAAGAAGAATGAACAGAACAAGAATACCACGTCAAATCTTAAATTACCAGCCACCAGGCAATAGATCATTGGGTAGACCCTTTGAAGGTTGGATTGAGAGCGTAACAGACCACTAGGTCTATCACATGAAAGGAAGAAGAAGAGCCTATGTTTAATTTCTTTGTGCATCTCAATTCCTGTTTGTAATAATTGTTCCAGGTTTTTGAATTCAGCCACTTTTTCAAAACTTCTCTCATTTGTCATTAACTCCTTTTCCATTATATAACGTAGGCCTATAAAATTGGTTGAATTCAAATACCTAGGAACAATAATCACAAATAGGAATGAGATGCACAAAGAAATTAAACATAGGCTCAATTTCGGAAATGCGTGCTATTATGCATTGCAGAGACTCTTGATGTCCCAACTCCTTTCAAAAAACGTTAAAACTGAAAATATATAAAAATATTATTCTACCAGTTATATTATATGGATGCGAACATGGACTCTTGCTTTAAGGGAGGAAAGGAGATTACAAGTATTTGAGAATAAAGTACTTGGGAAAATTTTTGGACCAAAGAGAGATGAACAAACAGGTGAATGGAGAAGACTTCATAACAATGAACTACATGGTCTTTATAGGAAGCCAGATATAATAAGAACAGTTAAGTCTCGTAGACTGCGATGGGCAGGACATGTTGCACGTATGGGGAATGAAAGACTTGCACGGAAGCTTCTTGTAGGAAAACCAGAGAAAAAACGCCCAGTTGGTAAACCAAGAATGAGGTGGGAGAATAACATTAACTATGATTTGAGAGAAGTAGATTATACAGGGAATGATTGGAAAGCATTAGCTCAGGATAGAGATGAATGGAGAGCTTATGTCCGCGCGACCATGAACCTACGGGTTCGATCTTGCCAGTGAGTAAGTAAGTAAGTAAGATCCATTACTATGTGTAACCATATATTTAGAGTTATTCATGTTTTCTTCCAGTCCGAATTTCTTAGTAGTGTTATTTGACTTAATTTCCAGAAACGTCTTGTGAATCAATCTGTTAGTACGTCATAACCTAGTAACTCATTACTCAAGAAGTGTTAACTTACACCTGACAATGAGTCACTAAAATGACATTTAGTTTGTTAGTAATATATTTCTCTTCCTATCCATTGATTTTCCAAAATTTATTCTCAAAACCCCATTTAAGCGATTGCATTTTATTATATTTTATATATGCTACTTCCCGAATTACATATATAATTTTGTTCAGTCCTAAAGTAATAATTATGTCTATTTTTCTATATATTTCGTGTGGATTTATATCTTAGTTTGAAGAGATCAATTGTTTGATAGCAAGGGAATGTTAATGAAACAACTGCAATTGTTTATTGTTGTCATAATTAGTGGCAGATGTTAGCCATGATTTGAGGGAAGTTGATTATACACGTGACGATTGGAAAACATTAGCTCAGGATATGGATGTGTGGAGAACTTACGTCC
Organism: Diploptera punctata; assembly: GCA_030220185.1. Classification (NCBI taxonomy): domain Eukaryota; kingdom Metazoa; phylum Arthropoda; class Insecta; order Blattodea; family Blaberidae; genus Diploptera; species Diploptera punctata. Next base: position 1,271,701 of record JASPKZ010003048.1, on the reverse strand, counting down.
GCGCGGCCATGAACCTACGGGTTCGATAGTGCCAGTGAGTTAGTTTTTCTTGAACATGATTTTGTCACACCTTTTATTATCCTCACGAAGCTGAGTAAGCTATCCCAGATAAAACAAAAATAACGATAGAAAGGGACATACAAATCAAACATATAAAGAACGAAACAAACACGGCGAGAAAGAAATAAACAAAGAAACAAACAAAAAATAGATAAATAAATAAATAAATAAACAAATAAATAATAATAACAATAATAATAATATGCCATTTGCCATTACAGGGACTCTTGATGTCCCAACTCGTTAAAAAAAACGTTAAACCGAAAATATATAGAACTATTATCCTACCAGTTACATTATATGGATGCGAAACATGGACTCTAACTTTAAGGGAGGAAAGGAGATTACGAATAAAGTACTTAGGAAATTTTTGGACCAAAGAGAGATGGACAGGTGATTGGAGAAAACTACGTAACTGAGCTGCATGGTCTTTATAGGAAGCCAGATTTAATAAGAACAGTTAAGACTCTTCAACTGCGATTGGCAGGACATGTGGCACGAATGGGGAATGAAAGACGTGCATGGAAGTTTATTATAGGAAAACCTGAGGGAAAACGCCCAGTTGGTAGACCAAGAATGAGGTGGGGGAATAACATTAAATATGATTTGAGGGAAGTAGATTATACAGGGAATAATTGGGAAACATTAGCTCAGGATAGGGATGTATAGAGAGCTTATGTCCGCGCGGTCATGAACCTATGAGTTCGATAGTGCCAGTGAGTTAATAATAATAATAATAATAATTATTATTATTATTATTCCGATTGAGGGTCTTTCCACTTTTCAGCGGTTGCCCTTTTACCAGCCGGCTGCTGGCCCTTCACATCCACATGTGTCAATCACAGAGGTAGATGATCAACAGCCAGTGTAGGGGTGACATGTGGTTAGCATCGAGTCCCCCAGCCGTTATAGCTGGTTCCTCAACCTGGAGCCGCTACTTATTGTAGCTACCCAATTGCCTCACGATGCTGGGTGGACACCGGTCCCATACTGGCGGAAATACCATGAGAAAATTTCTTCCCTCATGGAGACTCGAACCAGCGCAAGTCCCGTAGCTCTGCGCCAAGACTTCCTACCTTAACCGCTCGGCTACGGCGCGGGACTTAATAATTATTACTATAATAATAATAATCAATCCATAGTAATTCTGCCCGAGGGCAGGTCTTTCACTGCAATCACAACATTTTCATGCTATGCTTTGCAGCTCCACTAGGGAATTGTAGGTGTGGTAGCTCCCCGTTGCTTTCCACACCGGTGAGGGATGATGATGATGGCCATATGATTTCGGGGACGTTTGGGCCTTAAATTTTTCCTGACATTTGTCTTACAGGTGAGGAAAAACCCCTATAAAACCTCACCCAGAAAAACTGCCCCGACCGGGGATCGAACCCGGGCCCGCTGCGTGACAAGGCAGCACGCTACCTCGAGACCACAGCGGTGGACAATAATAATAATAATAATAATAATAATAATAATAATAATAATAATAATAATAATAATAATAATAATAATAATTAAATGAATCGTGATTTCTTCTTACCTCATACTTCTATGTTTTTTTAAACACAGTGTGTTTAAAAAAACATAGAAGTATGAGGTAAGACGAAATCACGATTCATTCAATTCTTATTAATTGAACCTCATAATGTTAAAAATTCCCAAATTTAATATATAAAAGTAATAATAATAATAATAATAATAATAATAATAATAATAATAATAATAATAATAATAATAACTGAAAAACATTTATTTTGAAATAATTCTTAGCTCATAAATATATTATAATACTTTAGAATGCGTCCAAAATAATTTAACATTAATACATAATGCATACGCTCATGTTTGCTTCGACTTCCGGGCTATTCTGAACAATATTAGGACAAAACAAATTCGGAACTGGAAAATACTGTACGATGAAACTTTCACTTTCAACAGTTGCAGAGGCGAAGTAGGTTACGTTGACCTAGATAGCTCAGTTCTGATGCAAGCGTAATGTTACGATGCATTCAAAACCTAAGGTTAACCTTGTCACCAGGTGTTGGTAAGCCTGTTCTGATTGTTCGGTCCTATCAGCAGTCTTCGAGTGTCATTTGTCAAGGATAATAGCTTTTACCAGCATGTCTTTCAGGGAGTCACCACAAAAATAAATCTTAAGTGATGTCGGATCCACAAAATACTATGTACAATTGCAAATATTGGAACAAACCAGTAATAAAATGCAATAAATATAGACCTGCATGATAGCTGCGTAATGCTGGTATATGAAGGTCATACACTCACTGGCACTATCGAATTCATAGGTTCATGGCCGCACGAACATAAGCTCTCCATACATCATCCCTATCCTTAGCTAATGCTTTCCAATCATTCTCTGTATAATCTACTTTCCTCAAATCATAGTTAATGTTATTTTCCCACCTCATTCTTGTTCTACCAACTGGGCGTTTTCCCTCTGGTTTTCCTACAAGAAGCTTCTAGGCAAGTCTTTCATTCCCCATTCGTGCCATATGTCCTGCCCATTGCAGTCTACGAGACTTAACTGTTCTTATTATATCTGGCTTCCTATAAAGACCATGTAGTTCACTGTTACGCAGTTTTCTGCATTCACCTGTATAATTCATCTCTCTTTGGTCCAAAAATTTTCCTAAGAACTGTATTCTCAAATACTCATAATCTCCTTTCCTCCCTTAAAAGAAGAGTCTGTGTTTCGCATCCATATACTGTAACTGGTAGAATAATAGTTTTATATATTTTGAGTTTAATGCTTCTTTGAAAGGAGTTGGAACGTCAAGAGTCGGTCTTAGAACGAAGAAAATTTAATGGTTTACAATACTAGAGAAATTGTACTGAGTTGATATCGCTTAGAGTTAAATAGACCTATTCAATATTTAATTTTACAAAAATAAAATTGACTTTCTTATAATTATATTTACCCTCAGGGGTCCTCATCTAGGGGATATGTGGATGGCGACCACAAGGTGCCCAAGCTGAGCAAAACATTTCTTCCACTTACTTGTGTTTTGCACTCTTTTAACTTTACTATCTAACCTCTCTTGGTTAACTCTTGTTTTTTCGACCCCGATGCTATTAGGGCATCCGAGGGCTAGGGTGTCTTTCCTTTCTTCCATTTCTTCTTTCCTTTTATTTTCATTTCTTCTCCAGAAAAGCCTGACCAGAGGCTATAAGATGGCAGCCCCATCACTGGTCTTGCCTTCCTTTGGCCAGCAACCAATCGAAGGGACTATTATTATGCTTTCAAGTCTTATACGAGAATTTCCCGTAAATTTTCTATAGGATCGTAACAGGCCTTGGCCTAATACTTGGAAGGAAGAAGAAGAAGAAAATTATATTTTTACGGAACAACGGAAATATCCAATTACATACAAGACTAACAAGGGAACTGTCAGCCATTGCATGACGAAACCGACCTTGAAATTTCTCCCAGAGAAGCGTTGTGATGTACAAAGACCGTGTCCAAAAAAATATCTGCCGTTTTTAACTGCAAGACACTAAAATCCAGTACCAAATCTCTCATTTAAACTATAGGCAAGTTATGACGTCCGTGCCGCGTCATGCCTCACTTCACTACGCTCTTACTCATGCAGGGAGTCCATCTGTTCCGTACAGTGGGTTGCCATTATTAGATTCTGGCTTCGATATCCGTGCCTTGCAGTTAAAAAAGCACATTTTCTTTGGACACGCCGTTTGTACATCACAACGCTTCTCTGGGAGAAATTTCAAGATAGGTTTCGACATGCAATAGTTGACAGTTCCATTGTTAGGTGGATGAATTCTCTTGGAATATGAAATAATTTTTTTAAAATTTTGTCGTGATGAAATGTCTCATGATATAAAAATGTTTAATAAAAGATCTGCGTTCCAAAACAAAACTTCATTAGCATGGATGTTATAATGTTTTACGTGACTAGAAATTGCTCAAGGTCAGTTAATAGCAAAATAAAATAATAAACAATGTTACGTAACACTTCACGCTACAGTTTTGAAAAACGGATGCATTTATATCTTATAAATCAAATCCGGAAGTTGAAGCAAAATTTTAGTAGGGTCCACATATCAATTTGTAATAAATACTAGGGAATTCGATAAGTAATGGCAACACTATTGTAAATCAGCGATCCTGGTGGTGGCAATTGTAATCTTGCAGTATATTGTTGAGCAGTCTCTGTTGTAAAGGTAAAATGATCCCACTACAGGCCTCAGGAGGACCTTGGGGTAGTAGGAGGTTTACGCTCCCACTTTTTTTCTGGACAATCGGCACATGATGTCAGCCAAGTTGTCAGCCCTGCGTGACGGACGCCTTTACCCCCAGAACAAGCGTCTGTCTTTGTTGTATAAATCTGTAATATTGAAAGTCTTGGAAATATCAAGATTTTGTGAATGCGTTAACTGTTTGTCACTGGCAGTAAGTAATACTGCCCTAAAAAGATGTTCACTAGAATTTGTTTAGAAGGAATTGGGAAGTACTCGAACATCCACCAAATTCACCAGACAGGAGTTCTTGCGATTATAACTTATTCTCAAAGATCAAAGAACCTCTAAGAGGCATTTGATTACAATCAAGGGTTAATATCCAGAAATCTCTAGATTGATCAGATGAAAGAGATATCCATAAATGGCGCTGCAGATTGAGTGCGCCGTCGTCCAAGGATTTGGCAACGTATAGTTGACTTGGCAAGAGACTATAAATGCAATTCATAATGTCAAAAGTAACCTAAATATACTTACTTACTTACTCACTGGCACTATCGAACCCGTAGGTTCATGGCCGCACGGACATACGCTCTCCATACATCCCTATCCTGAGCTAATGCTTTCCAATCATTCCTGTATAATCTACTTCCCTCAAATCATAGTTGATGTTATTTTCCCACCTCATTCTTGGTCTACCAACTGGGCGTCTTCCCTCTGGCTTTCCTACAAGAAGCTTCCATGCAAGTCTTTCATTCCCCATACGTGCAACATGTCCTGCCCATCGCAGTCTACGAGACTTAACTGTTCTTATTATATCTGGCTTCCTATAAAGATCATGTAGTTCATTGTTATGTAGTCTTCTCCATTCACCTGTCTCTTTATCTCTCTTTGGTTCAAAAATTTTCGTAAGTACTTTATTCTCAAATACTTGTAATCTCCTTTCCTCCCTTAAAGTAAGAGTCCATGTTTCGCACCCATATAATATAACTGGTAGAATAATAGTTTTATATATTTTCAGTTTAACGTTTTTTGAAAGGAGTTGGGACATCAAGAGTCTCTGCAATGCACAATAGCACGCATTTCCAGAATTGAGCCTATGTTTAATTTCTTTGTGCATCTCATTCCTATTTGTGATTATTGTTCCTAGGTATTAAATTGTTAATAACGCTTTAATTGACCTACCTTCCCCATCCAATATTAGAAGCTGATGAAATTTTGGATCTTTATTAGGATTATGTTTAGTAATTCAACTTACTACCGGGATCTTTCTCGCAATACACTACTGTCCTAATATTGAGTTAGCCTTTAATAAAGTCAATCACATTTGTCGAGACGTAAATTATGGTTGACTTTTACGAACCCTTCATGCTAATGGAGCCTCTATATTCTTTATTTGTATTTATCTACACATTGGACGAGGGATATATTACGGATCCTTTAAATTTTTATATACTTGTATTTGAATTCAGCCACTTACCTAACACATGTTACACTGGAGAATCTTAAAATATCATCATCATCATCATCATGAACAAATTCGTTTTAGGCCATGTGGCCTGTACGGTAAACCTAGCGAAGATGGTCTTGATCTTTCCACCGATGTTTTGGTCTTCCTTGGTCCCTATGTCCAGTTGGGGTATATTGGAATGCCAATTTGGAAGTCTATTTCTTGCCATTCTTCTCAGATGATTTTTCCATTCTTGTTGGTATTTTTGGATATCTTCATTTAAACTTGCTACTCCAAGTTTTCCTCTGATAGTAGTGTTCCTTTGGTGATCCAGTCTATTAACTCCTAACAATGATCGTAAGAAGCGCATTTGGCTTACTTGAAGTTTATGAGAGTTTCTTTTATTTAAAATCCAAATTTCACTTCCGTATTTTAGAGCAGCTTTTGATGTGACGTTATGTAATCTTAGTTTTGTCTCTGTCCTCATCTGTTTACCAAAATGTCTTCTTATTACCCCATTCATTTTATTATATTTTTGTAATTTTGAATCAATGTCACTCTTATACTCTGCAAATACACTTCCTAAGTAAGAGAAATCTGACACTTGTTCTATAATTTTTCCATCAATCTCAATTTTCACCCGTTGTATGTTTTTTTCCACACATTGCCATTGTTTTGGATTTTGATGTGGAAATTTTCATATTATATTTGCTGGCAATTTTGAATAATTGATATGCTGCTATTTGTAAGCTATCTTCGGAATCTGATAATATTATTTGATCATCAGCATATAATATTGTTTGAATTATTTTATTCCTAGTTATTGAAATTCCACTGTTTACTGTTTGTTTCCATTCTTGCACTATTCTGTTAATATATATATATTAAATAAGAGTGGAGATAGTCCACATCCTTGTCGAACACCTTTGCCTGTGTTTATGTGTTCTGTTATTTCTCCATCTGGTAATTTAATTTTGATTTTAGAATTTTGATATAAGCTTTGTATGGCTCGTATTACATGTGAGTGTATATGTTCTTCATGCAGTATCTGCCAAAGTTTATCTCGGTTTACATTATCATATGCCTTTTCATAATCTATAAATAGTATGTACAGTGGGAGATTAAATTCTCTTCTTTTTTCCATAATTTGTTGCAGGGTAAATATTGCATCTATAGTGCTCCTCCCTTTTCTAACCACATTGTTCTTCTTCCAAAAATGTTTCAGTACTTACTGATAACTTATTTTTAATTATGTTGGCATATAATTTAGATGCAGTTGGGAGTAAGGTAATGCCTCGGTAGTTATCACATTTGTTTTTCTGACCTTTTTTATGTATATTAATTACTAGACCCGTTTCCCAATCCGTTGGAATATTAAGACAATGCCAAATATTGTTAAAAAGTTCTAATAGTTTCTCTTTCAAGGCAGTTCCTCCATACTTAAAAAGTTCTAAATTTAAATCATCTAAACCTGGACTTTTCCTGTTCTTGGCCTTCTTTAAAACTTCTTAAAATATATAATTACAATTTTAATACATTAAATAAGCATTGTTTTATTCTTACACGTGCGAAATGCAGAATGCATTGGAATCTCAATTGTTTCAAAATCGCAAAACATATGTAGAATTTTTTTTAACATTGGAAAGCAAAGCATTTGAAAATCGGAGAGAAATAAATGATTTCAAATATTTTCAAATAGTTTAGTGAAAAATATCTCACATTAGCTATTGAGGACAACGTGAAAATAATAGCAGAATATATATAGGTGAGTAAGCATGGAGCATATTCTGCTCATAATGAAATTGTAAAAAAAAAAAAAAAGATCTATTGACATCATGAAAAAAGCATAAATTAGGTCCATCCGAGATCTAATTAGGCATATAATCTCAATAGCTTCATTTATTCGGAATTTGCTAAAACTCAAAGATTACTAACAAGAATACTTGAAATTCAACAATGTCACATTTCTTGACTAAGAGACTATGTCTCACGAAAACCTTGATTCATTGCCGCGTTCACAGAGCGTCTCCTTGGCGTATTCATTATAATCTCTCTATATTTCTACTTCCCTATGATTATCTCAATATTATCTTTCCATCTATGCCAACATCTTATTAATGGCATTTAACAATAGGTTTCTCAATCAAAATTTTATACTTTTTTATTTCCATATCTTAATATCATCTCTATGGAAAGTTCTGAGAAATAACTTCTCCGAATTAACCAGCATGGCGAATGGTCTTAATTTCGAAGGATTTCTATTTAGTTTATTGTATAGCCTATTACTGTCTTATTCATTAAGATCTTCCTTATAATTTCTTAATACAGAATGTTCCAAATATTTATTTTAATTATAGTTTCTTAATTTAATACATTTAAATATTAAATAATCGGCCGCGGTGAACTGGTGGCCCCTAGGATCGCGGGTTCAAACCTGGCCGGGGTCGATGGATTTTTTAGGATTTAAAAATCCAAGGAGCAAGCTCTCCGAGAGGGTCTTTAAGCCGTGGGTCCCGAGTCTGAAGATTTTCAGGCTCGTAAAAGATCCTTAAACCTGAAGAAAAAGACGTTTAAGCAAACTTTACCGAATGTTCTCGTCCTAGTACTACCTTGGTTTATTAGATGTCACTAAGAGGCGGAACGCTCAACACGGGCCACTCAATGACATCTATCCGAAAACAAGTGTAATTAAATTAGTATGGTTGAATTTCCCCCTGTAGGGGGGAGAGTGTCCAAGTCTTGTTGAGAGAAACAAGAAGAAATACTAAATAAAGCTTGTCTTTTTTTTAGACTTGTTAATGGTCAGTAGCCTTTACAAATGACATATGGAATGTGTGGGTATTTCTTTCTCTACATTGTGGAAAATATGGCGAATCTATTACGTAAAAATGTAGGTTACTGCGTTATCGACATTATTGACAAAATTTCTTAGTAATAATTTAATAACAATATTCTGCGAGGCATATTAAGGACAATTATGTATTTTGAGTTACTATTCTTGGCATAAAGCATACGTAACTCTATTTGTGTAATTCTCTACTATATATCTATCCTTCTCTCTCTCTCTCTCTCTCTCTCTCTCTCTCTCTCTCACTCCCTTTGTAGGTACTTTTAGGTTACAATGTGCTGGACATGTGGATAGAAAGCAGGATTAAGGAATTCCGAAGGTAATGAACGCAACAATTGAAGGGAAAAGATCTCGAGGAGGACCAAAAAATGTGGGAGGATGTAATAACCAGGAATTAGAAGTCGGTTGAGGTGGATAGAGAAGTGTTGGAGGAAGAAGATTTGCGGAGGCCAGAACTCGATGTGGGTTGTAGCGCCACGTGATGATTGTAGGCACTTTTATCGAATTTCGAAGAAATGAAGCTATTGAAATTGTTCTCATGAAATTTTTTTGAAAACTTTTTATAAATCTTCACCGGTCCTATCTAATTAGACACTGAAAATGACCATAAAAATATATATATGGTTTAGTGCACACGTGTTGTAAGTATTAATTTAATATTTTTGAGGAAAAACTCGTTTTAAATTGTTCAATACCCATTTACACAATGATAAATACAATATATTGTCACCACAGAAAAACAGGAAAATCTTAGTATTAATAATAATAAGTTGGTAAGAGGCACTCGAAAGAGCATTAAGTTATAAGTTTATGATTTGTCTTTTATGAGTTCGTTCAGTGATCCTGTCCATATCCTGCATTGTTTGTAATGGTATCGCTCACACTTTTGGTCGCATATCTTGCATTCACACGAATCACTCGGTTGGTGGAATTTTGTATTTTTGCACATTTTGTGATGATATCCGTGTGTTGCTATGCCTATGATTCTGTGCCTTTGTGGTTGGTTACTTCCAGTCCACTCTCTGTTTACCATGGCATCTGAGGCGTAGAAATCTTCGTCGATCTCTTTTTCTCTCTGTTTCTTTTTTTTTCGATGATTTTCTTATATGGCTCCGTTGCTGGCAGTAGTATCATTTGCCTCAGGTCCTCTAGGAAGAAGGTTTCTCTGGCTAGCATATGGGCCATTCTATTTGGTGTGTATTTGCTTGCACCTAATGCCTTTTTGATGAATCTTGGTTTTACTTTTTCTAACCTCTCCAAATCGCTGGTCGATAGTTTCTCCCATATCAGTTCTATCCCGTAGGTGACGATCGGGGTGATCACTGATGCGAATAATTTCATGGCTGTGACTAATTTTAACGATGTGATGTCTTTGATACTGCACATAGCTCTTATAGCTGCTGCTGCTACTGCTCTCAAGATCTTAGTATTCAATTACCATATTTGTGCTGTGGCAATTCATTCATCCAGCCTCCTGTGTAAATCTAAATAAATCCCTATCGGCAATAATAACCAGATGATATTATAACATCATTAAATGAAGCAGTTACTGGACTTAGGTCATATTTATATTCAAATTGATCAGGGAAGAGAGTGGAACCTGATTATGTAAGAGCAAAGGCCGTATAAAATGATCCAAAGAAGTCAGCATCAATGTAATCAAATTATTAGTTATTAAAGAATACTGACAACTCAGGTAATGTAAACCTTTCTTTTGTGAAGACGGAAGTGGCTGACACATGATAATAACTTACTAATGACAATGATCCTTTGCTCGACAGATTGAGTAGAGATATCTTCTAAGCCTCCAGTTAACTGATTTAGCGTGATAACCATAACCCATTAGCTAATGTACAAGCGGGGGTTTTACCCTGACACAAACATCGTTAGCAAAAGTGTGGGAACATGGCAAGTTTCTAGCGTCGGAAGCCTAGGAAAAAACCCAAGCCTAAGAAGAAAAAACCCAAGCCTAGCTAATGTTTGTGACTAGACTGTACGTGAAGCCAGCACGGGGAAAAAAGGTCCAACCTCTGAAGGCGTAAATCGCCAATAATAAATTTGTAACACCCCCGGGATCAAAATAGGAGGGCGCATTAACCAATTATATGTTTCGTTATATGTGCCTAAGCACAGACCTTAGGTCCACGTGATCGAGGTAGTGGGAGTAACTAATTTACCTATAGGCGAGAGAGGCTTCTCCTCGTCACTTACTTCTCGTAGATAATTTCATTAACTTACTTCTCGTGTACAATTTCATCAAGTCACTTCAAAACACTACGTTCTAAAAAGTTGGATAAATTCACTTCATATATATACAATTACTTGCAGTTTATAAAAGTCAAGAATAAACTACTTTTACCAGATATTCTTTGTACATTAATTCTGCCCGACGAAGTCCTCGTGGAATCCCGAGATAAGAACCTCAACTCTACCGAATACCAACCGAGCAACCTAAGTTCTCACACATGGAGAACTCCTTCAGTATTCCTAGTGTCACTAGATCCAATCTTTACCTCTTGGCCCAACAATAAACCCCTCTCCATATTGGCTCCCTAACGTGCGGGCAGAATAGGTCGTAAAGTAACACACGAATAGAAATCAACGGCAGAACGACTAAGTCCCACGACCACGAGGCAACCAGGACAGAGAAGATGATGGCAACAAGCAGACAGACAGCAACTGAAGGAAGGAAGCAGTAAGTGACACAACAACAGAATAAGCATTTTTTTTACTTTTTACCTATATAAGAAATCAAAATATTACAGTGATTTAACGGAGAATATATCTGTGTGTATTTATGTTGTTAAGAAGTAGGAATAGAAAGAGGCAGGCAAATAAAGATAAAAAAATGGATAGGAAACACGAAGAGATTAGGGAGAAGGCTTGTGGGCAACTGATTGAAGGAGAGAACGAAATCGTAAGGATGGGAGAGGACAACGAAGATGGCAGAGAGAACTTAGAGCAGAGCACAGGGGAAAGTAATGAAAACAACGCAAGAGTAGAAGCTAGAGGGGAAGTAGAGGACAAGGGAAATCCAAGCACCGACACCATGAAATACATGGAAATGCTAATGTCGAGAATAGAGGAGATGGATAGAAGTAGGAAAATGGATTTAGAGACGATAGATAGAAGTAGGAAAATGGATTTAGAGACGATAGATAGAAATAGGAAAATGGATTTAGAGGCAATGCAGGGGAATATGAAACGGGAATTTGAAACTTGGAGAGGACAGATGGAGATAAGCAGGGACCTTATGAATATGAAAACACAACAGGAAATGGACCCGGATTTAACAGACCTGAGGAAAAAGGCCAAGGATATCGCCGACGCAAGTGATGCGGACACTTATGGGATGCTCGATGGAATACTTTATAAGAAATGTGGAAGGGCCGAAATTGCCTGGAAAACAGTAGTCCCTAGGCACCTCGAGGAGCCACTCATAAAAGAGTTCCACGCCGCGTTAATTCACGCTGGATGTGAACGCGTTGCATTAAACCTATCGCAATATTTCTACTTTAAGAGACTGCATAAAAAAGTAAGACAGGTTACCGCAACATGTGACCTATGTCAGAAGTGTAAAGGTCTCAATATACGTTTCGACGTTTCTCCACAAAATATAATTAGAAATAACCTAACAGTCTGGTAACAATCGATACCCACGGACCCATGCCTACTGGAGAACTAGGGTATAGGCATATCTTGGTCGTGGTGGACACGTTTTCCAAATTTACGAAATATATCCGATGAAAACAGTAACAACACAAGGCTGTTTAAGAAAACTCTTTTATGATTACGAACGCAAATATGGGAAAATCGAGGCAATTTTGGCCGATAACGCATCTGTTTATCGGAGCGCGAAATTCCGAGAAGGATTGAGCAAGAGGGGTACAAAGCTATATCATTGTTCTCTATACATGCCCTCGGGGAACCCTACGGAGAGGATGAATAAGGAGATCACTACGTGCTTAAGGATTTTGTGCCATAAAAGACACTCAAATTGGGTCAGATATATCCCCCACATAGAGCACATGTTGAATCACGCTGTCAATAATGTGACGGGATACGCACCCATTACTTTGATGAAGGGGCTGCAACCGGACAAACTAGTCGCTAACGTACCTGACGCGATCAATATCGATGATGAATCACTTACCGATGAACAAAGATGCGAAAGAGCATTCCATAGGACGCGGACACTTGCGGACAAAAGAAGGAAGCGGACCAAACGCTCTAAGCACGTTTGGCACCCGTCTATCGGCGACAAAGTGCTGGTAAGGAACCACACGCTATCTGACAAATTACGCAAGGCTAACGCAAAAATGGATTTATTATGGAAAGGGCCAGGGCTCATATCCAAACAATTCGGCACACACACGTACGAGGTAAAGTGGGCCGACGCCAGGGACAAGGTTATGGGACGTTACCACTTACAGAAACTCAGGCCATACAAGGAGAAGGCGTGAGCGAACAAAGCCTATCTGGTTCGTAGCAAACTTATGTAATGGTATGGAGAGTGACAGGTGGCGAAGTTTCAAGATCGAGAAAATAAAAATGTGAATAAATTACCATTGCGAGTGTTCAGAGTTTGTTTGCGTGTGGGCGTAGTATCGCAAAACATGTATATAATAATAGTACAGGAGGCCTTTGCGAGTTAACAGACTGTGAAATTAGACACTAATAGTATTAAGGGTAGATAGACGGACAGTGAAAATGACACTCGAAAAATAGGAGGGAGAGATTTTTTTTACACGTACGAATGACAACGGAATGGATATATTACGTATGTGTGTATGTCTTGCATTGTACTATATTGTATTGTGTGCACAGGTAGACACTACTGTGATTTTAGGTATGAGATAAAGGTCAATGTAAACGCTGAAATTATGCAGTACCCAGGTAAGGAAGTGGTTATATACCGACAAAATTTTGATATAACATACAAAAGGTACAAACATATAAGCTCTACATAATCCCCAAACGAAAAAAAAAAAAAAACAAGACCTGATAAATTATACTTAAATGCATGAACCAGTTTTCACGGGATTCGAACTCAATACTAGCTGAGATTAGGACATAAATGAAAAGTATTAGTGAAAAAAAATAAATAAGTGTTGTATGGTAAAGTACCAAATATAATCAGTAATTAAATAAAATACACTAATAAAGTGATTAAATAGGCCTAGATGAAAACGCTAATCGCGAGAGGAAAGGGCAAAATGACTGCGAAAAAAAATAAAGTGAAATGTCAATTTAGATATTAATCATGATAATACCCCCATATTGATGAATATGATATAATTAATTGAATTAGGGTGAATACATAACACATGCATGTCCACTTTCAGCTAAGATTGAGGGTGATTAATAAATTGTTGATTTGAACTTATCGATAGAGAATGGATCTATATTTTTAAATGTTTTAACCCAATCGCTCGAGCAGAAGCTGCAGTATCTACTTAATCCAGTAAATGTTAAAATGAGCCCAGATAGGCCATTGTCATTGTTTAATACATATAGGTAATTGAAGAAACTTGTACAACAATCTGAATACGAATAATATCATGATGATTATGATTCTTTTGTCTAAAATAACAATCAGACAGCGTAAACATAGGAGCTAATGAGACAGGGTGAAGCTCAATGCACCTTAATTGAAAGGCCGAGTGACGGTGTGAACCTATAAAGCGTGAGGAATTTATTTGTTGATTATATTTACAGAATTTAATTTGTAGACGTGGGCCGAAGCGGCACGTCACTGTGTTTGTATAACACGTGCTATTTGTTGAAAATATTTGAGGGCAAGGGATCCCGTATTATCTAATAATGAGATGAGATGAAGTCATGGTCGCTGGTGAAAGCGAATGTGACAATTTGTGCGAATTTGTATTCGATGTTAATAATGAGATGAGATGAGGTCATGATCGCTGATGGAAGCAATGTGACAATTTGTGCGAATTTGTATTCGATGTTAATAATGAGATGAGATGAAGTCATGGTCGCTGGTGGAAGCGAATGTGACATACTATACGATTCTGCATTCCAAGGAAATGATTTTGCACGCTTAAGAAAATAACGTCGTTTGGCTGAGCAATGATATAGCCAGCTATGCTTTGGCAAAGTAAATGGGCCGAAATATGTTGAGAATAAAATATTAAGAATCATGAATATTTCATGGATTAATAATCATGATGAATTCGTATGTATGCAATACCTATGGGTAAAATATGATATAAGGATGTAATACTATCAATAATAATTGTTTATAACGATAGCACAGCTGCTTAAACGCGATATTTAGTATTTTGGTCGCAAAGATATAGATCCATGTAAATAAGTCTTATTGACTCAATTTAAATTAAATTTAGCAAAACTGAAGTATTATTCGACATATGGTTTGAAGTAGACAAAACTGGTTCATCGCAAATGAATTCCCAAGCTGTAGACGCACATTATAATGTAGGTAGATATTAAGGTGTAGACGAAATTGTAAATAAACAGTTACACATGAAGAAACAATCTATGCTATACTGGTATTCAACTAATAGTTTTGAATGGTAATTGTATAAGCATGAATGGTTTGAGTAGACCACCAAATATATTAAGGGTGTATCTTTTTTTTTTCTTAATGAATATTTATGTATGTCTATATTGCAGAAAGTGAGTCTATTTAACCTCAAAGAACGATCCCAGGTAAAAGGGATACATATCAGTGTTTACAATCTGAACATAATTGACGTGCTGGCAACACTCTCAGGGTTAACGTGCTCTAACCAAAATATTATAGCCATTTTTTCTTTAAAGGCCACTATAGCTATGATACTAGCATTATATTACGCGAGAGGATTATAAACAAATAAAAAAATCCCTTGATTTTTCCATTTGTTTATAGGGCATTTGTGGCAATTCATTCATCCAGCCTCCTGTGTAAATCTAAATAAATCCCTATCGGCAATAATAACCAGATGATATTATAACATCATTAAATGAAGCAGTTACTGGACTTAGGTCATATTTATATTCAAATTGATCAGGGAAGAGAGTGGAACCTGATTATGTAAGAGCAAAGGCCGTATAAAATGATCCAAAGAAGTCAGCATCAATGTAATCAAATTATTAGTTATTAAAGAATACTGACAACTCAGGTAATGTAAACCTTTCTTTTGTGAAGACGGAAGTGGCTGACACATGATAATAACTTACTAATGACAATGATCCTTTGCTCGACAGATTGAGTAGAGATATCTTCTAAGCCTCCAGTTAACTGATTTAGCGTGATAACCATAACCCATTAGCTAATGTACAAGCGGGGGTTTTACCCTGACACAAACATCGTTAGCAAAAAGTGTGGGAACATGGCAAGTTTCTAGCGTCGGAAGCCTAGGAAAAAACCCAAGCCTAAGAAGAAAAAACCCAAGCCTAGCTAATGTTTGTGACTAGACTGTACGTGAAGCCAGCACGGGGAAAAAAGGTCCAACCTCTGAAGGCGTAAATCGCCAATAATAAATTTGTAACACCCCCGGGATCAAAATAGGAGGGCGCATTAACCAATTATATGTTTCGTTATATGTGCCTAAGCACAGACCTTAGGTCCACGTGATCGAGGTAGTGGGAGTAACTAATTTACCTATAGGCGAGAGAGGCTTCTCCTCGTCACTTACTTCTCGTAGATAATTTCATTAACTTACTTCTCGTGTACAATTTCATCAAGTCACTTCAAAACACTACGTTCTAAAAAGTTGGATAAATTCACTTCATATATATACAATTACTTGCAGTTTATAAAAGTCAAGAATAAACTACTTTTACCAGATATTCTTTGTACATTAATTCTGCCCGACGAAGTCCTCGTGGAATCCCGAGATAAGAACCTCAACTCTACCGAATACCAACCGAGCAACCTAAGTTCTCACACATGGAGAACTCCTTCAGTATTCCTAGTGTCACTAGATCCAATCTTTACCTCTTGGCCCAACAATAAACCCCTCTCCAGTGCACAATAAAGATACACCTCAGAGAATTCTGATTTTATACTTAATTTGACCGAAAATATACTTAACACATGTGCACCAAGCCATTGATGTTTTAATGTATGTGTGTGTGTGTTTTAACGGTCTAGCGGCAGAATTGTTTTTTCTTTAATCGAAACTAAACTTGGCATATAGCAATTAATTAAAAAAAGTAAGGTCGAGTTCGTTAACCATCAAAATTGTACCATTAGGTTCACCTGAAAGTAAAATTTAAAAATTGCTCTAGCGGACGCAATTTTCTATGTTTCACAACGGAAATCGATAGGCTATATGCTACTAAAAAAACGAGGAAGGTCTTCTTCTTCTTCAACTTAATTTGTAGGATTTTCATCCTGTTTATTTCCAAAATCACTCCTCGGAGGAAGACGTATTGGATGTGCATTCACTGTCTATCCATCTCTTGCCTGGTCTTCCTCTTGTTCTTCTCTCATCCATTGGTCGGCATTATCGAAAAATAAGCGAAATCCGGTGGAGGTTTACCTGACACCAGAAATTTAAAATTGGCTGTAGCAACTACCATGTTTGGTTCGTTGCAATGTTTATAATTAGTATAGTGTATATCTATATTTGTCAAATATTTATTTGTATTTGTGCTGGTTGAGTGGAAGAGAGGGCCTTATGGCCTTAACTCTGCCAGAATAAATAAAGTATTATTATTATTATTATTATTATTATTATTATACAAGATAGTTTAATTAACCTTAAACTGGCCTACCCACTGGGCTTTTACCCTCTGGTTTTCCTAAAATAAGCTGCCAAGCCTTCTTTCATTCCCCATTCTTGTCACATGTTCTGCCCATCGCAGTCTACGATACTTAACTGTTCTTATTATATCTGGTTTCCTATAAAGATCATGTAGCACACTGTTGTGTAGTCTTCTCCATTCGTCTGTTTGTCCATCTCTCTTTGGTCCAAAAATTTTCGTAAGGACTTTATTCTCAAATACTCGTAATCTTCTCGCCTCCCTTAAAGTAAGAGTCCATGTTTCACATTCCATTTAATATAACTGGAAGAATAAAATTTATATATTTTAAATTTAACATTTTTGAGAGAAGTTGACGCAACAAGAGTCTCTGTAATGCAGAATAGCATGCATTTCCAGAATTGAATTTATGTTCAATTTATTCGTGCACCTCATTCCTGTTTCTAATCATAGTTTCTAGGTATTTTAATTCAGCCACTTCGTCAAAAATTTCCCTCATATGTCATCACCTGTACACTTCCATTAGGCCTATATATTTCTACGTGTGACCGTATACTTAGTTTTATTAATGGTTACTTTCAGATTCAATTTCTTAGTGTTACTCAATGGAGTGTGAGTGTTGTCCTTTAGTATCCATCATATACATATATATACATTTCGTGTCACGTTGTTTGTCCGCGATGGAATCCTAAACTACTGAACCGATTTTAATCAAATTTTGCACACTGTGTGCAGTTTGATCCAACTTGAGACTTAGGGTAGTTTATAACTAAAATTTATATTTGCATTATTTTTTATTGCAAATTATTTGTTTATTATTTAACAAAGAGTTATAATTATCTGCGAGTTCCATACGATTCTAACAGATGGCGGTGTAATAATCTGTGAGCTCCAAACGATTCTAACAGATGGCGGTGTAAGGTAATTTGGTAAGGTAATTGGTTTATTAATTAACAAAGAGAGATCCAGATTGCTGTGCTTTTTGTTGCAACCGCGAATTTCAATTGAATTACAAATATTGATTATTTCATAATTTAAGTGTGTTCAGTGTTTATTTTATTTTCAATATTATTAATTTCGTGTGTAAGTATTAGTTTTGAGTAACCTGGCTGAAAGACAGCAACTTAATTTAAATTTTTAACGTATACCTTAGCCACAGCAACGTGTGGCCGGGACTTCTAGTTATATATTATATATATATATATATATATATATATATATATATATAACCTACGTGTAACTAACTGATAACATTTCAAATCTATTTTTTGTATTTTGGCAAATGTATTATTTTCAAAACATAAAAATAAAGCTTCAACCTTACATCCTCTATTACACTGGTCGACAAGGTTTTCTTCACAAGAAATCTGATTAGTGAATCTGGTGCATTTTTCATACTGAATTAAGATATATAGTCAGAATTTTTCCACCAGGCACAGTTTTTTATGACATACTTTTTTAAAATTGATTTTGGCATTTTCTTTGACCTGTCATAGGAACCTGTACCCTATATGTAGCGATTTTATTCAAGAATATCTTGGGGCTGTCTCTGATGAGCACGGCGAACGTTTTCATATGCAACTTTCCACAATGGAAAAGAGGTACAAAGGCATGTGTAGTTCTAATATGCTGGCTGACTACTGTTGGACCAAGAAGAGAGATGTTCCAGATGCAAAATATGCCCGAAAATCACTATCTACCACTTTCTAGGTAAGTCAGAATGAGTTAAAGTTTGACGGATTTTATTAAAAATTGTAAAAAATATAAAAATATAAATGAATATCACAGAAAACTTGCCAGATAGGAAAAAACTGAAATGATATTTAAATTCTGGATGAAAAATACTTCTAAAATCTCATATTTTTATTCTTGTGAAAGAAAAAAAGTTCTTTTTTTTGTCGACCAGTGTTATCTCTCAAAAGCTGGTAAAGAACTTTTGAAACATTCTGTATTTTCATTCATCTTATTTATAACTTAAAATTGTACTTAAACGCGATATTTAAATAATAATGAAGCAGGATTCGAATCCGCAACCTTCCAGATGAAGGTGGTGAAGGTGACCTATAGCTCAACGACCTCGGGTATCGGGGTCGACAACTTGCAGACGCTATATTCCGATAGCAGAACGGTGGAGGTATTAGGGATTTCGTGCACTTTAATTAGGGCATGATCAATGCACACCTGCTTATGCACATAAGCTAATCAAACAGCTGAGTAATGTCTTTTCGTGCATTTCTTCCTTCAAATTCATGACGGTACTGTTTCGTGGATTTATTTGTCACCTTTATCTGGTACGAAATTAATAATGATTCCAACAAATAAGTTCTTATGCCTAGGAATATCCATCCATCATTAGTAATTCTGCCCGAGAGCAGGTCTTTCACTGCATTCATAACATTTTCATGCTATGCTTCCAGCTTTACTAGTGAATTACAGGTGTGGTAGCTTGCTGATACTTTTCACACCGGTTAAGGATGATGATGATAAAGATAAGGATGATGATGATGGCCGGATGATTTTCGGGGACCGTTGGGCCCTAAGCTTCCTGTCATTTGCCTTACAGGTGAGGAAAAAACCCGAAAAACTCTCACCCAGGAGCCTGTCCCGACCGGGGATCGAACCCGGGCCCGCTGCGTGACAAGGCAGCACGCTATCTCGAGACCACAGCGGTGGACCCTAGGAATTTACCACCAATATAATAAGCAACAATTTTATTCACAAATAAATGTTGTAGGCCTACGCAGTACTGACACCAGTTTGAGCAAGTGCTCGTGCTTGGGTGGAGTTCAGTTACATAAATAATAATATAGAATATATACATTACAAAGTGTTAAGTAAAGGGAGAGGAAAACATATATATAATTTTTTTGTAAGCTCATGTTTTCCCTTTACAGAGATTTAGGCGCTCTCCCCCTACAGGGAAGAATTTGAACCATACTAATTTAATTACACTTGTTTTCGTATAGATGTCATTTTTGAGTGGTCCGTGGTCAGCGTTCCGCCTCATACTGACATCTAGGAAACCAAGCTAGTACTAGGACGGTAAAATTCGGTAAATTTTGCTTAGAGGCCTTTTCACTCAGGCTTAAGGATTTTTTACGAGCATGAAAATCTTCAGACTCGGGACCCACGGCTTAAAATCCCTCCCGGAAGACTTGCTCCTTGGATTTTTCCGTCATAAAAAATCCATCGACCCCGGCCGGGTTTGAACCCGCAACCCTCGGGACCAGAGGCAAGGAGCAAACCACTAGTCCACCGCGGCCGACACACACACACACACACACACACACACACACACACACACACACCACACACACACACACACACACACACACACACACACACACACGCACGCACACGCACGCACACACACGCACGCATACACACACACATGTATATATAATATATATATATATATATATATATTCCATCCATCCATAGTAATTCTGCCCGAAGGCAGGTCCTTCACTGCAATCATAGCATTTTCATGCTATGCTTGCAGCTTTACTAGGGAATTGTAGGTGTGGTAGCTTCCCGTTGCTTTCCACACCGGTGAAGGATTTTGATGATGATAAGGATGACGATGATGATGATGGCCATATGATTTCGGGGAACGTTTGGGCCTTATATATATATAAATTTAGGAGTCAGTTTCAAGATATTAAATTATGGCACATAAAAAAATAATACAAAGGAAAATAAAATAAAACAATATGGAACAGATTAATACCAGACTGAAGAAAGTAATAAAAACATTAGGAAATAATATAAAACAAAACAAATTTAGGAGAAAGTTCAAAATATAAAACATACTCTGACACACACAGAATTAATTAACAGATGAATGATATAAACAAAAACAATATTTTTATTCAATGCCACCACGTTGTCATTTAGACATTCTGGTATTTTCTCCTGGCATGGCGTTATTCTAACCCACTTCTGAGGTTGTTGCGCCTGGAAGGCGGAGTTACGCTGCAACGATGATATAAGATAGGTGATGATTAGGGAAAGGATTTTGAGGTGCGATTAATTAAAAACTACTTCCCAACCTCGCATTGTAATTACTATTTATATTGTTTAAAAGATGCCGGACATTGGCATCTTTTAAAAGAAATCTAAATTTATATTTGCTCTAAACTCGACTTCATTATTATCCAGTGTAAGATATATATATTAATTGGTGTTTCCCGTATAATGTATCATATTTATATTATTATTATTATTATTATTATTATTATTATTATTATCGTATCATTATTGTTATTACCCTATAAAATGTTGTTTGTACATGACATTTACATTGCTACATTTATTGTATCTTTAACTGTTTATAATTAGTATAGTGTATATCTATATTTGTCGAATATTTATTTGTATTTGTGCTGGTTGAGTGGAAGAGAGGGCCTTATGGCCTTAACTCTGCCAGAATAAATAAAGTATTATTATTATTATTATTATTATTATTATTATTATTATTATTATTATTATTATTTCAAATAATTGCCGAATGATATTTTAAATCGGAAGCCACAGGGAACAAGATCAAGAGGAAGACCTAAAGATCGACGGGAAGATGAGTAATTGAAGATTTAAGAGAGATGGGGATTTTTGATTTAAAATCTACTGCACAAGATAGGAAGAAATGGAGTAAACTAGTTGAGAAGGCCAAGACATTCCACTGGAAGTTGTAGAGCCTGACGAAGAAGATTGTTTCAAATAAAGTTGAGTTCCTATGATGATCTTTCAGAAGGTTTCCGGGCTGTTGGCCGTGGTCTTGAGGCTTGTAGTTCCCCAACGTTTCGCCAGAGACTGCGTCCGGCATCCTCAAGGGTTGTCTTGAGACTGGCATTACTTATGAATATTCTCCTGAATGTGTAAAAAAATGAAGGAGAAAGAAGACAAGAGAAAGGGAGAAAAATACAGAGAGAGAGAGAGAGAGAGAGAGAGAGAGAGAGAGAGAGAGAGAGAGAGAGAGAGAGAGAGAGAGAGAGAGAGAGATATTAAAGAAAAACAGTAGACTTTGTGTCCGTGACATTGATGTGTTAAGGATAATGATTAAAGCAAATCACTCGTAAAACTAAGAGCATAAATAACTGGTAAGTTGCAAAATCAAATCGACATTGGGTTGGAATTTAGGACACTATAAGAGGAAATACACTTACTTTCACACGCGCGCAGTTGCGTATCGTCTATTGCGCAGATGGCGCAATACTTTTCCTTTTCCTAAACTTTAGTAAACATAGCACTCGAGATACGTCATCTGCATTCTTCTTCCCTCTGTATTCATGTTTTATACATTATGTTTGTATGTAGATTTTCAATGTTTTATTCTTCTTCTTCTTCTTCTTCTTCTTCACGGTTTAGGCTTATTTACTAGCCTGTTCCGGCTCCAAATTGCTGCTCTTTCCATCTTTTCTTTGGTCTTCCCAAACTTCTTCTTCCTTGTGAATAGTTGTATGCTGCTTTTGGTATTCTATTCTCAGTCATCCTTGCCAAGTGTTCTTTCCAGTTTGTTCTGTATTTCTCTATTGTTGTAGTTTAATTCCTCATTTTTAGTTGTTGTCTTATTTCTGTGTTATGTTTTTTGTCTGTTCTTTGATATCCTGCTATTGGTCTGAGGAATCTCATTTCAGCAGCTTGTATTCTGGCAGATTCTTGTGTTGTCACTGTCCATGTTCCGGATCCATAAGTAATAATAGGCACTGCCATTGTCTTGTATAATTTCATTATAGAGTCTTTCCTGGCTTTATTTTACAAAGTTCTTTTTAGTGTACCTGTTATATAATTAAACTTATTTATTTTGTTATTTATATCTGTTTCTGCTGTATATGATATTTCGCAACCTAGGAAGTTATATATTACTACTTGTTCTATTGGTTTATTTCCTAATATCTTTGTCCCAACTGGATGAGCGCCCTTGAAGGCCATTGTTTTTTTTTTCTGATGATATTTCCACGTTGTATTTTTTTGATGTTTCATTGAGTTTATATAGCATTCTTTGTAGTTCGTCCTCTGTTTTTGCTATTAAAATCTGGTCATCTGCAAAGGCTACTTGTTTTTATTACTATATTTCCTAAGTTAATTCCCCCAGTCGTCATTTGCTTCCATGATCTTATCATGTCGTCGAAGTAAATGTTAAAAAAGATTGGTTGATAGTGGACAACCTCGTCTAACTCCTCCTGTTGTAAGCATTGGTCCCCTTTGATTTATTTTTATTTTTGTTTTCTCATACATTTTCTTAATTACTGCTATCAAGTGTAGTGGAATTCCTTTTTCAAGGATGTTTTATACATTATGTTTATATGCAGATTTTCAACGTTTACACATATTTCTTCTTTCTTTCTTCTTCTTCTTCTTCTTCTTCAATAATGGATTAGGCTCTTAAACCTGTTCCGGATTGACAATATTCTCCAACCAACGTTTCCGTGGTCTTCCCAAATCTATCCTTCCTTCAGGTTTATAATCAAGGATTATTCTAGGAATACGATAGTAATGAAAGGAATAGATACCTACGTGGATCCATCAGAAGTTCAGGTGGGCTTGAATGGTCTCGGATTAGAAACCTTGAGGGTCGTCAACATGACTTCCAGCAATGCCAAGGGTCCGCTGCCTATATTTATAGCAGCCTGAACGATAGGGACAGAGTCTGAGAGGCCTACAAAAAAAATGTTATCACAAAGTCAAATTAGAGCAATATAAGAGATATAGGGCCCCACAAAAGTGTACTAATTGCCAAGGTAATAACCATATGGCTAGTCACTGCAATGTAGCGTCAATATGCATATTCTGTGGTGGCCACATCACACGAAGGACTGCAAACGACTACAAGAAAAATACTGCAATCACGGAGGCAAGCGTAAAGCCAACTTTAAAGGCTGTAAAGCCCCTAAAGTAGGGTGTCCATAATACTTTCAATGCAAAAGGGGACATGTACAAAAAATTAAAGGAAAACCTGGGACGTTAAAAAAAAAGGTGGGACATTAACAAAATATAGAAGGAAGTTTCAAAAATTGTATGAAACAAATTATACAAATTGCAGGTATAAATTATGAAAAGTAAGCGGTGGACTAGTGGTTATGCTTTTTGCATCTGGTCCCGAGGGTCGCGGGTTCAAACCCGGCCGGGGTCGATGGATTTTTTTAGGATGGAAAAATCCAAGGAGCAAGTCCTCCGGGAGGGACTTTAAGCCGTGGGTCCCGAGTCTGAAGATTTTCAGGCTCGTAAAAATCCTTAAGCCTGAATGAAAAGGCCTCTAAGCAAAATTTACCGAATTTTCCCGTCCTAGTAGGCCTACTACCTTGGTTTCCTAGATGACAGTATGAGGCGGAACGCTGACCACGGACCACTCAAAATGACATCTATACGAAAACAAGTGTAACTAAATTATTATGGTTCAAATTGTTCCCTGTATGGGGAGAGCGCCTAAATCTCTGTCAAGGGAAAAATGAGCTTATAAGAAGAAAAAAAATACCGGAAACAGTTACGTTATTTTTACCACGACACTGTTGCCAATACAAATTTGTAAGTATCAACCATGCACAAATCAAAAACCACTCAAGTCATTGTTTATTAACGTTTAAAAATATGCATTCATCGCTGCAAGGATATAAAAATCCACTAACAAAATCTCTTTCATTCAAGTTAAAATTGTATTTCACCACCGCTGAAGAACCAGAATCAGCAGGAAATCTCCGACATTGGCTGCACTGACCATGGATTGACAATTTGAAAAATGTACTAGTTACCAATACATGACAGTAAGAAAACAAAAGATTATAGACCAAACAGTGCATAGTGGTCATACAACTGGCGCTTTCTAACGTTCATATTTGTAATTACATAATAAAGAACAAAACAAAAGTCGCCATTCATAAATACATTGACAAAGCATCTCGCAAAAGCGAGACATTTGAGCATCACCAAGAAAACTTTCGGGACAGCAGGACATTTTCCAAAAAAAAAACAGGACTGTCCCGGAAAAAAAAGAGACGAATGGACACCCTATCCTAAAGTAGCAGTAAATAGCGTAAGACCTGAAAAAAACAGGCAGCGTGAGCAAGGCAAACAGCCTAAAAAAACCGAAATATCTCCTACTGCCAATGAAGACGACTCAGCATTGAGAGTACAGCTAGCTCCTCCAATAGCGCAGAGCGACAAGGAGATTCACTCATCTACAGTACCAAAAGGAACAATAAGAAAAGTACTGAGAAAATGTATTGACGTAGACTTTAACGGCCGGAGTTGCTATGATGACCTTGAAGAAGATTTTCGGGCTGTTGGCCGTGGTCGTAAGACTTGTAGTTCCCCGACGATTCGCCAGAAACTGCGTCTGCCATCCTCAAGGGTTGTCTTGAGACTGGCCTTGAGGATGCCAGACGCAGTCTCTGGCGAAACGTCAGGGAACTACAAGCCTCACGATCACGGCCTACAGCCCGAAAATCTTCTTCAAGATCATCATAATACTGAGAACAATTCCCGAAAAAAAAAAACGGTCCCAATAGAGACCATAGACCTGGCTTCGAGTCCAGGATCAATCATTCAATCAAGAATGACAAGAGTTCTCAAACAGAGAATGTTACAAATAATCAATCAACTAAAATTGACAAAGGCTCTCAAAAAGTAATTGAGAAGGCTAACTTGGCAACAAGTTGCACATGCGGTAAAGCATGTCCTATATATGAAGAAAGGTCTTCATGATATGGCAGAATACATGGAGATAATAGAGTCCCAAGTACGCTGTAATAAATTCACGGTCTAAATCATATATGAACGTGACGCAAATGGCCAAATAACAGGCTACAGCCTAAATTAAGGCACGAAAGCATACGATTTTTTTGTAGACATGCATTAACTATAGCAACAAGGATACAAAATCCAACATTGACTATAGCCACAAGAAGAGCACGAAGCCTCCTAAATCTAACGTCGATTACAGCCTCATGGATAGCATGAAGCCTCCTAAATCTAACGTCGATTATAGCCTCATGGATAGCATGAGGCCTCCTAAATCTAACGTCGATTATAGCCTCATGGATAGCCCCCCGGAAGCCTCCTAAATCTAACGTAGATTATAGCCTCATGGACCAAAAACGTACACCCACAACGAGCATCCTAAATCTAACGGTCCGATTATAGCCTCATGGATAGCATGAGGCCTCCTAAATCTAACGTCGATTATAGCCTCATGGATAGCATGAAGCCTCCTAAATCTAACGTCGATTATAGCCTCATGGATAGCATGAAGCCTCCTAAATCTAACGTAGATTATAGCCTCATGGATAGCATGAAGCCTCCTAAATCTAACGTCGATTATAGCCTCATGGATAGCATGAGGCCTCCTAAATCTAACGTCGATTATAGCCTCATGGATAGCATGAAGCCTCCTAAATCTAATGTCGATTATAGCCTCATGGATAGCATGAAGCCTCCTAAATCTAACGTCGCTTATAGCCTCATGGATAACATGAAGCCTCCTAAATCTAACGTCGATTATAGCCTCATGGATAGCATGAAGACCTCTAACATCGACTATTTTTTTTTTCATAGTGCTCTGCTCTTTCACTGCAAACAACTATAGAATTACTATATATACTGCAGAATTACTATAGAATATAATATTATATAAATATAATCAATTTACGTATGGTAAAATTCATATAAGAACGTATTTTTTAATTGACCTCCTATTTAAATGTCCTATATGTGGTGAACTCAGTGTAAGCACATATTTTGTAATACAGTCTTTTTTTACAAAGGCAAGTCAGAATCGATACCATCATTGTTTATAATTTAAAAAGGCGGGGAGGAAGAGAGTTGGCACACTTTTGTTTGTCAAACATGTGATTCAGAATTGTATATTATATTATTTACACCCCATCCCTTTTAATGTTTGAATACACGCATCGTGCTAGAATGCGAAACTTTTCTTATAAAAAAATAAATCCATTGTTCCACTTATCCAGTGACTTAACAGTTACATCAGAAACAGTACTTAGGTCTACCCATATTGTGACATCACTAAAATTAGGCTGACGACACTGAAGAGTGATGAGGTGTCTATAGATGTTTTCACGTCTAGAAAATAGTATATAGCTCTTATGGAACAATTCTTTCTAATAAACGTGTTATTTTACGTGCAATAGATTTATTAGTTCATTTGAAATAAATAATTAAGTTATACAATTTCATTCATAACTTTGCCAAGAAACTGGGTGTCCGATTTATGAAAAAATACCATTATGGAACGTGCACAATTATTTCATACATCGTTTCCCAACCTGGGGTTCGAAAAATATTACAAAGGGTTCGCCAAAACTTTTCCGTAATGGCCGGTTTCGAGGTTAGGTCTATTATTGTTTCCATCATTTCTGCAGCATTGTAACACCAATAATAATAATAATAATAATAATAATAATAATAATAATAATAATAATAATAATAATAATAATAATAATAATAATAATAATAATAATAATGATAATAATAATAATGATAATAACAATGATAATAATAAACATAATAATAATGATAATAAACATAATAATAATAATAATGTTAATAATAATGATAATAATAATGATAATGATAATAATAATAAAATAATAATAATGATCATGAAAATAATAATAATAATGATCCATCCATAGTAATTCTGTCCGAGGGCAGGTCCTTCACTGCAATCATAGCATTTTCATGCTATGCTTGCAGCTTTACTAGGGAAATGTAGGTGTGGTAGCTTCCCGTTGCTTTCCACACCGGTGAAGGATGTTGATGATGAAGATGATAATGAATAATGATAAGGATGATGATGATGGTCATATGATTTCGGGGACCGTTTGGGCCTTAAAGTTTTCCTGACATTTGTCTTACAGGTGAGGAAAAATCCCGATACAAACCTCACCCAGAAAAACTGCCCCGACCGGGGATGGAACCCGGGCCCGCTGCGTGACAAGGCAGCACGCTACCTCGAGACCACAGCGGTAGACTTGATAATGATAATGATAATGATGATAATAATAATAATATTAAATAATAATAATAATATTAAATAATAATAATATTAAATAATAATAAAATTATTATTATTATTATTATTATTATTATTATTATTATTTTAACAATAAATTAGCTCCATAATGTCCCTTGTTGCTAAGTGTAACATCGAGAATTTATGATATTATTTCCATAATAAATTAATATTTATGCATTTCATTTCGCTATAACTAGGCCTCCTAGTGCCAGTGGGTTATTACACATTTAACACAACTTTGAGAAACCAAACATACTCTACTCAACCCTTGAAAAAGAATGTATTATCACGACACTTATCAGCGATCTGACAAGCAGGCATTTATGTCAATAATTGGATACACCTGTTAGAACAACTTCCCGCATTGGTGTTGTTGGGGGTGGAAACAGCACGCATGCCTATTTCAGACATTCACCGAAAAGTTCAATGACCCCTACAACTCTTCCACCATCAATCTTTAATTACAATGCGTTGTATTGTGCGTGTAAGTCCAACACTCAAGTGTCAAATTACATTATTTAATACCAGGAACAAACGATTTTATAGCAATATTATAATAGACCTATACTAGCTGACTGCTTATCTTTTTTTTTCTTGTTTATACTGATTTTCCTTATTGTTTTACCTTTATATTTGTTTGTTTTACCTGCTTGTTAACTTTCTTTAATTCTCACATAGACACAAGGACAGGACACACACACCCAAACCCAAGGTGGAGATTTAAAATCCCCTACACCGCCGGGAATCGAACCCGGGTCGCCGGAGTGGAAGGTAGGGACTCTACCGACTACGCCACGGCGACGGACAATCTTTTCCCCCTTTTCGTTTACACTGTTTTCCTTCTTGTTTTATCTTTTTGTTAACTTTCTGTTATTCTCACATATATACAGAAGGACAAGACACACACTCAGACCCAAAGGTGGAGATTTAAAATCCCCTACCCCCCAGGATTTCGAACCCGGGTCACCGGAGTGGAAGGTAGGGACTCTACCGACTACGCCACACCGACGGACTATTATCAGTCACCTTAGTGACCCCAAAAACTATTGATTCCACGCTACTCCCACTCAATTTTGAAATATTTTTAACCAGGGCCACTCCGTCTTCCTCAGCGGTGCTATAGGTCAAACATGGGCTTAAACGCCATAGAAACTGTATCTAATCAGATAAGGACAAGACACACACTCAGACCCAAAGGTGGAGATTTAAAATCCCCTACCCCCCAAGATTTCGAACCCGGGTCACCGGAGTGGAAGGTAGGGACTCTACCGACTACGCCACAGCGACGGACTATTATCAGTCACCTTAGTGACCCCGAAAACTATTGATTCCACGTTATTCCCACTCAATTTTGAAATATTTTTAACCCGGGCCACTCCGTCTTCCTCAGCGGTGCTACAGATCATGGGCTTAAACGTCATCGAAACTGTATCTAATCAGATAATAAACTAACTAACTCACAGGCACCATCCAACCCGTACGTTAATGGCCGCGCGGACATAAGCTCTCCACACATCGCTATCCTGAGTTAGTGTTTTCCAACCATTCCCTGTATAATCTACTTCCCTCAAATCACTGTTAATGTTATTCTCCCACCTCATTCTTGGTCTACCAACTGGGCGTTTTTTCCTCTGGTTTTCCTATAAGAAGTTTCCATGCACGTCTTTCATTCCCTATTCGTGCCACATGTCCTGCCCATCGAAGTCTACGAGACTTAACTTTTCTTATTATATCTGGATTCCTAAAAAGACCATGTAGTTCACTGTTATGAAGTCTTCTCCATTCACCTGTCTGTTCATCTCTCTTTGGTCCGAAAATTTTCCTAAGAATTTTATTGTCAAATACTCTTAATCTCCTTTCATCCCTTTAAAGTAAGAGTCCATGTTTCGCATTCATGTAATATAACTGGTAGAATAACAGTTTTATATATTTTCAGTTTAACGATTTTTGAAAGGAGTTGGGTAGTCAAGAGTCCCTGTAATGCATAATAACACGCATTTCCAGAACTGAGCCTATGTTTAATTCCTTTGTGCATCTCATTCCTATTTGTGACTATAGTTCCTAGATATTTGAATTCAGCCACTTCCTCAAAAAATCCCTCGTTGTCACCAGTTATCCATTTCCATTATATAATGCATTCCTATGTGTGACCATATATCTAGTTTTATTGATATTTACTTCCAGTCCCAATTTCTTAGTGTTACTCAATGTGTGCGTGTTGGCCTTTTAGTATCTCCTCTCTAATCAGATAAGCTGTCCCGAAAATCATGGTTTTCAGATTAATCTCGGTCATTTTGGACATTTTATTTTCCATCCCTTCTCTCGCCCCCTTTAGGATCAAACTTTAGCTAAATGGCATCAGGACTTTCACTAATCAGCTTAGCGATCCCAAAAATGATGCATTTGACACTAATCTTGCCTATTTTAAACATCTTATTTTTACTTCTCACACTCTTTCACCCTCATAGGAGTGAGGTAATGTTTTCCAATCATCCTCTGTATAATCTACTTCCCTCAATTCATAGTTAATGTAATTCTCCCACCTCATTCTTAGCGTACCTACTGGGCGCTTTTCTTCTGGTTTTCCTATAAGAAATTTCCAATATCCTCTTTCAACCCATTCGTGCAACATATCCTACCCATCACAGTCTACGAGACTTAACTGTTATTATATCTGGTTTTCCATAAAGATCATATAGGTCCTGTTAAGTAGTTTCTCCATTCGCCTATCTGTTCATCTCTCTTTGTTTCAAACATTTTCCTAGGAACTTTATTCTCAAATACTCGTAATAATTTGTCCCCCCCTTAAAGTAAGAGTCCATGTAATATAACTAGAAAAATAATACTTTTATAAATTTTCAGTTTAATGTTTCTTGAGAGAAGTTGAGAAGACCAAGAGTTCCTGTAATGCATAATCGCATGGATTTCCATAATATATATATATATATATATATATATATATATATAATTTGTCCACCACTGTGGTCTCGAGGTATAGTGCTGCCGCAGCGCGCCCGGGTTCGATCCCCGGTCAGGACAGTTTTTCTGGCTGAGGTTTTTATCGGGGTTTTTCCTCACCTTTAAGACAAATGTCAGGAAAACTTTAAGGCCCAAACGGTCCCAGATATCATATGGCCATCATCATCGTTATCCTTATCATTATCATCATCATCGTCCTTCACCGGTGTGGAAAGCAACGGGAAGCTACCACACCTACAATTCCCTAGTAAAGCTGCAAGCATAGCATGAAAATGCTATGATTGCAGTGAAGGATGTGCCTTCGGGCAGAATTACTATGGATGGATGGATATTTAATTTGTTTAATACAATGTAATTTCTATTTGTGATTATTGTTTCTAGGTATTTGAATTCAGCCATCCCGCGCCGTACCCGAGTAGTTAAGGCAAGGTGCCTTTCCATAGAGCTACTAGACTTGTTCTGGTTTAGGTCTCCATTGGGAAGACATTTTCTCATGGAATTTCGGACAATATGGGACCGATGCCCACCCAGCATCGTGAGGCATTTTGGTAGCTACAATAAGTAGCGGCTCCAGGTTGAGAAAAAACATAACGGCTGGGGTACCGACATGCTGACCACGTATCACCTCTACACTGACTGGACGACCATCACCTTATGTGATTAACACATGTGGATGTGAGGCCAGCAGCCGTATAGTACGCCAAGGGCCTTCTAGGCTTAACGTGCTAGCGAGTTTTTAAATTTGGATTCAGCCACTTCAAAATATCCCTCATTTGTCATTAACCGTCCATTTCCATCATACAATGTATTTATATGTGTGAATATATATTTTGTTTTATTGAAGTTTTCTTCCATCATCATAGTACATTCACGAATTTAGGCCATTTGTTGACCTGCTTCAACCTCAAGAGAAACACCGTCCAGAAGTCTTTTGAGTGGACGTTCTGGTCTTTTTCTTCCTGCAGGTTGATATCTTAACATTTGTTTGAGTATCCTATGATCTTCCATTCGATGAACATGTTGCATCCATCTTGAACTCCCAGTCAAAAATCCACAATAATTAATATTTAAACAAATTCCAGATTTTAACATGACATACAAAATATCATAGATATATGGGAAAAAATTGAAAGTCGAGAGTTGACTCACTGGATTAAAAAATCATTAAATATGACCTTAAAATCAAATAATAACTAGAATCTTGTGGGAAGAAAGCGAGGTTGAATGGTGTATTCGCTCCTTGTGTGAATTTGTGAGTGTAGTGCCTTTATGATATCTTGAAAGAAGCTAGTCTGATTGAAGACTTCAAAGGTTTGTTATTTCCCTTTCTTTAATCAGTTTTTTTATAAAGAAAGTTCACGGTTGAACAATCTTTTGTTGACTATGTCAATGGAGCAGTCACGTAAATATATCGATATAAACGAGTCTTGTGGACTTAGTTCATCAGGAACAAGAAGTTCTCGCTCTTTTTATCTAATATTTTAACTTTACGCTCCCATCCTAACTCTAGATGAAATTTTTAACGCCAAACTAAATTATGTTAACACAATTTATATTTATCATCGGCCGTGTTCGGCTAGTGGTTATGTTTCTTGCCTCTGGTCCCGAGGATCGCGAGTTCAAACGCGGTCGGTGTCGATGGATTTTCTTAGGATGGAAAAATCCAAGGAACAAGTCCTCCGGGAGGGACTTTAAGCCGCGGGACCTGAGTATGAACGTTTTCAGGCTCATAAAAGATCATTAAGCCTGGATAAAGAGGCATCTAAGCAAAATTTACTCACCTTTTTCATCCTAGTAAAACTTTAGTTACTTGCTATGAGTCCAATTGTGTCGGTATGTTGACCACATACCATTCATGACATCTTTAGGCAAATCAGCGTAACTAAAATATCTTGGTCTAGTAACTCCTAACAAAGGAGAGGCAAAGGTCCATCACTGGACTATTACACTATTGAAAATAGATAGAAAATAGTGAAAATAACTACAAAACCAAATTGAATATATATATATATATATATATATATATATATATATATATATATATGGTATGGTATATATATATGGTATGGTATATATATATGGGCCAGAGATAGAGCGATTGAATTATGTACACTACTAGATTACAAAAAAATGAAGACATCTTAGAAGAATTACATATGGAACCTTTAGAAAACAAAATGTCTGATTATAAGTCAAGATGGATGCAACATGTTCATCGAATGGAAGATCACAGGATACCTAATCAAATGTTATGGTATCAACCTGCAGGAATAAGAAGACTGGGACATCCACTCAAAAGACTTCTGGACGGTGTTTCTCTTGAGGTCGAAACAGGTCAACAAATGACCTAAATGTACGATGATGATGATGAATTATATACGCATAATAGATTATATTCACAGTTTGATTTAAATAACTTTTATAAGAAAGCAACAATTATAAGCATTACAAGATAATCACTAATTACAAGATAATTGAATATGGGCACAATTAAAAATATACGTTTTGAGATATTAGCAATTGATATGTAACTAAATGCATAACATTGTTGTTTATTTTAATTTATACAATCAGCTGCTGAACCTGCTGTAATCGAGATATCGAAACGAAACTTTTCAGGCTGACCAACTATAAAATGGCGAGTCCAAAAATGCATTGAACTGAAAAAGGGCAAAACATGAGTTATGCCCATATTCCATTCAAATCCTCAATCATAAGTAAAGATTTCTTTACTTCCTTAGCTGCATTCTCTCTAGATTTTGATCGTGATATAGCTAAAATTATTTGCATGTAAATCCTTAGGGATGGGTCATAAATTTAAAGAGAAAGAACACTCATCTAACATGCAACATCTGCCCTCTATTTGCAAATTCATTAACAAATTACAGTTAATTAAATGTTAAATATGAACTCAAAGTATGACATACTTTTTAAAAAATGTGTCTAGTAGTAATTAACGAGGTTGGTGCATTTACTTTTTAAAATTCGTTTACATTTCATGAATTATGAAAATACCGTAGGGACATAAATTATCTTTACGAGTGTCTACTATTATAATGATAACAATCAGTGACGCTTTAGTTCGTAGTTGCTAGGCAACAAAACATATACTTTATATTCTAACAAAACACAAAATCAAAACATAAAATACAGGTTCAACAAAACGTAATATACACTTTAATGATGATTTCGTAGATAAATAGATAGATCATCGGTTGATTAATATTTTTGGCACCGTCCGATTCATAATAATTTTGTCGGTTCATCCAATTTCCTGGTTGTAGATGTTTTCCTTCATGTATAAATATTTTCCCTGACTCCAGGAGGTTTTAGGTCTTCCTCTGCCTCGTCTTCCTTCAGGTTTCCATTCCAAAACAGATTTTGGTAGCCGATCCTCTTCCATTCGCTGGACATGTCCGTACCATCTTAATTGCTGAGTTTTAATATAATCTATAATAGTGTCTTCAATCTTCATTTTGTCCCTTATAACCGAGTTTCCAATTTTTTCTCTTCTTGAAATTCTTGCTGCCCTCCGTATAAAATCCATTTCCGTTGCCAAAATATAGTAATTTATTTTTGTTGTTAATGGCCAAAGTTCTGCTCCATAAGTAACAATGCTTTTAACAATTGTATGTTATATGTTCATTTTATTTTTATTGCCTGTATTTTTATTACTTATATGTTTTTATTATTTCGTACAATTGTATAAATAAACTATCCTTGACTTTTTTAGAAGTGTATTAATTGTTGCATCTTGGACTGCTTTTAAAATGTTCCCTGATGAACCGTGAAAATCGCCTTCTCCGCTCATTTTTACTTTAAATTCACATATGATACTAGCACCCAAAATTGTAGAATATAACAATGTTTGTTGTTCGATTTTTTTCCCCCAAAGCCCTCATTACTCTATCTCTAAACATATCGTTTCCGCAATAATTGAATTTCATTAATATAATAAATGTACAACATATACTAAAATGCTCTGAACGTAGATAAAATACTGTACATAACACGTTACAAAATTAGGTTTAGTAACTAGTCGTCAAGAAAAGAAATGAAGATATAAGAAAGGAACTAAATATTTTCAAACTTACAGACCGAATAATTAAATATAGTAACGACTGGAAAGAACATATTGATAGAATGCCAGAAGGAAGATTTCCAAAATTATTGCTGAATTATAAACAGCACGGAAGGAGAAATGCTGGACGCCCACACAGAAGATGGTCTGAACAATTTTAACAATTCTAGCTTTCATGAAACCGGAACGAGCCAACAGGTTTAATCCCTGGATGATGATGATGATGATGAACTGGTCGTCTAAATAACTATTGATTTTATCAGGGGCGTTCCGTGTCTTATAAAAGCGAATGCTAGTTCATTACGTATACGCCAGGAACTAATCTACAGTGCGTCCGAACGAACGTTGACGGGACATTAGTTACCCGCAGCTACGTGAAAAAATTTATTACTCAAGTGACTTTTTTTTTTCATTCCATTAACGCAGTTTAACCTCTCGCCTTATAGGTACTTTTACATGCCATACACTACCCGGGCCTTAAAGTGGCATGACCTGTCGGGAGAGGGATTTTAAATAATTGATCACACACATACTTTTTTGACCACACAATCACATGGTATCAGCTCTATGTCAGGGCCTCCTCCGAGACAACATTAAGACGAAACACACCATTCACAGACACAATCGCTCTAAATAAGAGGAATATGATCGCCAGATTGATGTTCGGGGACTGTTTGGGCCTTGAAGTTCCTTACATTTATCTTACAGGTGAGGAAAACCCCCGAAAAACCTTCACCTAAGAAACTTGTCCCGACCGGGGATCGAACCCGGGCCCGCTCTGTAATAAGGCAGCAAGCTACCTCGAGACCACAGCGGTGGACATAATAGGCCTAATATTAATAATCTTCTTCTTCTTCTTCTTCTTCACACGGGCTAGACAAATTGCCTGTTCCGCCTCACAGTTTTTCTGTCCATCTTTTCACTGGCCTTCCTACATTCCTTGACCTCTTGGCTTGTAGTTGAATGCTGCTCTTGGTAATCTTGTTACATTCATTCTTTCCACATGTGTAAACCATTGATCTCTATATTCTCTGATTTTCTCATCCAATGGATATATATATATATATATATATATATATATATTTAACCATGTTCTTATATCTTCATTCCTTATCCGATCCAATCTTGTGCAGCCTTTTGTTCTTCTAGGGAAGTTCATTTCTGCGCTTTGCATTCTACTTTGCAATTTTTTGGTCATTACCCAAGTTTCGCTCCCATAAAGTAATGCAGGAACTGCCAAAATTAATGTATTATTATTATTATTATTCATTCATAGTGTTCTGCTCAAGAGCAGGTCTTTCACTGCAAATTCAGCATTTTCCACTCTTTCCTTAACTCAGCTTTCCTTTTTGTATCTGCATACAAACCATTTATTTTAATATTGTCTATCATCTGATGTATTTTTCTGCCTCTAACTTTCTTTCCGTTGACCATTCCTTCTAGGGCATCCTTCAGCATGCAGTTTCTTCTTAGCCAGTGGCCAATCCAATTTATTTTCCTCTTCTTTATGAGTTCCAGCATTGTTGTTCTTTCACCCATTATGTCTATCACATCTTTATTTCTTACTTTGTCCATTTTATACATTCCATCCTTCTCCATATCCACATCTCAAAAGTTTCCAGTCGCTTTTCCTCATTCTGTCGTAATATCCAAGTCTCTGCACCATACAATGCTACACTCCACACAAAGCACTTCACTAGCCTCTTCTGTAATTGTTTTACCAAAGGTCCGCAGAAAATGCTTCTCTTCTTGTTGAAAGCTTCTTTAGCCATTGCTATCCTCTGCTTTACTTCTTGACCGCAGTTCATGTCACTACAGATAGTACAACCCAAGTATTTGAAGCTTATTATTATTAATATTATTATTTTTTACTATTATTATTATTATTTTTACTATTATTATTTTTTACTATTATTACTATTATTATTATTATTATTATTATTATTATTATTATTATTATTATTTTATTATTATTATTATTATTATTATTATTATTATTATTATTATTATTATTATTATAGTAATAATAAGACGAAAATGAGGCAATATTTCAAAGGGAACTCTACTTGTTGATGTCATTTGTAAACTTACACATTAATTGAATTAATTACCTTACTTTGCTTAATTACTTGATTGTTATTCTATGATTTATGAAGTAATGTTCCCCCGAGAGGAATTATTCAATGTAACATTGCGTTTCATTCCCATACCACACAGGTACGCATAGTTCATTCAGCTTATCTGATGTTACTCAATTCAAGTTTAAAAATATTCTTTTTACTTTCGTTTAAAAGCCATTTTTCAACTACATAAACATCCCAAGGACTTGTGTAGTTTTAAAATTCAATCCAAAGGCATTTGGGGGGGGATTGTGACTAGAAAAATGATGAAGGGTACATTTTCACTTCTCTCCCATCCTTCTTCTTCACTTCACGGATAGGCAAATTGCCTGTTCCGCATCACAGTTGTTCTGTCCATCTTTTTCACTTGCCTTCTTCCTACATTTCTTGAACCTCTTGGCTTGTAGTTAAATGTCTAAACCATTTATCTCTATATTCTTTGATTTTATCATTCAATTGATATACATTTAACTCTGTTCTTATATTTTCATTCTTTATCCGATCCAATTTTGTACAGCCTTTTGTTCTTCTAAGGAAGTTCATTTCTATGCTTTGTATTCTATTTTGTAATTTTTTGGTAATTACCCAAGTTTCACTCCCATAAAGTAATGCAGGAACTGCCAATGTTTTATAAAACTTCAATCTAGTATCTCTTCTTGTTTTGTTCTTAAGCTTTTGACCAGAATAAACATTTATAACTAACCAAAAAAAATCAGATAGTAATGAAATGGTAGGAATACTTTTGGACCAAAGAGAGATGAACAGACATGCGAATAGAGAAGACTAAATAATAGTGAAACTACATGGTCTTTATGGTAAACCAGATATAATAAGAACAGTTAAGCCTTATAGACTGCGATGGACAGGACATGAGGCACGAATGGGGACTGAAAGAGGGGCATAAATATAGAAGACTAAATAATAGTGAAACTACATGGTATTTGTTGGAAACCAGATATAATATGAACAGTTAAGCCTTATAGACTGCGATGGACAGGACATGAGGCACGAATGGGGACTGAAAGAGGGGCATGAATACAGAAGACTAAATAATAGTGAAACTACATGGTATTTGTTGGAAACCAGATATAATATGAACAGTTAAGCCTTATAGACTGCGATGGACAGGACATGAGGCACGAATGGGGACTGAAAGAGGGGCATGAATACAGAAGACCAAATAATAGTGAAACTACATGGTATTTATTGGAAACCAGATATAATAAGAACAGTTAAGCCTTATAGATTGCGATGGGCAGGACATAAGGCACGAATGGGGACTGAAAGAGGGGCATGAATACAGAAGACTAAATAATAGTGAAACTACATGGTATTTGTTGGAAACCAGATATAATGAGAACAGTTAAACCTTATAGACTGCGATGGGCAGGGCATGAGGCACGAATGGGGACTGAAAGAGGGACATGAATACAGAAGACTAAATAATAGTGAAACTACATGGTATTTATGGGAAACCAGATATAATAAGAACAGTTAAGCCTTATAGACTGCGATGGGCAGAGCATGAGGCACGATTGAGGACTGAAAGAGGGGCATGTAAGCTTATTCTAGGAACGCCAGAGAGAAAAGGCCCAGTTAATAGACAAATTATGAGGTGGGGAGAATAATATTAACCATGATTTGAGTGAAAAAATTATACAGGGGATGATTGGAAAGCATTAGCACAGGATAGGGATGTATGGAGAGCTCATGTACGCGCGGCCATGAACCTAGGGATTCGATAGTGCCAATGAGTTAGTTTATAGTGAAAGAGTTTCGCTAAAAATTTGGGTTCCGAGCCTGTTAGTGGAATATTAAAATCGCATGTAGCCACGTGGCCGCCAGTTCGAAGAACAGCTCGAGCAGATGTGAACAGCATCATTTTCCTGTGGGGGTCAGCATTCCTGAACCTTGTAAGGAGTCGTGATGTAGATTTTACTGGAGGTCAGACATAATTCATACATTCTGACACAGTCGCCGTGAAGGTTATTGAACTAATGACTCTAGTTTGTATTGAAGAGGAGGTTAAATAGACATGTAAAAGTTAATTAAAGGACTAAGTATAGGACATCAGAAAAATGTCGTTAAAACTATGTTAACAGGAGATGACTAACAACGCGTCCTGTCTTAAGAAAATGGAACTATTAACTTAAAGTGGAAATCAAGTTCTTCTTCTTCCTTCCAAGTATTAGGCCAAGGCCTGTTACGATCCTATAGAAAATTTTCCCTCCAGCGTTTCATAGGACGGCCCAGTGATCTTCGTCCTCTTGGTATATAGGCCTAATTATAAACAGCTTTGGGGATCCGATTTGAACTCATTCTTTCAAGATGGTGTTTCCAATTTAGTTGGTACTGTTTAGTATATTCCAAAATTGGCATAGTCTTCAATTCCTTTAAGATATCGGTGTTCCTTTTCCGATCCCATCTGGTGTAACCCGCTGTTCTGCGCATGAATCTCATTTCACAAGCCGTTATTCTGCTTTCATGTTGTCTTTTTAGTGTCCATGCTTCACTACCATAGGTCAACACTGGTCTAGCCAAAGTGTTATATAAACGTAATCTGGTGTTTTTTTGTACAAGGGATGGTTTCATAACTTGATTAATAATTCCTAAACTTTTATTAAATCAAGTTCTCTGCATTATATACGATTGGTGAGGATTTTGTTTTAAATGGAAGAAATTTTGGGGGTTCTATAGTACCATCCATCCATAGTAATTCTGCCCGAAGCAGGTCCTTCACTGCAATCATAGCATTGTCATGCTATGCTTGCAGCTTTACTAGGGAATTGTAGGTGTGGTAGCTTTCCGTTGCTTTCCACACCGGTGAAGGATGATGATGATGATGATGGCCATATGATTTCGGGGACCATTTGGGCCTTAAAGTTTTCCTGACATTTGTCTTACAGGTGAGGAAAAACCCCGATAAAAACCTCACCCAGAAAAACTGCCCCCACCGGGGATCGAACCCGGGCCCGCTGCGTGACAAGGCAGCACGCTACCTCGAGACCGCAGCGGTGGACGCCATTTACATAAAAAAAAAATATTTCTTGTTGCAGTATGTGTATGTATATATACCCGAGAGTGATACATCTGTCGATTTTTTCCCCCAAAAAATAAAGAGTGTGAGGAATGCCTTAAATTGAAGTGAGAAATTGAGGTAAAAATAACCTAAAATCTTCAGATTTGGAATGTAATTATGTACTAATAACTTTAAAATTCATTACGAAAAATCGTTGAGGTCACTATGTAAAAATTAAAATATAAAATAGATACCTGAGATCTCAGTTGAGGACGACTGGGATATCAGGTACCTATTTTATATTTTAATTTTTAAATTATGCATTAGTCATCACTCACAAAATATACTCAACACAAAAACTCGCTAACAAACAAATGAATGCTAAACTAATCTGGTGTGCTAACTAGCTCATTTTCTCACCCTAACTTGCCCAAACTAACACTAACTTGCCCAAACTGACAATAACTTGCCCAAACTAACATTGACTTGCCCATTTTCTCACCCTAACTTGTCCATTAATGTAGGTGGACTTTTGGGACAGAATCCCTTAATGTATGAGTAAAAATAATCTGATGTATTAAATAGCTCATTTTCTCGCTCTAACTTGTCCATTTTCTCACCCTAACTTGTCCATTAATGTAGGTGGACTTTTGGGACAGAATCCCTTAATGTATGAGTAAAAATAATCTGATGTATTAAATAGCTCATTTTCTCGCTCTAACTTGCCCATTTTCTCACCCTAACTTGTCCATTAATGTAGGTGGACTTTTGGGACAGAATCCCTTAATGTATGAGTAAAAATAATCTGATGTATTAAATAGCTCATTTTCTCGCTCTAACTTGCCCATTTTCTCACCCTAACTTGTCCATTAATGTAGGTGGACTCATGGGATAGAATCCCTTTATATATGACTAAACATAACCTGATGTACTAAATCGCTCATTTCCTCACTCTAACTTGCCCAAACTAACACTAACTAGCCCATTTTCTCACCCTAACTTGCCCACTAATATAGGTGGACTCTTGGGATAGAATCTCCTTATATGTGAGTAAAAATATTGGATCTGACTAGCGGGAACGTGTGTTATCATATTGTCCAACATGATGCTAGCAGTTACTTATTTTCCGATCGAATATTCACAGGTGGCATAGAATAGCTGAATTTTAAATATTGAAAAATGAACATCGCATGGAATCCAATGACAAATTTAATTAATCATTCGAAAATATCAACGTTCATTATAACTGAAAGTAACCAGAAACAAAAGATTGAACAATTTATAGGCAGGTTTTCCGTTTTGATTGCTATTTTCAATCTAGCAAAGTAATAGGTTCAGTTTACCACTTAACATTGACAGTAGGCCCTACATACTGCGGCTGTATAACAGTTTTTGCAATTAATTCAATTGAAAATATACATACTATATCGCTGTGGGATTAACGTCGTTGTCACGGATGAGAGGATCCGGGCTCGATTACCGATCGGGATAAGTTTCCTGGGGATTTTTCCTCGCTTATAAGATTAATGTCCGGAACTTTAAGGCCTAAATAGTCCTCCGAAGAAATATAGCCATAATAATCACTAGAGCCGGACTTATATGCAAAATAAAGTACTAAATATGCATGAAAAATGTAGAAAATATGCACACTAAATATGCAAAAACAGATTGCAATAAAATCAATTAAATATTTGCTTTGTGGGTAATCTTAACATATTCCTAGCTTTTACAGTAGATAAGGAAGGTTTTCATGTGTGAAGCTCCTTCATCTGTCAGTGAAGAAGGTTTTATACAATGAAAATGTCCTTTCTACATCACATGATGTCATAGGTGCATGTGAAAACATCACAGTTCTTCAGTGAATTACGCTTATATCCAATTGATTGCAGAGACTTTGTTAATTACAAAAGTAATAATGATAATTAATTACTAGTAATTAGCCGAAGGGAAAGTTATAATTTAGTATCACGTTTAGGAATAAAATATGCATTTATGCATTAAAAATCTAAAATAAGCATTTTCCCCGGAATATGCATTTCTAAGCCTTATCAAATATCGCTCAAATTGTCTGTGAAGGGACCACTTAACATGTAAATCATTTCCGCATGCTTTTTAATGTGTAAAAAAACATGTATTTCGCATATAAATCCGGGCTCTAATAAACCCATATGACATTCGCTTTGTTTTGTATGAATGGTGCGTCTTGTTTGAATATTGTCTTTAAGGCGACTCGGAATTGGACTGATTGCTAGTGAGGGAAGCCATCAATGTTGTTTCATGGTTAAAAATCATGTTTCATCTACCAACAGATCTTGTCCTTGTAAGGCGAAATAAGTTGCACGAGAAAGAGACGACAGAAGAGTTGCAAGATTGAAACAGAGAGTGTGTGTAAGGGAGGAGGGAACAAGAAAAACCTTGAAATCTGATCCTGCTGTTAGAAACTATTCTAGTGATCATTTATTTATAAATGAAATTCTTTCAGTGATAGATTTTGAGATAACTACAAACGATGAGTATGTTCGTTATGTACACTGCGTATTTTCGATGTTTTTATTAAAATAACACATTCCAATTCTGAATAGAATCTAATTTTATTGTTATTGTAAGCCTATGTTTTCCCTTTACAGAGATTTAGGCACTCTCCCCCTACGGGGAAGAATTTGAACCATACTAATTTAGTTACACTTGTTTTCGTATAGACGTAATTTTGAGTG
Organism: Diploptera punctata; assembly: GCA_030220185.1. NCBI lineage: Eukaryota > Metazoa > Arthropoda > Insecta > Blattodea > Blaberidae > Diploptera > Diploptera punctata. The sequence goes on along the minus strand of JASPKZ010003048.1, from coordinate 1,228,456 downwards.
GTACGTGGTCAGCGTTCCGCCTCGTACTGACATCTAGGAAACCAAGGTAGTACTAGGACGGGAAAATTCGGTAAATTTTGCTTAGAGGCCTTTTCATTCAGGCTTAAGGATCTTTTACGAGCCTGAACATCTTCAGACTCGGGACCCACGGCTTAAAGTCCATCCCGGAGGACTTGCTCCTTGGATTTTTCCGTCCTAAAAATCCGTCGATCCCGGCCGGATTTGAACCCGCGACCCTCGGGACCAGGGGCAAGGAGCATAACCACTAGTCCACCGCGGCCGAATTAGAATCTAATTTAAGAAAGAAAAAAATTAATGTTTGAACCGGGATTTGAACCCTGGACCCCTATTCTACGTACTAGTGTGCTGTCCAATTACACCAATCTTTCTTGTATTCTTAGACCATTTCTTTCTTAAATTACACTGCGTATATTAAAATATGGATATAGGTTACATTACATAAATTCAAATAAACGGAAAAACACACAATTTATTGTTGAAGTACGTGAATAAATTACCTGAGAGAAATATATAGGCCAATCTTGATTTAATAAATATGAGAAATGCCTTAAAAGAAGATAGAAGTAGAACTCAAAATAACCTAAAATCACCATATTTACAACGTAAACTATGTATTAGTCATTGTTGGGACAGTGTAGTCAATTTATCACAAAAACCCGTTAACAGACAAGTAAACGGTTGTGTACTATACTGCCTGCTGCCACTGATTCTCCGGCCTTGACGTTTTCACGACAGTGTTGCGGATATGGATATTCAGTGGGAGTGGTCGCTTTATGTATGCGGTTAGCAGACATACAGCTGACAACATCTCAGCAATTTCAAACCTTACTAGCGCGCTATAACTGCGTTAAGTGCAGTGATTGGTTGTGGTATACATATACTCCCACTACAACCATATACTTATTGGAAGTAGAGGGCGAATTCTCCCTTTACCCCTCGTATAACCTAAACTTCAGAGCCGGAGATATGACGACTCGAGTATAACTCGCCCATTTTTTCACCATAACTGGCCCTCTAATGTAGGTGGGCCCTTGGGATAGAATTCCCTTATCGCACCTTGGGTAGAATTCTGCCATGAATTAGTTCCGAGGTATTAATAATTAAAGTTTTAAAAAAGGTATAGTACATAATTATACTGTTTGATATGTACACAATTTTATCCTGTCTCCATGTTCTTGCACATAGATTTAGAATATAATTATTTAGCCTGGTGGAGCTAAGGCCATGTGGTCTCTTCCACTCACCAGGACAAACATATGTTACATTTAAATAAAAAAAAATTCAATAACAGTACGTACTAGACAATTAATTATCTGGTCAAACTGAACAATAATGAAAATAGTAGCAGCTGAGATTGATTTTTAAGAAATATAGCAGGATATACTCTGCTGGATAAGAATAGAAATGAAGACATAAGAAAGGAACTAAATATTTTCAAACTTACAGACCGAATAATTAAATATAGGAACGACTGGAAAGAACATTGATAGAATGCCAGAAGGAAGATTTCCAAAATTATTGCTAAATTATAAACCGCACGGAAGCATTTTCATGCTATGCTTGCAGCTTTACTAGGGAATTGCAGGTGTGGTAGCTTCCCGCTGCTTTTCACAGCGGTGAAGGATGATGATGATAATGATAAGGGTGATGATGATGATGATGGCCATATGATTTCGGAGACCGTTTGGGCCTTAAAGTTTTCCTGATATTTGTCTTACAGGTGAGGAAAAACCCCGATAAAAACCTCACCCAGAAAAACTGCCCCGACCGGGGATCGAACCCGGGATCGCTGCTTGACAAGGCAGCACGCTACCTCGAGACCACAGTGGTGGACATCTGAACAATAATGAAAGTAATTGTCTAATAATACGATAAAATTAAATACAAATAAAATTTATCTAATGGAATAATGTATACTCAAAGGAATAACAGCTCGAATCTCCTATACATGACTTGTGGCCATAAAGAAATAAATTTGTAACCATTTTTTTGCTTAACTCAATTTATGAGATTTTCACACTTGTGGCCCTCTTCTTCCCAAGGTGCCTTATATGTGAGTAAAAGTGTTGGAAATTGACTCTAGCGGGAACGTGTGTTATTGCATTGGCCAACACTTGTTCTCCGATCGAAAATTCACTGGTGGCACAGTGGCATAGAGTAGTCGCCCAATTTGCTCACGTAACGAAATAAAATGAGTATAGGTGGACTCCTGGCATAGAATAACCTTATTTACCCAATTAAGTCTGCACACCAAATCGCCAACGTAAATAATGACATTTACGAATGTAGGAATAAGAAGAAAAATTATACATAAAAACTCATTTGAATATTTACTATAGATGTAACAGTTAACAAGTTGTTTGTTAGACATGACAGTGTATTTTTTTCAATTATTCCGTGGCTCAATTGTAGTTCAGCTGCCGTTGAAATGTGGAGTATAGTATGCATGAGCGACTTCGACGGTAAGGCGCGAAAAAAACAGTCCCGTTTAGTCTGCGTTAAAATGTCTCTTAGGTGCGTATCCTGAAATTAAAGTATGCAGTTTCGGTTTCCGCTCACTAACTACACTTTCGTCCATATTCTTTGATGCCCCGTAAATTTCATTCCACACTACATTGTGTCGTCTTTTAAAACTGTACAGCCAACCTGAAGATGCCTTGAAATCGTTATTCCCCAGGGATTTAGCAAGAACTAGAGCTTGACTTTGGGGCATCGGTCAGGAAATTTGGAGATTTATCTTCAATCACTTTCACTTTTTCGTTTAATGACAATGATATATATCTGTTAGCCATCTATGTCAATACTACACAAAGAGTATAATAACAACAACAGGATCAGCATCCTTGAAGACAGAGATTCTATAAGAAGAAAGGATTGAAGAGACCTACTCAACGAGAACATACCCGCAGACATAAATCCGTTATACAACCTATACAACACCATCGGTTCCAGTTAAAACGCAGAAGATGAAACATTGTTTTCGAAAGGCCTCCATATTAGAATAACTTGAAGTTTAATAACTTAGTTGAGGACGACTGACTTACCGGGTAACAAAATTATATAATTAATATCTTTATTCCGTAAATTCAGAACGCTACCTGTGAAAGATCGGTCTCAGAACTTAAACTAATTTAAGATTTTACAGTGCAATGGTTATTTGTAAGATATGTATCTGTATTTCGTATAACGGGTGTGCAGTGAGCCCGAAATAAAATTTCAGGTACACGTAGAATTCTTTACTTCACCCGGCGCGGCGGCAGGAATCATTCCTTATTGTTTTTTTGACCTAACGGGAATTTAATGAAGTGGAAATTAATTTATTTATTTCTCTCTCTCTCTCTGTCTTTCCGCTTTATACATGTTTCTTTCATGAATTGGGTAAAAATATCCTTCCGTTTCCGCGTTGGACAGATTCCGTTTTATGCAAAATAAATGCTCCAAAAATGACTATTATTTCGCCGGGACCAATAAATTTGTTCACATTGGATAGATTTCCGCATTAATCACGTTCCGGATTAAACAAGTTTTGCTGTATTTAATTGTCCCTCTGGTTGAGTGGCTTGCGTGCTTAAATGGACCCAAGAGATACTGCCGGCGCGGCGGTAGCATTACTGCAGAAAGGGTTACCCATGCCAGACAGGTTGGAGGTGATAAGCCAAACGAAAAAAGTACGTTGGGCAAAAGAGTGATGATCTACCGTCAAAAAACGCGGACGAAAGTTCCACTGAGGTAAAATTTTTTATTTATATACAGATTATTAATGTTTACACATCTTTCTGTGCCTAAAGTTTTATTTTTCTTCTCCACTCGTCTCTATCCAACCACTCCATGTTCTCCAGTCCTCTTGTTCTCATTCCAGTTCTTATTTCTTGCATCCACGAGTTTTGAGGTACTCCTTTCCTTCTTCATCCAGGTGGACACCATTCCAATGTTTTCCTGGGTAACCTTTCTTTTTGCATTCGTCGTACGTGTCCATACCAATTTAATTGCTTATATCTTACATAATCTATTACTGAATATCTAATATTCATTTTTTCTCGTATGACAGTATTTATTCTTTTCTAATTTTGAACATCTTGCTACTCTCCTCAAGAAATGCATTATTCCGGAGCTAAAATAGTTCCCCATTCGGTTCTCCGGGCGGGGACAAGGGAATCCATGCCAAAGGCTCAAACACAGAAACATATTCCTAGGTGCGATGGACAGGACATGTGACATGAATGGAGAATTAATGAGGGGCATGGAAGCTTCTTGTAGGAAAACCAGAGGGAAAACTCCCAGTTAGTAGACCAAAAATGAGGTGAGAGAATAACACTAATCATGATTTGAGGGAAGTATGGCGGCTCCGTGGCGCAAGCGGTTAAGACGCTCGCCTCTCACCGCTGGGGCTCCGAGATCGAGTCTCGGTCACTCCATGTGGTTTCGTGATGGACGAATTGGAGCTTGGGCAGGTTTTTTTCGGGGTTTTCTCCCGTTTTCCCCTTCCACAATTTCATTCCACCATTTCTCCATATCCATCTAATCCGTTTCGTTCATCTGCCCCTGTGACGGTGGTCGGCCGGCCGACACCCTTGTCGTTCAGACCTCTATAAATATAAGGGCTTCATCTCAAATCATCCCTCAACGCGATCCTGAATTTGACACGAATTGAGGATATTTATTAAGGGAAGTAGATTATGCAGAGTATTTGGAAAATATTAGCTCAGGATAGGGATATATAGAGAGCTTATGTCTGCGTGGCCATAAACTAATGATTCGATAGTGCCATTAAATTAGTTATCTAAAGAAGTCCACGCACAAATCGGCTACATAATTGGTGCAATGCCTGAATGTTAGAATGAGGAGGAAAATAATGTATGAAATCTCACTAAATACGAGTATATGACATTTGACTACTGGACCAGCCTCATGGGCTAGTGGTCAGCGTTTGTGACTACTGTTCACGAGGTCCCAGGTTAGATTCCTGGTCAAACCTTAGGATTTTTTATTAAAGAGAATTATTCCTGTGGTTGCCCATGGTCTGGAATTTAGGTTAAGAACTCTCCTGGCGCTTCATTATCATTTATCACCCATCGTATCATCGGGGTAACGTATCTCCGCCTTCCAGGCGCCCGAACTTCAGAAGTGGGTTATTACAATACGCCAATACCAGTAGAGAACACCAGAAATGTGCAGATGACAACCTGGGACATTGAACAAAAAAACTGACTACTAAGTAAAGTATTCCCACTACAGGCCTCAGGAGGCCCTTGGGGTAGTGGGAGGTTAAGGCTACCACTATTTCTAGACAATCGGCACTTGATGTCAGCCGGGTTGTCAGCCCTGCGTGACGGCCGCCTTTACCCCAGAACAAGCTTCTGGTACTCATTTCCGTTAGAGGCTGAGTCGACCCCAGGGCCATAGTGCCGCCAGAAGGTTTGGGTCAGTTTAAAAATCCTGACCCTCGACCTTCCGACTTGTAGCGCAGTGCCTTAACCACTACGCTACGGCGTGCCCCAAACTGACTACTGCTGTATGTTTTTCATTAAACTTGAAAGTAATCCGTAATAATTAAAGCTCTTTGTAATTATTCAGTTGTTCAATACTAATTAAATTCATTGTTAAAACCGTTGAGGTGGAAAGTCATAAAATAAAATAAATACCTTCTTAGGCAAGATCCGTCGTCCTCAACTTATAAAATATATATTCTTTATGCATGTGGCCTTTCAGAACATCCGTTCCATCTTCAGCAGGCCCTTCTTCGCTACAATATCTAATGTAATGTTGTCGTGACTAAAGCTTCTTCCTGACGATATCGTATAGTGGGTTGTTTAGTCTGGGAGTGCTTTCAGTTATTAAAAGCTTGTTGTCTATTGTCTAATGAAAGCACTCCCAGACTAAACAACCCACTATACGACATCGTCAGGAAGAAGGTTTGGTCACGACAACACCACATTAGGACCAGCAGCATCAACCATCATTCTAGATATTGTAGCGAAGAAGGACCTGCTGAAGATGTAACGGATGTTCTGAAAGGCCTACAGGCATAAAGAATACATATTTTATAAGTTGAGGACGACGGATCTTACCTAAGAAGGTATATTTTAACTTATTTTATTCAGTTGTTACATGATAATATTTATCCTTAAGAAGTTTATGTCAGACTAACTAATACCCCGGTGTGCGCTGCTACACGTAAATAAATTAAGTGTTTTTGCATTTAGTTGAATAAGTGAAAGGAAAAATAAATGTAAATTTATATCGTTATTATTTTTAGATTGCCCGGCGCTGCTCAGGAATCTACGCATCCCGATGTACTGGCATAAATGAGCTGAAAGACAAAATTCGTTATTTTGAGTTATCCATAAAAGAATACCCGCCGTGCACCGTTATGCTTGCCCGGGAATCTACTTATCCCGATCTTCTTGACAACAATGGAAGACAAAAATGGTTATTGTGAGTTATCTGTAAAAGATAAACATATGCTGTCGCGGACTTTTTTGTAGTTTTTTTTAGATATTCAATTCTGTGTACATTAATTTTGTGTATTTGTTGTGGTTTAGGCAGCGTAAGCCATTTAAGGGTAAAAAAATAACTTTTTCACGTTTTTCACTACAAAGGGTGTTTTTAAGGGTGTGGGAGTTGGGTATCTCAACTCTCTTATAGCCTATTTTTATCCCGGGAATCTCCTGAACATTTTGCAAAAAACCCCATCACAATCGGATCAAAGGTATGGCCGCGCATAAAGTACAAACAAACAAATAAACATTAAGTTTTATATCCATAGTAATTCTGCCCGAAGGCAGGTCCTTCACTGCAATCATAGTATTTGCATGCTATGCTTGCAGCTTTACTAGGGAATTGTAGGTGTGGTAGCTTCCCGTTGCTTTCCACACCGGTGAAGGATGATAATGATAGGGATGATGATGATGATGGCCATATGATTTCGGGGACCGTTTGGGCCTTAAAGTTTTCCTGACATTTGTCTTACAGGTGAGGAAAAACCCCGATGAAAACCTCACCCAGAAAAACTGCCCCGACCGGGTATCGAACCCGGGCCCGTTGCGTGACAAGGCAGCACGCTACCTCGAGACCACAACGGTGGACAATTTTTATATATTAGATAATATTTTCTTGTTCAATATATTGGAAATGTTTTGGGAGATGTAAACAAATCCTGAAGCAAAAACTGGTAATAAACGACTACGATATAGTATAGTACGTTTTGCTATGTTGTGATAAAGCATGGCCAAATTCAACGACGAACTTGAAATTGCTGTCAAGAAAACTAACTCTAAGATAGGATAATCTGTAACCAACGGATGCGACGCATTAAATATATTTTTGTTAGTGAAGGACATTTTATATTTACAAATGATTATCATTCATGCATATTCGTAAAAAAAAAAATATAATTTGCAGGAATTCTTACCTTATTTACCAAGACGACGAAAAGACAAACAAAATGAGGTTTATGGAGACAGCACAATGCAACAGATTATCACAGCATACAACGGTATTATACAAACACTGTTTACACAAACTAGAGGATTGTTATTGTTCTTGTATTCACTTTCGTTTTCAGTGACGTCCGCTGCTTCTTCTTCGTCTGCGAGTTGAACACAAACTGAACGTACAACGAAAATGAACTCGTCAGCTTCCCCAACAGGTATTCGCCCGCGCAACAAGAAGGCTTTCTCTTTCGCAGCTGTCGGTATGACGTCATGTTGGTCGCCCTTTCAAAAGTTACTGACGTCATGTTAAAACTATTTGGTAATTGTCAACGTCCATCACTTCCACCCTCACCGTCAGTGGTCATTTCCAATTTCAATAATTACGTCATCCATTTTTTCCCTTCTGTTATAGTATTTTTAATTGGTTTCCAATGATTCCACATACAGTAAAATACTAGTATTTTCCACCACTAATCCGCTACCTACGCAAAATAGAAACACTTCTCTGGATTCAGTATTAAAAGTATGTTATTTTTGCATTATGTGGGAAAAGTCCTTGGCTATTCTATGCCACCTTATCACCTATGAATATTCAATAGTTGAACAAGTGACTGCTAGTGTCATGTTGGACAATGTGATAACTAGAGTCCGGATGTTAGGCACTTAAAAATTCAAAATAGGCAGGTAAAAAGGCACTAAAAATCATTAATATAGGCACTAAAAATTCAAAATAGGCTCTTATAAAACATGGACTACAACATAACTTTTTACAGTCTTACGTTAATAATATAAACATATGCTATCAATAGCATGCGAAGATATCAGAGATGCTTTTGGAATTGGTTTTGCCTTTTTACAAAGAGCAGAACCGTCACTTGAGAATATTTAACTAACTCATTCACTGGCACTATCGAACCCGTAGGTTCATGGCCGCGCGGACATAAGCTCTCCATATATCCCTATCCTGAGTCAATGTTTTCCAATCATCCCCTGTATAATCTACTTCCCTCAAATCATAGTTAATGTTATTCTCCCACCTCATTCTTGGTCTACCAACTGGGCGTTTTCCCTCTGGTTTTCATACAAGAATCAACCATGCACGTCTTTCATTCCCAATTCGTGCCACATGTGCTGCCCATCGCAGTCTACGAGACTTAACTGTTCTCATTATATCTGGCTTCCTATAAGGACCATGTAATTCACTGTTATGCAGTCTTCTCCATTCACCTGTCTGTTCATCTCTCTTTGGTCCAAAAATGTTCCTAAGAACTTTATTCTCAAATACTCATAATCTCCTTTCCTGCCTTAAAGTAAGAGTCCATGTTTCGCATCCATATGAGAATATTTCCGTACCAATTTTTTTTTTTCCACGGAATTGGTCAGTTTGTTTTTTACTGTTGTCCGCTTAACAGGAATGCATGAGGTGGAGAAAAAAAACAATATTTACCTAAAGGGAGTGCATTGAGGGGGAAACAACCTACCTGCTAGGTTAATGGGTTATTGCTACCCTTATCCTAAAATATTCTAAGAGAATTTATAAAAAGAACAATTGAAAACTTCTATGAAATCATTTGTGTCATGAAGTTTGTCCATTTCAATTGATTTCATTGAACTACTGAGTTAATTTCCATAAAAATGGCAAATAGGATTTATAGGCATTATTAGCCGACATAGGCATTTATAGGCAAAATGAACTTCACGAAAAACAACTCTAGGGTCATTGGTATGAACTTGCATTAAGTCACTTTTAGAATATCTATAATAAATAACTATAGGCATTTTCCCTAACATCCGGTCTCTAGTGATAACACAAATTCCTGCTAGAGCCAATGGCCAACATGTTTACTCATATACAGTAAAACTTGCTCAAAGCGGAATCGCATGGGACCATTTCCCTCTACATTAGATAAAATTCCGCATTATAAAAAAACTAAAACTTATTAATAATCTTAGATTATAGAGTACCGTATATTTTTTTTGCGTAACTTGGATTAATTGTAGTTCCGCTGCCTTTGAAAAATGAAGTATAGTATGTACGAGCGACTTCGGCGGTAACGCGCGAAAAAAAAACAGTCCCGTTTCGTCGGCTTTAAAAATATCTCTTAGGTGCGTACCCTGAAATTAAATTATGCAGTTTCGGTTTCCGCTCACTAACTACACTTTCGTCCACATCCTTTGATTCTCCGAAAATTCATTCCACACTACATTGTGTCGTCTTTTAAAACTATCCAGCCAAACTGAAGATGTCTTGAAATCGATTGCCCTGGGATTTGGCAACAGATAGAGCTCGATTTTGGAGCATCGGTCCGGAAATTTGGAGATTTATTTTCAATCACTTTCACTTTTAGTTTAATGACAATAATACATAGGCCTACGTTTGAGCCATCTTTATTTCGCATTATTCAGAATGCTACATGTGAAAGATCGGTCTCAGAACTTAAATTAATTAAAATTTTTACAGTGAAATAGTTATTTGTAAGACATTTCGCATAACGGGGTGTGCAGTGAGGCCGAAATAAAATTGCAGGTACAGGTTGAATCTATACTTAACCCTGCGTCAGGAATCATTCTTTATTGTTTTTTGGCATAATGGAAATTCAATGAAGTGGAAACTAATTTATTTCTCTGTATTTCCGTTTCATAAACATTTTTTTCATGAACTGTGTAGAAACGTCCTTCCGTTTCCGCGTTGGACAGATTTCGCTTTATGCAAAATAAATACACGTAAAATTACTATTATTTCGCCGGGACCAAAAATTGTTCACATTGGACAGATTTCCGCATTATTCACGTTACAGATTAAACAAGTTTTACTGTATAAGGGAATTCTATTCTAGTAGTCTGCCTACATTAGTGGGCAAGTTAGGGAGAGAAAATGGACAAGTTAATGTTAGTTTGGATAAGTTAGAGTGAGAAAATGGACAAGTTAATGTTAGTTTGGACAAGTTAGGGTGAGAAAATGGACAAGTTAATGTTGGTTTGGACAAGTTAAGGTGAGAAAATGGACAAGTTAATGTTGGTTTGGACAAGTTAGGGTGAGAAAATGGACAAGTTAATGTTAGTTTGGACAAGTTAGGGTGAGAAAATGGACAAGTTAATGTTAGTTTGGACAACTTAGGGTGAGAAAATGGACAAGTTAATGTTAGTTTGGACAAGTTAGGGTGAGAAAATGGACAAGTTAATGTTAGTTTGGACAAGTTAGGGTGAGAAAATGGGCGTGTTAGTGTAGCCTACGCCGATTAATTAAGTATTCACTCGTTTGTTAGCGTATTTTTGTCATAAGTTAGCTACATTGTTTGTGCAATGATGGGTATGTAGGAGAAAACAAGAATGGAATACTCAAGTAAGCAGGATGATCAACAATAGAATTGTCAAAAGTGCAAAGGGTAACCTAGCTAGGGACAGAAGACAACTGGGACGTCCCAGGCAACAAGAATTGAAGAAAGAACAGGTTTAAATCTATAATGAAAGTAAAGTGATCCCACAACAGACCTCAGGAGGCCCTTGGGGTAGTAGCAGGTTAAGGCTCCCACTTTTTCTAGACAATCGGCACTTTATGTCAGCCGGTTTGTCAGCCCTGCGTGACGGCCGCCTTTACCCCAGAACAGGTGTCTGGTACTCATTTCCGTTACAGGCTGAGTCGACCCCGGGGCCATAAGTGCCGCTAGAAGGTTTTGGTCAGTTTAAAAATCCTGACCCCAACCCTCGACCTTCCGGCTTATAGCGCAGTGGCTTAACCACTAAGCTACGGCGTGCCCCTTTACTTTACCTATATGATGTATTTCTTTCTATGTGTGAACATATATTTAGTTTTTTTTTTTTCATGTTTACTTCCAGTTCCATTTTAGTGTTATTCAATAGTGTGTGTGTTGCCCTTAGCATCACAATATTATGTTTATTATGCATATTTATGGCGTACACTGTTTCTTATTAGAGTTTTTTCTTCGTATCGTAATATTGGACATGAGATAATCTCATCATCAATCATAGCCGTACGGTATTGTACCGAAACACAATGTTTATACAACGTTTCCGGATTGAAACGCAAGCAATCAAGAACAGAAGGTGGTTGAACTTCAATCAATTTGTGACACCTGAGCATATGTTTATTTCTTGTAGCAAGGTTGTACAAATTTCGTACAGCAGGTATGCCTATTGTGTTCCGACCATTTCAAATTAATTCTCACAAAAAACAAAAAGCATCTTCTACTCTGTTGTTTTTACAAACGAGGTTAGTCTTGGAGAGACTAATCTATCCTCATTCATATCTATCCACTACACATTACATATTATTGTAATGTAACTATGTGCGCTTATTTCTATTTCTTCTCTTCTTCTTCCTTTCAAGTATTAGGCCAAGGCCTGTTACGATCCTATAGAAAATTTTCCCTTATGGGAAATTCTCATATAAGACTTGAAAGCATAATAATAGTCCCTTCGATTGGTTGCTGGCCAAAGGAAGGCAAGACCAGTGATGGGGCTACCATCTTATAGCCTCTGGTCAGGCTTTCTGGAGAAGAAAAGAAAATAAAGGAAAGAAGAAATGGAAGAAAGGAAGGACTCCCTAGTCCTCGGATGCCCTAATAGCGTCGGGGTCGAAAAAACAAGAGTTAACCAAGAGAGGTTAGATAGTAAAGTTAAAAGAGTGCAAAACACAAGTAAGTGGAAGAAATGTTTTGTACAGCTTGGGCACCTTGTGGTCGCCATCCACATATCCCCTAGATGAGGACCCCTGAGGGCTATTTCTTTTCATTTAATACTTTTAAAATTCATGATAAACCACCGGTTAGATTATTTATAAAAGTATTATCATCATCATAGTACATTCACGAATTTAGGCCATTTGTTGACCTGTTTCGGCCTCAAGAGAAACACCAAACAAAAGTCTTTTGAGTGGACGTCCTGGTCTTCTTCTTCCTGCAGGTTGATATCTTAACATTTGTTTGGGTATTCTGTGATCTTCCATTCGATCGGCTGGGGGACTCGACATGCTGACCACATGTCACCCCCAATACTGGCTGGATGATCATCTATGTGATTAACACATGTGGATGTGGGGCCAGCAGCCGGCTTATAGGCTAAGGGCCTTGTAGGCCTGTCGCGCCAGGGGGTTGTAACGGGTAGTGACGTGTGTATAACCTCTCCTACCCAATTCTCATCCTCACCTTCTCGGGCACAACCCGTTTTCACAAACGAGGCTCTGAGGACCGAGTCACTGCGGTATAACCGTTCCATCGGGTACTGAGTAAATGCAGTATCCTAATGTCTGTCCAGAGACTAAAAGGTAGCAGCCCTACCACTGGACTACTTAGCGTCGGGCCAGTAACCTGTCCTAAGGAACTTCAAAACTAGTTTCAAGTCTCAACACGAAAAAATCCAGAAATTGAAATAAAAGTATTAAAATTATAAAATTCATACCTGTTGTGTCAGTCGTCCTCAACAAAACAGACTTCTGTTTATAAAACATCATCAAACATTGGTCGTTCTCAACTAAAGAAACTTCTGTTTATAAAATATTGTAATGTTTGACGGTGTTTTATAAACAGAAGATTGTTTTAGCTGAGGACGACTGATACAACAGGTGCGAATTTTATAATTTTAATGTATTTTCATTTAATCTCCAAATCAAATCTCCCTTAGATCAATTGCTTCCTTAGAAAAGGAAGTAGGCCTATTGGTGGTTCCCTATCGTACATTTATGCTATGTAAAATAACCTGAACTCTGAAATAAGAGGCCTTTGGGCAAGATTTGTCTGTCCTTTTACGCCCAGAATTGCATTATTATGATAATGAGTTATTATTAAAGTCTTGAAATTAAAAAGAAAAATTGGCCTAACTGGATTAAGAAAGTAAATCAATCAAGTTAGTCGGCAAAGAGATTTAAATCTGAGACTGCATGAGAATTTCAAACGCTACAGTCTGAAACAACAAACTCAGGTTTTTTTCAAATATGCAAATATATATATATATATATATATATATATATATATATATATATGGGGGCACGCCGTAGCGTAGTGGTTAAGGCACTGCGCTTCAAGCCGGAAGATCGAGGGTTCAATTCCCGGTGGGGTCAGGTTTTTTAAACTGACCAAAACCTTCTGGTGGCACTATGACCCTGGGGTCGACTCAGCCTCTAACGGAAATTAGTACCACACGCTTGTTCTGGTGCTAAAGGCGGCCGTCACGCATGGCTGACAACCCGGCTGACATCAAGTGCCGATTGTCCAGAAAAAGTAGGAGCCTTAACCTCCTACTACCCCAAGGATCTCCTGAGGCCTGTAGTGGGACTACTTTACTTTACTTTATATATATATATATATATATATATATATATATATATTCATATTCATTAACATTGTTTAACTTCTCACGTATAGGAACTTTTACGTGTCACACGCCACCCGGGCCTTACAGTGGCACGACCTGTCGGGAGAGAGAGATTTTAACCATTAATCACACACAATTTTTTGACCACACAGGACATGGATGGCCTCCCTGAATGTGTGTTCAGCTTAATGTCATATATATATATATATATATATATATAAAATATGGAATGAGAATTTGTAAAGAGCGCTAAGAAATTCGGACATTACTGGCATTTTAATGAGACATACTGTATAAGTGAATCCAATTGCGGGGGTGAAAGACCTTTGCAGAAAGAATCGACGATTTGAGGGTTGCTAAGAGACTGCTGATAAACATCGGACAACATAACTGACCCGACACACATTTCTTGTTCAGTCGGGCAAAGGCTACTCTCTTATTTGGAATAATGCTAACATAAAGTAACCCATAGAACTATTTTATATAAGAAAATATAAAATTGTTTTTGAAATGCGAATAATAATAATGATGGTAATAATAATAATAATAATAATAAAAATAATAATAATAATAATAATATCACAATTTAAATATCTTGGTGAAATAATTCAGGAAAATGGAATTGAAACTAAAGTCAATAAAAGTAGATGCAAAAAAATGGAAACAGCATTTCGGCTTACTCACAACACTTATAGTAAAAAATGTAAAAAATGCATATCTTTACATATAAAATGACGACACTATAACACTGTAATTAAACCAGAGTGCCTCTATGGAGCAGAAACATTAATTTTGAACAGAAAAAAAGATATCGAAAATATAGTGAAAAAGAATGCAAAATTCTAAGAAAAGTTTTAGGTCCACAAGTCATAGATGAAGCATTTAGACTCAGAAGTAAAAAGGAAGTAAACATATATACAGACTTTCATAACGATATTAGAAAACGAAGTTTAACATTTTATGGCCATATTAAACGAATGAACTCAAATAGGCTTACAAAACAGATAATGGAATTCTACGAAAACAGAAATAAAGCTCCAGTGAATACTATGAAGTGGATTGATGAAGTCAAAAATGACTTAAAATTGGCAGGAATTACTAAAGAAGATATCCCAAACAGAGACATATTTAGAATTAAGGTGAATAAGCGGCACGTTGACCAAGAGGACAAACCGAAGAAAAAAACTGGAACAACTTGGACAGATGAGAGAAAACAAGCTCATAGCAATAGAATGAAAGAAATTTAGGCTCAATGGAAACGCCTCTAAGTACTTTGCGTAGTCCTACATGGGCTCATCCGCAAAAAAAAATAGTAATAATAATAATTGAACACTGGACTCATTTAATTTATGATTTTTTTTAAATCCAACTTCTATTAGGCCTACTTTTATAAAAAAATGTTTTTTCTCCCAGTTATATTATATGGATGCGAAACATGGACTCTTATTTTAAGGGATGAGACAAGATTACGAGTATTTGAAAATAAAGATCTTAGGAAAATTTTTGGACCAAAGAGAGATGAACAGACAGGTGAATGGAGAAGACTTCATAACAGTGAACTGGCCCCACTGTGTGTAGCCTGTTGTACGGCGTTTAAATTGCACCATCAAATAAATAAACATTCATTCATTCATTTTGAGAATTTTCCTCATAACTGAGGGTTTTCTCCAACCAATCTTAGTAATTGACATGAATTTAAAAAAATAAACATAAATGATTACGGACTTATAGACTATCAGTTTGTAACAAACATTCACAAATTTCCCTTAATTAAAGTTCTCCGTCGTCTCTGTCCTCTGTGTCTTCATCAGTTACACCAAATTTTCTCATTGATAAATAAAAATGATAACATTAAAATATGCGATGGGCAGAACATGTGGCACGAATGGGGAATGAAAGACGTGCATGGAAGCTTCTTGTAGGCAAACAAGAGGGAAAACGCCCAGTTGGAGACCAAGAATGAGGTGGGAGAATAACATTAACTATGATTTGAGGGAGGTAGATTATACAGGGGATGATTGGAAAACATTAGCTCAGGATAGGGATGTATGGAGAGCTTATGTCCGCGCGGCCACTTTTTCTGCACAATCGGCACTTGATATCAGCCAGGTTGTCAGCCCTGCGTGACGGCAGTCTTTACCCCAAAACAAACGTCTCGTACACATTTCCGTTAGATGCTGAGTCTACTCCATGGCCATAGTTCCGCCAGAGGGTTTGGGTCAGTTTAAAAATTCTGACCCCACCGGGACTCGAATCCTCGACCTTTCGGCTTGTAGCCTAGTATCTTAACCATTTTCATGCTATGCTTTGCAGCTTTACTATGGATTTATAGGTGTGATAGTTCTCGTTGCTTTCCACACCGGTGAAGGATGATGACTGTAATGATAAGGATGATGATGATGGCGGATGATTTTCGGGGACCGTTGGGCCCTAAGCTTCCTGACATTTGTCTTACAGGTGAGGAAAAAACCCGAAAAAATCCTCACCCAGGAGCCTGTCCCGACCGGGAATCGAACCCAGGCCCGGTGCGTGACAAGGCAACACGGTACCTCGAGACCCAGTGGTGGATAGAACTGAACTAAGTGTTTAATTTTACTTTATATCACGAGAATACAGTATTGCAGTATAGCACGTGTTTCACCTTACAAGTATGTGCTCGACTGACTCACTCCGCCAGGCGCCAGTTGGACTGCGTGGGCAGCGCGAGTTGATGGCTCACTGCCCGCAGTCACTTTTCCTGCTAGCGGGATCGCAATTTGAGTGAGACACATTGAATGACGTGTCATACATATCTTCGGTATATCAGGGGAGAATTCAATATGACTGGTTCCATGCAAATGTAGGCTCTGAAGAAAGCATAGGCAACTTTTATTCAGAAAACCATAAAATCATTTAAGTTTTTTTACTTAATAATTAAATTCAATTAAATTAAAATAGTCCACCGCTGTGGTCTCGCGTTAGCGTGCTGCCTTGTCACGCAGCGGGCCCGGGTTCGATCCCCGGTCGGGGCAGTTTTCTGGGTGAGGTTTTTATCGGGGTTTTTCCTCACCTGTAAGACAAATGTCAGGAAAACTTTAAGGCCCAAACGGTCCCCGAAATCATATGGCCATCATCATTATCATCATCATCCTTCACCGGTGTGGAAAGCAACGGGAAGCTACCACACCCACAATTCCCTAGTAAAGCTGCAAGCATAGCACGAAAATGCTATGATTGCAGTGAAGGACCTGCCCTCGGGCAGAATTACTATGGATGGATGGATATTAAAATAGATTTTTCTCACCTGTAAGACAAATGTCAGAAAGCTTAGGGCTCACGGTTCCCGAAAATCATCCGGTCATCATTATCATCATTATCATCATCATCATCCTTCACCGGTGTGGAAAGCAATGGGAAGCTACCACACCTGTAATTCCCTAGTAAAGCTGCAATGCATAGCATGAAAATGCTACGATTGCAGTGGAAGACTTGCCCTCGGGCAGAATAACTATGGATTTTATGCTAATCACAAGATAGTCTCGCTCTGCGATCTAAACTAAAGCATCATATTGTAAGCAAAGCTGTGGGACATGCACTGGTCCAAGTTCCCTTGGGGGAAGAATATTTTTATATAATTTTGGCCAATCCACAGGGCCGATACCCACCCAATATCATGAGGTATTTGTGTAGCTGCAATGAGTAATGGCTGCCAGGTTAAAAAAAAACAGCTACAGCGGCTGAAGAACCCGACATACTAACCACATGACAGGATGTTCGTTTCGATTCATACAAGTGAATTTGAGGCCAGGATCTGGGTTATAGACCTAGGGCCTTCTAAATCAGTGGCGTGCAATTGTAATGAACCTGGGGCTAGAGATTTGTTTTTTAATCAAGCGGAAAGCGGATATTGAAAATAAATGGTATTCTCCTACCAAAACTGTAATCAGCAAATACACTTTATATACTATTTATGAAAAAATATAGGCCTATAATTATCGGTATTTTACAAGTAGCATTGATGAGGTACTAAAGGCTAACACTATTGAGTAACACTAAGAAATTGGGACTGGAATTAAACATCAATAAAACTAAATATATGGTCACACGTAGAAATACAGAGACAAATGAGGGAAATTTTGAAGAAGTGGCTGAATTAAAATACCTAGAAACAATAATTTCAAATCGGAATGAGATGCACAAAGAAATTAAACATGGACTCAATTCTCGAAATGCATGCTATTATGCATTGCAGGAACTCTTGTCGTCCCAACTTCTCTCAAGAAACTTTAAACAGAAAATATATAAAAAAAATATTCTCCCAGTTATATTATATGGGTGCTGCGTTGTCACGCAGCGGGCCCGGGTTCGATTCCTGGTCGGGGAAGTTTTTCTGGGTGAGGTTTTTATCGGGGTTTTTCCTCACCTGTAAGACAAATGTCAGGAAAACGTTAAGGCCCAAACGGACCCCGAAATCATATGGCCATCATCATCCTTATCATTATCATCATCACCATCATCATCCTTCACCGGTGTGGAAAGCAACGGAAAGCTACCACACCTACAATTTCCTAGTAAAGCTGCAAGCATAGCACGAAAAAGCTATGATTGCAGTGAAGGACCTGCCTTCGGGCAGAATTACTATGGATGGAAATTATATGGATACGAAACATGGACTCTTACTTTAAGGGAAGAGAAATTATTACGAGTATTTGAGAATAAAGTTCTTAATTTGTTTTTTTTATATAAAAGATGTACGGATGGAGAATCCTACATAACTGTGAGCTACATGGTCATTATAGGAAATCAGATATGAAAATAACAGTTAAATCTCATAGACTGCGATGGACAAGGCATATTACACGAATGGGGAATGAAAGAGGGACATGGAAGGTTATTGTAGGAAAACCAAAGGAAAAACGCCCAATCGATAGACTAAGAATGAGGTAGGAGAATAACATTAGCCATCATTTGAGGGAATTAGATTATACAGAGGATGATTGGAAGATGTTCAGGAGAGTGATGTATGAAGAGCTTGTGTCCACGTGGCCATAACTCTACGGATTCGATAGTGCCTGTGAGTTTGTTGGTTCAAGTAGCATAGACTACCTATTGATTGTGACTATTTAAAAATGCAATCGCACTGAAGAGATATACAGGAGTGAGAAGTCATTTTGTTAACCTTGTCCCTGGGTCACATGGCATGATGCCATAAATAAACTTTCTCTCGCTACTAGGTGTTGTTCGGTGGATGAACATGTTTGTCACAGTGCAGAATCGATAAATGCAGAATTAATTTCAAATGCACAATGACTAATACAATGCTGAACAGTATCATATTGCCACAGGATGCCGTCGTATCATCTTCACCTTGTTTTGGTGTAATAAAACAACACAGTTGATCGTGTTAAAACTGCACAATAACTTTATTTAATTCCATAAACTCTGCTTAACATTCTGCTCACAAATTGCTGTAATAATTGTTCTTGTTTTAAGATTTATCTATCACACATATTTTACAGACTTGACGAGTCGACTTGCCGCAGTTCCTTCTCTTCCACAGTTCACTATACCACTGTTACAACACAACTGACTCACTCTCGATCCTGGCAATAGTTAATAAAGGCCGGAGACGGAAATGTCTTGGCTCCCGATCGAACTTTTCCAGTATGGAAGTTTCTGGAATCGATCTTTCCCGACAAGGAGGTAGAGACTTATAGAAATCTCCGGAACAAAAGTCTAGACGTATGGATGATCTGCGCGGATCTTTCGACTCGAGAGTCAGCGATTCACGAATCTATTTCTACCAATGCGAGACCTCTATTCTCGACTTCACCCGCGAAATTCAAACGTCGTTATTATGATGCATCATAGTATATTATGCTATGAAAAAAAAATGCACCGTAAAAGGAATGACAGCTCTTAAAATCCTTTTAAAAATGTTTTAATAGAAAAATAACATTAAATGACATTACAATAAGCGAGAACTTCGCAAACCATTTTAAATGGTTTTCGAGGGCCATATGCGACATTCGGGACGGCATTTGGATACCCTTTTTCTAACAAGAGAACTGTCAACTATTACATGCCGAAACCTAATCCGAACGGTATTTAACTGTTTTGCCTTAGCCTATTTATATATAAATATGATGAAAATGGCCCATTTCTGTTTCATCTGAAGCCTTTCATAATATGGCCCATTCTTCAGCAAGTCAGAATATTGGTTTCAAAGGAAGTTATGTCTTATTTTTACATGCTTTATATTAGCTTGACCTGTATCTGTCTGCCTATGTAACGGACTCTTTTAACACGATTTTCACCCACTTAAAAACATTGGATCGGCTTGAAACTTTGTAAACTTGTAAAGGACCAATGACAATATAATAATTTCATAATTTTTTTCTAAAATCCTGGCCAGGATCATCAGGACATCAAAAAATATATAAAGACCAGTATAATAGGTTTCGAACTTACCGACTTTTCAGTCCATCGTTGTAAGAAATTAAAGTTATATCCTCTCGTAGCTCAGTTGGTAGAGCGGTGGACTGTAGTGGTATATAATTTCAGTAATCCATAGGTACGCTGGTTCAAATCCGGCCCGGAGGACTTTTTTTAGAAGAGTATTACTTTTAGCTCATACTACAATAGTATCGAATTTAAAGATATTTACATTTTTATCTTATCCTGTAAAATATTAATGACAATTTTGTAAACTTACCACATTGTAATTTATCCAAAAAAATATGAGAAGGATATGATTAACTGTAACTATTTATCTATATTAAAATACTTACTTACTTACTCACTGGCACTATCGAACCCGTAGGTTCATGGCCGCGCGGACATAAGCTCTCCATACATCCCTATCCTGAGCTAATGCTTTCCAATCAATCCCTGTATAATCTACTTCCCTCAAACCATAGTTAATGTTATCCCCCACCTCACTCTTGGTCTACCAATTGGGCGTTTTCCCTCTGGCCTTCCTACAAGAAGCTTCCATGCAAGTCTTTCATTCCCCATACGTGCAACATGTCCTGCCCATCGCAGTCTACGAGACTTAACTGTTCTTATTATATCTGCCTTCCTATAAAGACCATGTAGTTCATTGTTATGTAGTCTTCTCCATTCGCCTGTCTGTTCATCTCTCTTTGGTCCAAAAATTTTCCTAAGTACTTTATTCTCAAATACTTGTAATTTCCTCCCTTAAAGTAAGAGTCCATGTTTCGCATCCATATAATATAACTGGTAGAATAATAGTTTTATATATCTTCAGTTTAACGTTTTTTGAAAGGAGTTGGGACATCAAGAGTCTCTGCAATGCATAATAGCATGCATTTCCAGAATTGAGCCTATGTTTAATTTCTTTGTGCATCTCATTCCTATTTGCGATTATTGTTCCTAGGTGGGGTGTAATAGGTAGTGATGTGCACTCTATAACCTCTCCTACCTAATTCTCAACCTCACCTGCACGTGGTACACCCTGCTTTTAACTAACGAGGTAATGGGGACCGAGTCACGGCGGTATAACCGTTCCATCGAATATGGAGGAAATTCCATATTTTGAACGCCTGACTAGAGGCTATAAGGTAGCAGCCCTACCACTAGTCTTGCTCTGTGCGTGGCTGGTAACCAACCCAGGGGACTTCCTACTACTCGAAGAAACTTAAGCAAAGACTGGAATGGGAAAACTTGGAGTAACAAGTTTAAATGAAGATATACAAAGATACCAACAAGAATGGAAAAATCATTTGAGAAGAATGGCAAGAAATAGACTTCCAAAATTGGCATTCCAATATACCCCAACTGGACATAGGGACCAAGGAAGACCAAAACATCAGTGGAAAGATCAAGACCATCTTCGCTAGGTTTACCGTACAGGCCACACGGCCTAAAGCAAATTTGTTCATGATGATGATGATGTTCCTAGGTATTTGAATTCAGCCACTTTCTCAAAATTTCCCTCATTTGTCATTAGCTGTCCATTTCCATTATATAATGTATTTCTATGTGTGACCATATATTTAGTGTTATTGATATTTACTTCCAGTCCTAATTCCTTAGTGTTACTCAATAGTGAGTGCGTGTTGGCCTTTAGTATCTCCTCGCTATCGGCCAATAATACTACATCCTCAGCATAAACTAACAACTTATTAATACCAATGAGTTGTATATCTATATTAAAATATTAAAAAAAAATTATAATAATGTTGCCCAAATGGTCCCCGAGATCATATGGCCATCATCATCATCCTTATCATTATTATCATCATCCTTCACTGGTGTGGAAAGCAACGGAAAGCTACCACACCTATAATTCCCTAGTAAAGCTGCAAAGCATAGCATAAAAATACTATGATTGTAGTGAAGGACCAGCCTTCGGGCAGAATTACTATGGATGCATGTTAGATAATAATAATTAAAAAATATATATAATTATATTCGTGCCTAGACACTAAACATATCGTAAGCAATTACATTTTCATGGGATTTCAGTTCATGACAATCAATTTAACTAAAAATAATTTTAAAAAAGTTAAAAAAACTAAAACAACACACTTTATTAGAAAACCAAACTAAAAAATAAAAAATAAAAAATAGTTTAAAAAACTAAAACAACACGCTTTATTATAAAACCGAACTAAAAAATGAAAAATAATTTTAATTTCCAACACGCTTGGCATAAAATTAAAGTGGTCAACAAAAAAATCATCTCCAACACATCTAGAATAAAACTAGAGTTATCTACAAAAAAATAATTTTACCGTCAAAAGTGTGGGGTGCTTTTATAGTTTTTACGTTTTCTTCTTAGAGACTTTACTTTTACCAATATCTGTTTATGATCAAATATATTAATTAATATAGAGCACCCCACGCTTTTGGTGGTAAAATTATTTTTTTGTAGATAACTCTAGTTTTATTCTATATGTGTTGGAGATGATTTTTTTGTTGATCACTTTAATTTTATCCGAAGCGTGTTGGAAATTAAAATTATTTTTCATTTTTTAGTTCAATTTTCTAATAAAGCGAGTTGTTTTAGTTTTTTAAACTATTATTTATTATAGGGAATAGTAGAGCATTTGATAAGTAGTGGTAACACTGTTGTAAATCAGTGATCCTGGTGGTGATCATTGTAATCTTGTAGTAAGTAGTTGAACAGTCTTTGTTGTAAAAATCTGTAATATTGAAAGTCTTGAAATAGCAATATTTTTTAAATACCTTTACTGTTTCTCACATTACCAAGTAATACCATCCTAGAAAGATGTTCAGTAGAATATGTTTAGAAGGTGGAATTGGGAAGTACTCGAACATCCACCAAATTCACCAGACAGGAGCTATTGTGACCAAACTTATAAACAAAGATCAAAGAATCTCTACGAGACATTCAACTTCAAACATGAGTTGATATCCAGAAAACCCCAGATCAATCAAATGAGAGAGATATCCAGAAATGGTGCTGCAGATGAAGTGCATGTTATAGATATTCTATTCAAACATAGACATAGATAGATAGATCATCAGTCAATTAATGTCTTTGACATCGTCCAATTCCTAATAGCCAATATTGTCTTCATCTAATCTCCTGGTGGTAGATGTTTCTCCTTCATGTATAGATATATTCCCTGACTCCAGGAAGTTTTAGGTCTTTCTCTGCCTCATTTTCCCTCAGGTTTCCATTCCAAAACACATTTTAGTAGCCGATTCTCTTCCATTCGCTGGACATGTCCGTACCATCTTAATTGCTGAATTTTAATATAATCTGAAATAGTGTCTTCAATCTTCATTTTCTCCCTTATAATGGAGTTTCTAATTTTTTCTCTTCTTGAAATTCTTGCTGTCCTTCGTATAAAATTCATTTCCATTGCCAGAAGATACTTATTTGTTTTTGTTTTTAATGGCCAAAGTTCTGCTCCATAAGTAATGATGCTTTTAACAATTTTATGATATGTATTCATTTTATTATTTGGATCAATCTTTATTGCCATCCACATTTTTATAATTTTAATTTGATTTAATATTGAATTTATTAAGTACATATATTATATACATAGTTCACTTTTGCACATAATTCGAGGCATCAAGTTGTTGCCTGAGATGTAATAAACATTCCTTCTAGAACAATTTCAATACGCATAAAGAACACCTGCAATCATAAAGAAAGGTTTTACCCCGGCATTACGTCATTTTGCTACCATCAGCATTTTATTCTTCTTCTTCTTCTTTCCATGTATTAGGCCAAAGCCTGTTACGATCCTATAGAAAATTTTCCCTCCAACGTGATCCTTCCGGGAAATTCTCGTATAAGACTTGAAAGCATAATAATAGTCCCTTCGATTGGTTGCTGGCCAAAGGAAGGCAAGAGCAGTGATGGGGCTGCCATCTTATAGCCTCTGGTCAGGCTTTTGTGGAGAAGAAAAGAAAATAAAGGAAAGAAGAAATGGAAGAAAGGAAAGACTCCCTAGCCCTCGGATGCCCTAATAGCGTCGGAGTCAAAAAAACAAGAGTTAACCAAGAGAAGTTAGATAGTAAAGTTAGAAGAGTGCAAAACACAAGTAAGTGGAAGAAATGTTTTGCACAGCTTGGGCACCTTGTGGTCGCTATTCACATATCCCCTAGATGAGGACCCCTGAGGGAAGCATTTTATTCAAGTCGGTAATATATGTTCTGTCCTGCGCTGTCAAGTTGGTAATATATGTTCTGTCCTGTGCCATAGCTGAGTGGTTAAGGCAGGAAGCCATGGCACAGAGCTACGGGACTTGCGCTGGTTCGAGTCTCCATGGGGGAAGAAATTTTCTCATGGTATTTCGGCCAGTATGGAACCGGTGCCCACCCAGCATCGTGATGCATTTGGGTAGCTACAATAAGTTGCGGCTCCAGGTTGAGAAAACCAGCTATAACAGCTGGGGAACTCGACATGCTGACCACATGTCACCCCTACACTGGCTGATTATCATCTACCTCTGTGATTGACATATGTGGATGTGAGGCCAGCAGCCGGCTGGTAGGCTAACTGCCTTGTAGGCCTGTCGCACCAGGAGTTAATATATGTTCTGTCTCTCTCTATGGGAGGCAGCTTATTAAATATAATGTTTTTAATTGGATACCTTAGTACTTTGGCGCGGCTCTGAAAGTCTCAGATCTACCAACTTAATATTTATTCTATGGAACTTTCCAGAAAGTCCCGCCTCCATAAGCTTATATATGCAGTAATTTCTTTGTCTCCTCAGATGCAGTAAAAACTTATAACAAGCAACATCATGTCGGCCGGTCTCCGTGTACATCACGTTAAAATAAAATTAGCAAAGTATAATGCAAGTGACACAGATTAATAAAACTTACGGAAAACTTAAACTAATGAAGTGATATATGGGGTGAATCATAAATATGGCTATACGTTTGATCGCGTTATGTGATGAAAATATTACCATTACAGGAAATATGAAATTATCATTGGAAACGCAATTATTCTAATTACAACAATGGAATAAAACAAAACAGTGTAGAACTTACGTCATTAGTCAAAATGGCGTTGAATATGCAACAACAAATTACAATTGCTGCATGGGCAATAACGTATGCTAATGATTGTGAGGCTGCAAGATGGGCAAGACGTGAGTTTAACGTAGCATTGCAGCCGTCAACTGTGAGGAAGTTGAGAAAACGACTGCTGGAAACGGGAAGGATGCAGAAAATCAAACCTCCTGGAAGGCCTCGCATTAGCACGGATGCAGAAACAACGAAGAGAATTGTGGAGGCATTCGATGCTAGCCCACAAAAATCAACCCGCCAAGCTGCACGTAAGCAGTGATTTGTTTTCTTTTGTTCTGTTGTTGTAATTTGAAGGATTCCCCTTCCAATGATAACATCATATTTCCTTTAATAATAGTATTTTCGTCACAAAATGCGATCAAATGTATAGCTATATTTCTGAATCACTCTGTAAGTGTGATTATTTGTTTTTTAAAGGAATAAATATTTTTTAGTTCTATGATTTTGCTATGGATATTTAATTTTTTATGAATTTATATGGTCCTCCGCCCTACTGCCACTCAAAAGAGATCCCTGAACTGGGACTTGGCGATCTATTATTATTACTTATATTTTTATCCCACAATATTCCATTAAGGCAAATCATACTAAAAAAAAACTTGTGTTATTTCTACCCCATATTGCAATGAATTAATTATATGGACATCCAACAATAATAAATTTTATTATATACAAATTATCTACATTTCATAGTAAATTTTAATTCTGACATGACAAAGTACAATAAACTACTGAAACAGTTACTTGTAATATAATGCGGTATAATTGTGCTGCTTGCATGATGAGAAGTTTTGGTGTTGATATGATGATTTTCTGTTCGTTAGATTAATTATAATGGAGTGACGTGATCTCCGAGATAATAATTTATGATCTGTAAAAAATAAAACATTCAAGTAGGTAATTCAATAAGCTATATTTAATTAATGTTGGGAAGTAAACATTATGAGGTATAATCATTAAAATTCATCGGAGAACATATTGTTTAAACAACTCACCTCATAGGATTCATGCTTCCATGATATCGCGATTTCAAACATAGTCATGTTCATCGTCAGCCATAACTCCGACTGACTGACTGAAGCATGAATCCTATGAGGTGAGTTGTTTAAACAATATGTTCTCCGATGAATTTTAATTCAATAAGCTATTTGTGAAAGGAGAAAGCATAAGAAAGGATAGAAATATTACAATGAGCACAATATGAAGAGAGAGGGGGAAGAGACAGGAAGAGTCAAAGAAAGAAAGAGAGAAAGGAAAAGGGAGAAAGGGAACAAGAAAGAGGGAATGAGATCATGGAGACTGGAAAGAGAAGAAATGGAGAGAGAAAATGAGAAAAGTGGAGAGAGAGAGAGAGAGAAAGAGAGAGAGAGAGAAAGAAAGTGAAAGATAAAAAGTGTGAGAGAAAGAAAAGGACAAAGGAAGGCAAATAATATGAAAAATCATACCAAAACCAGGTAGAATTAAATTATAGACTTCTGGATGTCCAAAATATCGAAGAAAGAGTGTGTGTGTGAGACAGAGAAAGAGAGTGAAAAAGTTAGGGAAGAGGAGAAAGAGGAAAGGAGGGAGAGAGAGCGAGAGAAGAATAAGATAAAGAAAAGAAGTATAAGAGAAAGAGGGGAGATTGAAAGGAAAATGTGGAGTAAAAGATGTGGGGGGATTATGGTGGCGAGACTAAAGAGAGATGAACAGACAGGTGAATGGAGAAGATTACATGATCTTTATAGGAAACCAGAGATAATAAAAACAGTTAACTCTCGTAGACTGCATGAATGGGGAATGAAAGAAGGCATTATAGTAAAAAAATAAGACAAGGAAAAAATAAAACTTGTGAACCCTATTAATTACAAATCTAGGATTGCATGAAAATTCGGTGTAAGATCATGCGTTTGTAATAAATGTTTTAATCACCTGAAAAAACTAATCAGTGCAAGGCAGGAGCTCGCACATAGCATATTCAAGACGTGTACCACAAGGTTTACCACCGCCATTGTGAGGACGAATTATATTTCTCGTCCTCTGTCGTACTGCATTCATTCCACACGTCTGAGAGCAAGGAGACCATGATGTCCATTCTGACAGTACACAGTTCAATGCAGGAACTGTTAAAACAAATAAATTAATAAGTAAAATATAAAGGGTCTTTCATATATTATGCAATGAATAAACACCTACACAGACTTGGCATAACAGATTCACCTAAATGCCCTTTTTGCAATTTAAATGAAGATATGGAAAGAAACCATCTCCTCCTTTGTCCAGCTTTTGTAGAAGAGACCAGCCTTTCTGCTAAATATTGGAGTGCAAGAGAGCGAATGATTTCATTATCAAGTGCTCGACATTAGATACCAACCAGCCAACCATATATTATGCAATTTTTAAAAATTCAATAATTAAGTAAACAATGCATCGAAATAAAAAAAGTTTTTTTTATATTAAATTATTGTTGGGAAGTAAACATTATGAGGTATAATCATTAAAATTCATCGGAGAACATTTTGTTTAAACAACTCAGCTCAGATTATTAAATATTAAAAATTGTGAAATTGAAAAATCTGCAATTGCTGCACATAGTTTATTAGAACATCATAAAATTGGAAGAGAAGCTAAACTTTTAAAACAAGTAGAGAAGCTTTTGGAATTGACAGTTTGGGAGAAAATATACATTCAGAAAAATAAAGATAGATCAATCAATTTTGATATCCCTAACGAAATTACTTTGATTTACAAATTCATAAATTCAACCATAGATGGCAGCACTGAAGATGGAGACAATAGAACAGTTGACAGCCGAAGAATTTCATCAGTCGGAGTTATGGCTGACAATGAACATGACTGTGTTTGAAACCGCGGTATCATGGAAGCATGAATCCTATGAGGTGAGTTGTTTAAACAAAATGTTCTCCGATGAATTTTAAAGTTTTTTTTTACTTAGGCTTTCATGGCTGGAGTTATTATGATGGTATTGAAGAAGATTTCTGGGCTGTTGGCCATGGTCTTAAGGCTTGAAGTTCCCCGACGTTTTGCCAGAGACTGCATCCGGCATCCTCAAGAGTTGTCTTGAGACTGGCAATTTCGTCGACTGTCTGTTCTATTTATATACATCACGGTGAACTGTATAAATAGGACAGGAAGTGGACAAAATTGCCAGTATCAAGACAACCCTTGAGGATGCTGGATGCAGTCTCTGGCAAAACGTCAGGGAACTTTAAGCCTCAAGACCACAGCCAACAGCCTGGAAATCTTCTTCAAGATCATCATAATTCTTTTTTTATTTCATCTATATACACTGCCAGTGGAACCCAGTTCATTTCCTAAAAATGAGTAAAGTGGATCAAATTGCCTGGAGTATAGTATTATTTATCTTATAGTTTCCTCTTGCCACTAGCAGAGAATATATTAAATTCTAATCAAAGTAACCATGGAGTTGACAGTCGGCAACTTCCATCTTTTTTATCTTTTAAATCAGTAATGAATAAACACTTTATATCTGAACTAGCTAATACCCGGCATACATTGCTATGCCTAAATACGGGGTGAATCATAAATATGGCTTTACGTTTGATTGCGTTGTGTGATGAAAATATTACCATTACAGGAAATGTGAAATTACCATTGGAAAGGCAATTATTCAAATTACAACAATGGAATAAAACAAAACAGTGTGGAACTTACATCATTAGTCAAAATGGCATTGAATATGCAACAGCAAATTACAATTGCTGCATGGGCAATAACATATGCTAATGATCGTGAGGCCGCAAGACGGGCAAGACGTGAGTTTAAAGTAGCATTGCAGCCATTGACTGTGAGGAAATGGAGAAAACGACTACTGGAAATGGGAAGGATGCAGAAAATCAAACTTCCTGGAAGGCCTCGCATTAGCACGGATGCAGAAACAACGAAGAGAATTGTGGAGGCGTTTGACGCTAGCCCACAAAAATCAACCCGCCAAGCTGCACATGAGAAGTGATTTGTTTTGTTTTGTTCTATTGTTGTAATTTGAAGGATTCCCTTTCCAATGATATCATATTTCCTTTAATAATAATAATTTTGTCACAAAATACAATCAAACGTATAGCCATATTTCTGAATCACTAAATGAAATATTAAGGGTTATTTAACTTTCACAGGGAAAAAACACTATGAGGTTTAATTTAAGAATTAAATTAATGTTTTTATTACCTCATCTCATATCCTTTTTATTCTAGACTGCTTATCTCCATCATCAGTAGCCTCTGGTCGACCGGTGTTATGATGGAGATAAGCTCCGAAACTGCAGTCTAGAAGAAAAAGGATATGAGGTGAGGTAATCAAAACATTAATTTAATTCTTTTATCAAGGGTTAATTAAATTGTATGGTATACACTGACGTGAACCAATCTTCGTTGTTGCTAGTCAGTTTTTAATTTTGGATTTCAGGTAAACCTCCACTTCCAATTGTTGATTTCACTCATTTTTTGATAATACCTACCTCAGTTTATTTTAATACGATATACTGAGTTTTGTTGTGAAACACTGAAAATTGTGACTGCTAGAGAGATTCTAAAATTTTCACTTCAGGCGAACTCTTAAACCTAAAGGTTTTAGAGGATCTAATTGTGAATCTAAACCATCCAGGGACACAACCAAACACACAAAAAATGTAATCAAGATCAGTCAAGTCATTTAGGCAGTTTTTAAATTCAGATTTCAAGTAAATATCCACTTCTAATTGTCAGATTTCACTCATTCTTGGACTAATACCTATCTCTGTTTATTTTAATAGGATATACTGTGTTTTGTCGGGAAATATAACAAATTGCGACTGTTAGAGCGATTTTTAAATTTTCACTTCAGGTGAACTCTTACACCTAAAGGTTTTAGAGGGTTCAATTGTGAATCTAAACCTTCCAGGGACTCCCTCAAACACACAAAAAAGTAATCAAAAATATGTTTAGGCACTTTTAATTTCAGATTTCAGTGTAAACCTCCACTTCTAAATGTCGGATTTTGCTCATTTTTTTGACAATACCTAGCTATGTTTATGTCAATATGATATACTGAATATCGTTGTGAAATATTGAAAATTGTGACCGCTAGAGCAATTTTTAAATTTTCACTTCAGGTAAACTCCTGCAGTTAATGGTTTTAAAGGGTACAATTGTAGATCTAAACCATGAAGGGACCCAATCAGGCACACAAAAAATGTCATCAAAATCGATCCAGTCATTTAGGAGGAGTTAGTGACAAACACATGTACAGAAGAATATAACATGTACAGAAGAATATAAAGATATATGTATAATTAATATTTAATTTTAGGAAGTGATATTTTGAGGTTATTTTAATTATATTATTTTTAATCTGATCATCTTACCTCAATATTATTGTTCATTTGTTCTTGGACATGTTTCAAAACAATTCTGTTTTATCATCAGCTTGTCCAGACCATAGAGAACCGGTCCAGACTGGTTTGATTTATGTTTGCATCCATCCTGTGGATGGAGCTGACATCGACATCCAGGGTGTGCAACATAATACAACATAAATCAAACCAGTCTGGACAAGCTGACGATAAAACAGAATTGTTTTGAAACATGTCCAAGAACAAATCAACATTAATATTGAGGTAAGATGATCAGACTAAAAATAATATAAACATATAATTCTTCTGTACATGTGTTTGTCACTCTATTCCTCCTAAACGACTGGATTGATTTTGATGAAATTTTTTGTGTATTGCTGATTGGGTCCCTCGATGGTTTTATAGATTCACAATTGGTCCCTCTAAAACCATTAGGCATAGGAGTTCACCTGAAGTGAAAATGTCAAAATCGCTCTAGCTGTCACATTTTTCGATGTTTCACAACAAAACTCACTATATCACATTAAAATAAATCAAGGTAGGTATTGTCCAAAAATTAGTAAAATCCGTCAACAAGAAGTGGATGTTTATTTGAAATTCAAGATTAAAAAACGGACTGGCAATCACCATGTTTGGTTCATCACAGCATATACCACTCAATTTAATTAGCCTTTAATATATAATTATATTTGGGATGGCCAAGGAAACTATGAACTTGAGACCGGAACAGGTCGCATTGATCTAATCCTGGAAACGAAGAAGAAGAAGAAGAATATATAATTTATTTAGGCATAGCAATGCACACCAGATATTAGCCAGTTTTGAATAAAATCAAAAATTATAAAGAAATAAACACCTTTTTTTCGTGGATTAGCATCTCCCCACGTTGGATTGGCATCTACCCATGGACCGACATCATCAGGTGTCCCATCAGAATCTGAAATATAAGTTAAGAATTTATTTGTACATACACACTTGACACTTTTTCATTCAACAATACCATTCTAACAAGAAAACTATCAACCATTACATGCCAAAATCTACCTTCAACTTTCTCTCAGAGAAGCATTGTGATGTACCAAGATTGTACAGAAATCAAAGCAATGGTAACCCAATGTGCAAAGCAGATGGATGTCCCTATGTGATTTGAGCAGAGTGGAGTGAGATGTGACACGGTGTGGATGGCAGGTAGTAAGGGTTATCCAATCCACCATTCAGGAGTTATATTACTTTCATGTAATTTAAATGAGAGATTTGGCGCTGGATTTGGGGGCCTTGCAGTTAAAATGACAGATTTGTTTTATAACAGCCGTTGTACATCACAACACTTCTCTGGAAGAAATTTCAAAGCAGGTTTCAGCATGCAATGGTTGACAGTTCCCTTGTAAGTAAAATAAATAAAAAAAGAACTTGGTTTTTACTTTGTAACATTTAATTAACCCTTGTGGATTAAAATAACATTCATTTGCAAATGACATTACTCAATTCTACAGAAACAATGTAATGTAATGTAATGGATGTATTAATTTAATTCCCTCATAGTTTTAATTGTCCACCGCTGTGGTCTCGAGGTAGCATGCTGCCTTGTCACGCAGCAGGCCCGGTTTCAATCCCTGGTCGGGGCAGTTTTTCTGGGTGAGGTTTTTATCGGGGTTTTTTCTCACCTGTAAGACAAATGTCAGGAAAACTTTAAGGCCCAAACGGCCCCCGAAATCATATGGCCATCATCATCATCCTTATCATTATCATCATCATCATTATCATCATCATCAACCTTCACCAGTGTGGAAAGCAATGGGAAGCTACCACACCTACAATTCCCTAGTAAAGCTGCAACCATAGCATGGAAGTGCTATGATTGCAGTGAAGGAGCTGCCTTCGGGCAGAATTACTATGGATGGATAGTTTTAATTGATTTTTGATTATCAGATAATAGTTATTTAGATGACTAGTTACTAAACCTATTTGCTACGTGTTGTCTACAATAATTTATCTATGTTCAGTGTATTTTAGTATACGTGGTTCTTCTGATCAACGTAACATCAGTCAGCAAGATAGTAGTGATGATGGGTTTGCCATGAACCCGAAATCGCAATCTACTTAGAAGATTAATATGAGGAGAGGTATGAAACATTTGATTTTATCTTATATTTAATGAAATTTATTTATTGCAGAATCCAAGCTGCAGAAATGAAATTATTATGTACATAAAACAAGGAGAGATGGAATAAGAAACAACAAAATCATGGAGACATTAAATGTAGAAAAATTAACAGTAGACATAGAAAAAATAGACTAAAATGGTATGGATATTTAAAAAGAATGGAAAAGGAAAGACTACCACAAAGACTGTTAAAACTCAAGATACAAGGAAAACGATCAAGAGGTAGACCACGAGAAAGATGGATTAACCAAGTGAAGAAAAGTTTACAAGAAAGAGGATATGACTGGGAAGAACTAAAAAGAAGGAAAGCATGGGAAGAAAAAGATGTTTCGAGGCATATTTGGAATCAACCTTATGAAAGGAGGACACGTTAAGATGATGATGCTTATTATTATTTATTGCGGAAGCAATATTTTTAGAGAAAGAGTAATGTGGGCTTTGGAGAAAAAAAAAACAAGACAAATCAACAAACGTTGTTGTAATATTCTGCAATTTTTTTTGGTGCTAGTTTCATATGTGAATTTAAAGTAAAAATGAGAAGAGAAGGTGATTTTCATGGTTCATCAGGAAAAATTTTTAAATCAGTCCAAGATACAACTATTAATATACTCCCAGAAAAGTCAAGGAAAGTTTATTTATGTATTTAACTTTCATAGGGAAAAAAAAACACTATGAGATTTAATTTAAGAATTGAATTAATATTTTATTACCACACCTCATATCCTTTTTCTTCTAGACTGCAGTTTCAGAGCTTATCTCCATCATCAGTAGCCTCTCGTCAACCGGTGTTATGTCATTTCTTGGCGGTTTTCTTCTTCTTCCTTCTGAGAAGGAAGACATGACACCGGTCGACGAGAGGCTACTGATGGTGGAGATAAGCTCCGAAACTGCAGTCTAGAAGAAAAAGGATATGAGGTGAGGTATTGAAATATTATTGAACTTATATAGGAATTAATCACTATGAGGAATTAATAATAATAATAATAATAATAATAATAATAATAATAATAATAATAATAATAATAATACTTTATTTATTCTGGCAGAGTTAAGGCCATAAGGCCCTCTCTTCCACTCAACCAGTACAAATACAAATAAATATTCAACAAATATAGATATACACTATACTAATTATAAACACTTAAAGATACAATAAATGTAACAATGTAAATGTCATGTACAAACAACATTTTATAGGGTAATAACAATAAAATACAATAATAATAATAATAATAATAATAATAATAATAATAATAATAATAATAGTAGTAATAATAATAATAATAATATAAATATGATACATTATACGGGAAACACCAATTAATATATATATCTTACACTGGATAATAATGAAGTCGAGTTTAGAGCAAATATAAATTTAGATTTCTTTTAAAAGATGCCAATGTCCGGCAGCCCCTTATTTCTTGTGGTAGGGAATTCCAGTTGCGAGAAGTGGAGATGGTATATGACATGGAGTGATGTGATGTCCTATGTTGCGGTATATTAAGTAAGAGACTATGTTGTGATCTTGTGTTTAAGTTATGGTTTGAGGATAGATACTGGAAACGGGATGATAAATAATTGGGAATCGAGGTATGTAGGATCTTAAATAGGAGAATTAGAAAGTGCGATTTTCTTCTCTCTTTTAGATGTAGGCATGACAATTCGTGGAATAATGGACAAATGTGATCGTATTTTCGAACATTAAATATGAATCTGATACACATATTATGGACACGCTGCAGTTTGTCCGACAATCCGTCACTTATGTCAGTTAGTAGAACGTCACAGTAGTCAAAATGCGGCATCACTAAAGTTTGGATTAAAATTCTTTTAAGAGTTGTAGGAAGAAAATGTTTAAGTCGCTTTAGGGAATGCATTATGGAGAAGATCCTTTTAGATGTTTGTTTTACTTGCTCATGCCATTTTAAATTAGAATCTAAGTAAAATCCCAAGTTTTTAACGACGTCGGTATAAGGACTATGAGGTTTAATTTATGTACTGAAGATGAGACCGTTATGGTTTCGAAATCGCAATCTACTTAGAAGATTTATGTGAGGAGAGGTAAGAAACGTTTAATTTCACCAGATATTGAAATATTAATTAATTTCTTTATTTATGTAGTTATATGAAATCATCATTAAAGTTTATTTTTTGTTGAACCTGTATTTTATTTAGGTTTAGGCAAAATTTGATCACTCATCTCATATTTTTCTTCTTAATTTAATTTAAACTAGTTTCAAAACTTTACATTTCAGATCCATCATCAGTATCCCTGCGACCGTTGTTCTGTCATCTTGAAGAGCCATATTTTATGTTTTGATAGCATGTTTTGTGTTTTGTTGCCTAGTAACTACAAACTAAGGTGTCACTGATTGTTATAATAGTAGATAAAAATATTATGTTTGAAAGCTCTGTTAATCTTAAAAATTATTGTGAGTTTTCAAATTATAAAACTGCACAGATTTTTTTCATTTTGAGAATTTTCGTCATCATTGAGGGTTTTCTCCAACCAGTCTTAGTAATTAACATGAATTAAAAATAAATAAATAAATATAACTACTTATTTTAGGAATTCTCACTATGAGGTATATTCATTAAGGTAGCAAAACATTTCTTCCACTTACTTGTGTTTTGCACTCTTTTAACTTTACTATCTAACCTCTCTCGGTTAACTCTTGTTTTTTCGACCCCGACGCTATTAGGGCATCCGAGTGCTAGGGAGTCTTTCCTTTTTGTATTTCTTCTTTCCTTTATTTTCTTTTCTTCTCCAGAAAAGCCTGACCAGAGGCTATAAGATGGCAGCCCCATCACTGTTCTTGCCTTCCTTTGGCCAGCAACCAATCGAAGGGACTATTATTATGCTTTCAAGTCTTATACAAGAATTTTCCAGAAGGATCAATTTTCTATAGATTCGTAACAGGCCTTGGCCTAATACTTGGAAGGAAGAAGAAGAAGAAGAAGAATATTTTTATCACTCACCTCATATAAATATAAATTACTATGGACTTATAGACTATCAGTTTGCAACAAACATTTTACAAATTTCCCTTAATTAAAGTTCTCCATTGTTCTCTGTCCTCTGTGTGTGATCTGTTACACCAAATTTCCTCACTGAATTTTGAATGTTGTTCTTCCAGGTTGTTCATGGTCTTCCTTTTCTGCTCCTTCTTTCAATTTTTCCATGCATAGACGACCTTTGGTAGTCTTCCATCCTGCATTCTTCTTACGTGTCCATACCATTTTAGCCTCCTGTGTTCAATCTCATCCATTATTATTTCTCTCTGCATTCATCCATTTTCTAATTTCTGTATTTCTAATTTTTTCCAGTTGAGATTTTCGGCATATTTTCTCCAAAAATCTATTTCAACTGAAGTTATTCTGTTGACATGTTGTTGTGTCATTGTCCAAATTTCCGATCCGTATAACATTATACTTTCTAGTATGGACAGAATTTTTTATTATATAAAATGTCAAATCATATCCAACTGAAATGACATTCATTAAAAAAATATGTATAATTTTTTCAACACACACACACATACACACACACTTCAGGTTAAGTTAAGGTAAAGGAATCCCACTACAGGCCTTAAAAGCTCTTTGGGTGTTAGGAAGTTAAGGCTCCCATCTTTCTAGATAATTGACATTAAATGTCAGTCAGGTTGTCAGCCCTTTATACCCAGAATAAGCACCTTGTACTATTTCAATTAGAGGCTGAGTTGAAATCAGGGCCCTGGTGCCATCAGAATTTCTTGGTCGGTTTAAAATTTCTGACCCCCACAGGATTCAAGCCTCCAACTTTTCGGCTTGTAGCTTATTCCCTTAAGCAATTACACGACATGCCCCACACATTCCAAAGAAGATAACTTATTTTGATGTTATATTTTAAATTAACATTTTCCAAAATTGGACATAGTTTTAATTTAGAAAAAAAAAATTAACATTTGGACAGGAATTTGAACCCCGGGTCACTGGCATTACATGTCAGTGTGATACTGATTACTCCATCCGAACCCCAATACGAACGTCAACAATTCTTTCCACTTATACAGTTCTATTTCATCAGAAGGTGGTAGCCGTCGCTACCAGCAACACTATCTAACGACTTCTGTTTTATTGAGAATTTATACATTAATTTTTAAGTGGTAAAGCTTCATATTTAGATGTTATATTTAAAACTAATATTTTCCAGAATTGGACATAGTTATAATTTAGAAAAAAATATTTTAAAAATGAAAAATATTTATATACTTACTTACTTACTCACTGGCACTATCGAACCCGTAGGTTCATGGCCGCGCGGACATAAGCTCTCCATACATCCCTATCCCGAGCTAATGCTTTCCAATCATTCCCTGTATAATCTACTTCCCTCACATCATAGTTAATGTTGTTCTCCCACCTCATTCTTGGTCTACCAACAGGGCGTTTTCCTTCTGGCTTTCCTACAAGAAGTTTCCATGCACGTCTTTCATTCCCCATATGCGCTACATGTCCTGCCCATCGCAGTCTACGAGACTTAACTGTTCTTATTATATCTGGCTTCCTATAAAAGACCATGTAGTTCATTGTTATGAAGTCTTCTCCATTCACCTGTCTGTTCATCTCTCTTTGGTCCAAAAATTTTCCTAAGAACTTTATTCTCAAATACTCGTAATCTCCTTTCCTCCCTTAAAGTAAGAGCCCATGTTTTGCACCCATATAATATAACTGGTAGAATAATAGTTTTATATATTTTCAGCTTAACGTTTTTTGAAAGGAGTTGGGACATCAAAAGTCTCTGCAATGCATAATAGCATGCATATTTATATAAGTGGAAATAATTGTTAATATTCATATCGGGGTTCGGATGGCATAATCAGTAACACACTAACATGTAGCGTCAGAGATCCAGGGTTCGAATCCCAGTCCAGAAGTTCATTTTTGTATCTAAATTAAAAGATAATTTATTTTCATGTTAGGAAGTGGCTGCTCGTTTTTGTGAAAAAGTGACTGTTTTATAAATTTGAAAATTGCTTCAAATTTTGCATTTATAAGCCCTAACAGATTAAGAAGTGCAGTAAAAATATGATGTTCATTATGATAGATTAATCAATTTTTAATAAATACTCACTGCAAATTTTTCTGCATTTCTTCTTTTTTATTAATTTTTTTGGACATGGCTTTCCTCCATTACGAGGTTCTACCTGCAAAAATAAATTGATTATAATAAATAAAATAATAATAACTAATAAGACTAATAGCTCTGGAAATGGATTATTTATGCAGAAGTGCCAGAAAAGTCAAAATTAGAACATGTCACAAATAAGGAAATTAGAAACATAATGGATGCAGAAGAAAGCATAATTGAAAGAATTGAGGAGAAGGAATTAAAATGGTTAGGACTTATTTTAAGAATGGAAGATGAGCGATGACCAAACTACTATATCAATGGCATGGCAACCGAGCAGAAAGAAAAACAAAAAAAGAGGGAGACCAAAGTTAACATGGAAGGAAAGCATGAAGATAATAATGCAAGCAAGAGGGCTAAGCATTGAAGATGCCCAAGATCATAGGCTCTGGAGGTTTGTCACGGGAAGATGGCAGCAGCTGTACAAAACCCGAAGATAGATAGATAATAAATAATATAATTAAAAAAGTTTAAAGAATATTATATCTTCTTCTTCCTTCCAAGTATTAGGCCAAGGCCTGTTACGATCTTATAGAAAATTTTCCCTCCAGCATTTGAGGGAAATTCTCATATAAGACTTGAAAGCATAATAATAGTCCCTTCAATTGGTTGCTGGCCAAAGGAAGGCAAGACCAGTGATGGGGCTGCCATCTTATAGCCTCTGGTCAGGCTTTTCTGGAGAAGAAAAGAAAATAAAGGAAAGAAGAAATGGAAGAAAGGAAAGACTCCCCAGCCCTCGGATGCCCTAATAGCGTTGGGTCGAAAAACAAGAGTTAACCAAGAGAGGTTAGATAGTAAAGTTAAAAGAGCGCAAAACACAAGTAAGTGGAAGAAATGTTTTGCACAGCTTGGGCACCTTGTGGTCGCCATCCACATATCCCCTAGATGAGGACCCCTGAGGGCAAAGAATATTATATAAAATTAATATTGTGTAAGTCTATATATTATATGGATGCGAAATACAGACTCTTACTTTAAGGGAAGAGAAAATATTATGAGTATTTGAGAATAAAGTTCTTAGGAAAATTTTTGGAACAAAGATAGATGAACAGTTAGGCAAATGGTGAAGACAATGAGCTACACAATCTTTATAGGAAACCAGATATAATAAGAATAGTTAAGTCTCAAAGATTGTAATGGGCAGGACATATGGCTCAAATGGGGAATGAAAAAGGGGCATGAAAGCTTCTTGTAGAAAAACCAGAGGGAAAGCACCCAGTTGATAGACCAAACATGAATTAGGGGAATAATATTAACCATGATTTGAGGGAAGTAGATTATACAGGGGATGATTGGAAAACATTAGCTCAGGATAGGGATGTATGGTAAACTTATGCCCATCTGACAAAAAAATCAGGAATATACTGGATAATGTGTACTAATTGTGATAAAATATACATAGAGAAATGAAAGAGAAATTTAACCATTAGAACTAAGAAACACATTAGAAATGTAAAGAAAGGAGAAGTAGAAAAATCTGCAGTACTGGTAACTGCCCACATTGGGTCAGAAAAACAAACTAGATGTGACCACCAAATTATTAAAACAGTTAGAAAATACGATAGAACTCACCATTTGGGAGAAGACCAATATCCAAAAGAACAGGGATAGAATCATGAATTTTTAAATTCCCGGGTAGAGGGATCTGATATGCAAGTTCTTTCAATCATCAAAAGATGGAGTAGGAGTCAACATCCAGGGCCGATAACTTAAAAATCAACAGTCTTGACAAGTTGACGATAAAACAGAAGTGTTTTGAAACATAATAATAATAATAATAATAATAATAATAATAATAATAATAATAATAATAATAATAATAATAATAATAATAATAATAATAATAATAATAATAATGCTTTATTTTAGCTGGCAGAGTTAAGGCCATAAGGCCTTCTCTTCCACTCAATCAGCAAATAGTAGAATTGTACAAAAATTACATACGGGGTGAATCATAAATATGGCTATACATATGGCGTTGTGTGATGAAAATATTACCATTATAGGAAATATGAAATTACCATCGGAAAGGCAATTATTCAAATTAAAATAATGGAATAAAACGAAACAGTGTAGAACTTCGCCATTAGTCAAAATGGTGTTGAATATGCAACAGTAAATTACAATTGCTGCATGGGCAATAACGTATGCTAATGATCGTGAGGCCGCAAGACGGGCAAGACGTGAGTTTAACTTAGCATTGCAGCCGTCGACTGTGGGGAAGTGGAGAAAACGACTGCTGGAAACGGGAAGGATGCAGAAAATCAAGCCTCGTGGAAGGCCTCGCATTAGCACGGATGCAGAAACAACGAAGAGAATTGTGGAGGCGTTCGACGCTAGTCCACATAAATCAACCCACTAAGCTGCACGTGAGCAGTGATTAGTTTTTTTTTGTTCTATTGTTGTAATTTAAAGGATTCCCTTTCTAATGATAACATCATATTTCCTTTAATAATGATATTTTCGTCACAAAATGTGATCAAATGTATAGCCATATTTCTGAATCACTCTGTACATATTACAATTTTAAGATATTATTAAAATACAGACTAAACAAAATACAATGATGATGTGATCTAATACTAGCTAATACTAACAAAAACATAGAATATAATAAAATTAAAATTATATAAAATAAAGTAAGTAGCTTCCTAGATGATTATTATGTCCTAAAAGAACTTAACTTATTTCAAAATTTATTATATTAAAAAAAAGATGCTACATACACACTGGGTGAATTTCTCAACTGAAGTCTATACCATGATTGCAGTTTTCCAATTTTTTAATGTTTCCATAACAACCATAAACAATTAAAATCTATGGCTGTTAATTACAAAAACAAATGTCTGAATCATGTCTATGGTTTCATAAGAATTTCTGTGAATTTTTAGTCATTTTTATAGTTGTTATGGAAATAATAAAAAATTGGAAAACTGGAGTCTTAGTTTAGACTTTGATTGAGAAATCCACCCACTCTCTTTTTTGTGTTTTGCTATCTGAACAATCAAATATCAGAGCTATAGACCCATATTCACGGGTCGAGATAAACCTTATCTTATAATCTTCCAAATAAGCGAATCGGTAATAAAGATGACTTTATATATTTGAAGAGAAAAATTTTAGCCTAGACCGAGACTCGAATGCGGGACCTTTGGCTTTCTGGGCCAAACGCTCTACCAACTGAGCTACCGAGGCAAGTTGCGATCTAGATACAAAATTTTCTCTTATATACGTTGTAATTCCCTCGCACCAAAAGCTTTGAAACATTTGCTTCTATCTTTGCAAATGGCAGCTTCTTAGTTAAGAAGACATTTATTGGGAATTTAACTCTACTTTATAAAGCCAGTAGGGCTTCTATTGATGTTTTTTATTATTAATTTAACACTTCTTACTGAAGGATAAATTATATTTGAAGAGAAAAATGTTTGCCTAGACCGTGACTCGAACCCAGGACCTTTGGCTTTCTAGGCCAAATGCTCTACTAACTCAGCTACCGAGGCAAGTTGTGATCTAGACGCAAATTTTTCTCTTATATATGTTGTAATTCCCTCACGCCAAATACTTCAGTGAGAAGTGTTAAATTAGTAATAAAAACATCAATAGAAGCCCTGCTGGCTTTATAAAGTTATGTTAAATTCCCAATAAACGTCTTCTTAACTAAGAAGCCATCATTTGCAAAGATGGAAACAAAGGTTGGAAACAAAACATTTGACGCGAGGGAATTACAATGTATATAAGAGAAAAAATTGCATCTAGATCGCAACTCGCATCGGTAGCTCAGTTGGTAGAGCATTTGGCCCAGAATGCCAAAGGTCCCAGGTTTGAGTCTCGGTCTAGGCAAACATTTTTCTCTTCAAATATAATTTATACTTCAGTGAGAAGTGTTAAATTAATAATAAAAACATCAAGACTTTATATATTCTACGGCTAATGACCAACTCATATGCGATTTCACATTATTGCTCCAAATATTAAATAAAGTTCCCTCAGTACAAGTCAAAACTGAGTTAACGATATAACTATCTTTCTCCAAATTTAACTGATAAATAGAAGAAAGGTTCACTGAGAAATGAAATAAATGCTCGAAATCGAGCGAGGAGATACTAGAGTTTATTCCCTTAAGTAATTCTATGAAGATTCTCTTATTATTCTTCCACTGTACTTTATTTTTTGGGAAACATCTTGAATCACAACCATATGATACCTACCGTGACAGTCCTAGTTCTTGCTCTGTAGCCGCGTCCACAAGCAACACTACATTCTGACCAGGGAGACCACCGTGTCATTTCACAATCTACTACACTTTTATCAACATTAATGTTAGGGTCTGGCGACGATTTAAAGTCTGAATCAACTAATCTGTTTAATACTTTGAGGTCACTGAAGTTTGGACTTGGCGATGTCACATCTCCTTCACTCCCATTTTCTTCTTCTGGAAATAAATTACCATATATAATATTATAATTTTAGAGGAGGAAGATGGCCTAACTCAATGGTATTAATAATATTGTGTTAAATTATTTTTAGTCTGTTCATCTTACCTCAACTAATAAAAATAAAAAATCAGGAATATATCAAATTGAATGTAGGGGTTGTGAAAATATATATACAGGAAAAACAAAAAGAAACCTAAAAATTAGAACCAACAACACATAAGAAATATTAAAAATGGGGAAAAAGAAAAATCTGCAGTTGCTGCTCATACTTGGTCTCAAAAACATAATATAAATTTGGACACTAAATTATTAAAACAGTTAGAAAATACAAAAGAGCTGACTATTTGGGGAAAATAACTATATTCAGAAGAACAAAATTTTGAAATACCGACAGAGCGTGACCTTGTTTGGAGGTTCTTTGGCCAACCACAGGATGGAGCTGACATTGACATCCAGGGTGTGCAACATAAATCTAACCAGTTGGGCAAGTTGCTGATGATGATTATGATATAATCGAAACATGTTCAAGAACAAATCAACATTAATATTGAGGTAAGATGAACAGACTAAAAATAATTTAATTAAAATAACCTCAAAATATCACTTCCTAAAATAAAATATTAATATTCTGTTAGTTTATACTGATGATGTAGTATTATTAAGTGATAGTGACGAGAAACTAAGAACTAACACGCACACTCTATTGAGTAACACTAAGAAATTGGGACTGGAAGTAAAAATCAATAAAACTAAATATATGATCACACATAGAAATACATTATGCATGGTATCCCATTCAAACCTCCCACATTATAATTAATCATAACTAACAAAGTATGCAGAATTATGAAATGAGGCCGGTATTAAATGAAACAGAAACTCAAAGAATTTAATTGCCACACACTAATACACCTGTGCACCATTAGTAGCATGAACAATATCAAGTCTGTATTCGATTTGTGCCACGTTCTGTCCAACATGTCCATTGAACTGCTGGGAAGCTTGGCAAATTGATTTTTGTTGACTTCTCTGAAATCCTGCTCTAATTTCTTCAATATTTTCTTCTGAAACACGTGTACGTGCACCTCCTGATTCTTTTTTTAATGCTTCCAGTCTCCAGAAACTTCTCAAGCCATGACTTAATGGTCCTCCCATCAGGTGCATTTCCTCCATATTCTCTCCAGTAATTTCTTTGCACTGTAATTATTGACTTCATCTCTGCATGCCAGAATACAGTCTGTGCTCATTGTTGAGGAGTCGCTATTTTGTTTTATGTCATTATTGTCCAACATGCGACAAATAAATTAACTGCAACAATGAAAGCAAAAATTCTTTGAGTTTCTCTTTCTTTTAATACCAACCTCATTTCATAATTCCGCATACTTTGAGAGTTATGATTATTTAAAATGTGGGAGGTTTGAATGGGACACGGTGTATAATGGAAATAGTTAATGACAAATGAGGGAAATTTTGAAGAAGTGGCTGAATTCAAATACCTGAACTAATAAACTAACTAACTAACTCACTGACTCTATCGAACCCATAGATTCATGACATAAGTTCTCCACTTATCCCTATCCTGAGCTAATATTTTCTAATCATTCCCTGTATAATCTACTTCTCTCAAATCATGGTTAATCTTATTCTCCCATCTCATTTTTGGTCTACCAACTGGGCGTTTTCTTTCTAATTTTTCCTACAAGAAGCTTCCATGCACCTCTTTCATTTCCCATTTGTGCCACATGTCCTGCCCATCACAGTCTACGAGACATAACTGTTCTTATTATATCCGGCTTACTATAAAGACCATGTAGCTCAGTGGTATGTAGTTTTCTCCATTCACCTGTCTGTTCATCTCTCTTTGATCCAAAAATGTTCCTAACAACTTTATACTCATATACTTGTAATCTTCTTTCCTTCCTTAAAATAAGAATCTGTGTTTCACATCCATATGATATAACTGGGAGAATAACAGTTATATATTTTCAGTTTAACGTTTTTTGAAAGGAGCTGGGACGACAAGAGTCCATGTAATGCATAATAGCACGCATTTCCAGAATAGAATAATTCCATGGTGCGACAGGCCTAGAAGGTCCTTAGTCTACCAGCCGCCTATTGGCCTCATATCCACATATGTCAAT
The DNA here is from genome assembly GCA_030220185.1 of Diploptera punctata. Taxonomy (NCBI): domain Eukaryota; kingdom Metazoa; phylum Arthropoda; class Insecta; order Blattodea; family Blaberidae; genus Diploptera; species Diploptera punctata. The sequence continues at coordinate 1,183,888 of JASPKZ010003048.1, read as the reverse complement.
CACAGAGGTAGATGATCATCTAGTCAGTGTAGGGGTGACATGTGGCCAGCAATCGAGTCCCAGAGCCGTTATAGCTGGTTTTCTCAACCTGGAACCGCTACTTATTGTAGCTACCCAAATGCCTCATGATGCTGGGTGGGCACCGGTCCCATACTGGCCGAAATACCATGAGAAAATTTCTTCCCCCATGGAGACTCGAACCAGTGCCTTAAGCACTCAGCTATGGCGCGTGACTTTTCCAGAATAGAACCTATGTTTAATATCTTTGCGCATCTCATTCATATTTGTAATTATTGTTCCTGGGTATTTGAATTGAGCCACTTCTTCAAAATTTCCCTCATTTGTCATTAACTGTTCTTTTCAATTATATAATGTATTTCCATGTGTGAAGATATATTTAGTTTTATTGATATTTACTTCCAGTCCTAATTTCTTAGCATTACTCAATAGAGTGTGTGTGTTGGCCTTTAGTATACTACTTTAAAAGAAAAATATGAAATAACGCATATATAATCCATTTTTCTCTTGAAGTATTGATTAATTGTTATATATGATATTCATTAAATGTATTTAAAGAAACATTTTTAAATTATGTATAAGGTAAAGTACCACAGGTGCGATCAAGTTTTCCAGTTCCTTGAAGACTGTATGATATAACTCCAGATAAGGAAACTCCGTAGTGCTGGAGACGAGCAGTCTGATTTGCTTTCAAATCCTCTTCATGAGAAAGCATGCACAGAACAACAATTCCTTTCATCAAACTCTTTATGTAAAAAATCTTTATTCTAAATTTTAAAGATGTCAAAACATTTCAGCTACTATATCATTTCACAAACCATGAACTATTTGTTTTATTAATTTTAGAAATGTCAAATTGAAAAAAGGCTAAATTAATAAAACATATAGCAAAACTAAAGAGCTCACAGTTTGGGGAAAAATCTACATTCAAAAATATGAAAACGAGAAATTAATTAACTTTGAAATTCCTAGGGAAAATGATTTGATTTTGAGGTTCTTCAGTTTACCAACAGAGGGAAAAAAAGGCAGTTCAAGACAACATAACAAACAATGGTCATGAAAGTATAGAGGATGGAAACAAATAAGGTCCCAAAACAGGTTAAAGAAGACGAAAGTGATAAAATTTTTTGATGTTATATTTTTAAATTAAAATTTTCCAGAATTGGATATAGATATCAGCCTTCGGATGAAAGGCGAATTGTAAAAGTGAAAAAAATTTGACATTCCTATCAGAAGTTTGAATGGCATAATGGTTATCGCACTGACGTACAGACTCAGAGATCCGGAGTTTGACTCCTGGTTCGAACGTAATTTTTTTCTAAAATAAAAATGATAAAATTTTATTTAAATAAATAATACCTCATAATTGTTGATGAGTTGTATATTTTGACTCACCTCATATTTCTTGATTTTTATGCAGACAGGTTTCGTCATGTCTGTGTGACATTCTCGATGCTTTACAACTATTGCCTTGTGGTTGTCCATCCTGCAAGTTGATATCTGTTCCCTCTGCTGGCTGACCAATGAACTTCCAAATCAAATGTTTTTCTCTTTCACCAGGAATTTCAAAACTCATGGTTTTCTTTTTATTCTTGCAGATGTAAATTTTCTCCCAAATTGTGAGTTCCTTACATTTTTCTGATTGTTTTAGTAATTTTGCCTTAGTTTTAATTCTGTGTGTTTTTTGACCATGCATGTACAACTATTGCAGATTTTTCTATTTCTCCATTTTTAACATTTCTAAGGTGTTCCTTCAATCTTGTATTTAAGTTCCTTTTTGCTTTTCTTATGTACATACAGAATTAAAACTAAGGCAAAATTACTAAAAACAATTAGAAAAATATAAGGAACTCACAACTTGGGAAAAAATTTACATCTGCAAGAATGAAAAGAAAACCATGAATTTTGAAATTCCCGGTGAAAGAGAGAAAAAAATTGATTTGGAAGTTCATCGGTCAGCCAGCAGAGTGAGCAGAAATCAACTTGCAGGAAGAATAACCACAAGGCAACAGTTGTAAAGCAGTGAGAATGTCGCACAGATGCGATGAAACCGGTCTGCATAAAAATCAAGAAATACCTATGAGCTGAGTCAAAATGTACAACTCATTAACAATTAAAGAAAACCATATATATTTCCTACACATATTCAATACCTCATAATGTTAATTCCTATAAGGTCAATTCTCTGCACTTTCCGTACTGATGGACTATAGAATTGGGTTCAAGCCTCTATCATTATATTTCTTACACATATACACACAATGAGTCTCAACTTAAGTTTTGTTTCCAATTATTTTTAAGCATGATAAAATTTCTGAAATTATTTTCTCAGTTTGGATGGATTCAGTAAGAACACAGTAATGCTGCTTACCTTTATATTCTTTACAAGTTGACTCACAGATTTCCAATGTAAGAAAATTATTCCTGTTGCCACGACAACCACTGTAAGTAAATTCCTGACAATTACCAGATTGTGTGTCAAAGTACCAGCGACTGTTGTTTCCAGAACAGGGTCCTTCTTCTTTAGGTAACTGACATATGTCTGTAGTTTCATAAAATAAATCAACATTAATATTTTCTGTATGGTAAATATTCAATGAAGGAAACACAAATTCAATTTAATGATGGAAAAAAAAAAAAAACAATAAGAAGCATCGTTAAGAAAGAGTAACAGTTTTTTAACAAACTATAATTCCATAATTTTTTTGCTTTCTCGGCTTTTTTTCTAACAAGAGAAATGTGAAACTTGGAAGGCTACAAAACCAATTAGAAAGAAATTACAAATCTTTGTCAATCGTTGCCTGAGAAATATCTTGGGTATATGGTGGCCGGGGGCATGCCGTAGCATAGTGATTAAGGCACTACACTACAAGCTGGAAGGTTGAGAGTTCGCGTCCTGGTGGGGTCAGGATTTTTTAAACTGACCCAAACCTTCTGGCAGCACTCTGGCCCTGGGGTTGACTCAGCCTCTAATGGGAATGAGTACCAGACACTTGTTCTGGGGGTAAAGGCAGCCGTCATGCAGGGCTGACAACCCGGCTGACATCAAGTGCCGATTGTTCAGAAAAAGTGGGAGCCTTAACCTCCTACTACCCCAAGAGCCTCCTGAGGCCTGTAGTACCTTTACCTTTATATGGTGGCCAGAGATTATAACAAATAAAGAACTTTGGAAAAGAATGAATCAAAATGAAATTTGTAAAGAAATCAAATTTAGAAAATGGAAATGGGTTGGTCATGTGTTAAGGAGAGAATGATAACATCACAAAAATGCCATTTGATTGGAACGCCCAAGGATTGAGAAGGCAAAGAGGAAGACCTAGGGCAACATGGAGCAATACCATCAGGGATGAAACTGAACAGGGCAGGGATGAGTTGGAATGAAATTAAGGCACAGGCAAACAACAGAGTGCATTGGCGACCTTTTATCAAGGCCCTATGCTTCACAGTGGAGTGACCAGGACTACTTCTACTACAATGGTTAATGTGGGATATTTTTCACTAAACTGTTTGAAAATATTCAAAATAATTTGTTTATCATATTTAAAGAGAAAAATTATATGCTCAGACTGGGGCAATATTTAAAAAAAAATTACAGCATGGTAAAATCAAAATGTTTCCTACCTCTCCTCATACAAATCTTCTAAGTATATCGCGATTTTGAGACCATAACGGTCTCATCTTCAGTACTATTTTGGCAACTGATGTTATGTCGATCGGAAGAAACTCTTCTTCTTCTTCCCTTTGTTGGTGGACCAATGAATATCTGGATCAGGTCAGAGTTTGCGGGAATTTCAAAGTTCATAAGTTTTCCTTTGTTTTTCTGAATGTGGATTTTTCGCAAACCGTAAGTTCCTTTTGTTTATCTATTTGTTTAATTAGAAAGCAAATAAAAATGAATGAATTGAAGAAGAAAACAAATCAGGAATTTATCAGATCAAATGCAGGGATTGTGACAACATTTATATTGGAAAAACAAAAAGAAATTTGAAAACAAGGGTGAAAGAACATCTTAGGCATGTCAAAAATGGAGAAGTGGAAAAGTCAGCAATAGCTGCTCATGGTTGGTCTGAAAAACATTTCATTGAATCAAGCCAGTTTAATTAAACAAATAGATAAACAAAAGGAATTCACGGTTTGGGAAAAAATCCACATTCAGAAAAACAAAGAGAAACTTACGAACTTCGAAATTCCTGCAAATTCTGACCTGATCCAGAGGTTCATCAGTTCACCAACAGAGGGAAGAAGAAGAGTTTCTTCCGATTGACATAACATCAGTCGCCAAAATGGTACTGAAGATGAGACCGTTACTGTCTCGAAATCGCGATCTACTTAGAAGATTTGTATGAGGAGAGGTAGGAAACATTTGATTTGACCATAAATTAAACCTCATAGTGATTAATTCCTGTAAAAGTTAAATTTACAGTAATTTTGACATTTTAAAGCAATTGAATCCCCCAATAGATGGAGTTGGCGGAGTAACATCTTATGCAAGTTTGTTGACATTACAACTGGAACATAGCTCAGAATTTGTAAGGCATAGGTGGAAGGATAATATTTGGTGTATCTTAGAGAAGTTGTAATTGGAGATATGAACTATATCCAATCAGCTGATGATAGTGACTATTGGAGGACCTTAATAAATACAGCATTGAACCTATGATTTCACAAGCCATAGAATTAGTTGATGTTAATAGTGAGTGTAGAATATATTTTTAACGACTCACCTCATATGGTTTCAAATTTCTTTGATACCGGCAGTTTCAGACAATATCTTGTCCCTTTTCAGTCATGGCTTCCACTGATGAAATTCTGTGGTTGTTGATTTCTCTAAGGACATCACCTCTTGTGTTGCCATCTTTCATTGGAATTATGAACTTTGTAATTAAATTTTTATCCACTGGAATATTGAAATTCATAGATCGATATTTATTCTTCTGAATGAATATCATTTCCCAAATTGTCAATTCCAACGGTTTATCTAATTGTTTCAAAAGTTTTGCCTCTTTTTCAATTTTATGATGTTCTAGCAAACTATGTGCAGCAATTGCTGATTTTTTAATTTCACAATTTTTAATATTTCTAAAATGTTCTTTAGTGCATGTTTCTGAAACCGCCGGTATCAAAGAAATTTGAAATCATATGAGGTGAGTCGTTAAAAATATATTCTACTCTCACTATTAATGATATAACCTCATAATGTTTACTTCCCAATATTAATTTAAATAGAATTAGTTGATGTATTATTTTACTGGATATGAAATGCTATTTGATTGAACAAACTCTCACCTCTAGCAGCTGATTTTGAAATTTCACAGGAAGCTACTGGTGCCTCACAGTCTACCTCCTCTGTAGTTTGCACTTCATCACAGTCTCGCATGCTCATCGGGCTGTAGCCTTCGTCCATATGTTCATACATTGACTTGGTTTCGTCGTCATAAGCCACTCGCAGTCGAGTGCGCAGTTGTTTGCCTTTACCACAAGTTACACTGCATGGACTCCATTTGGACCATTCTGTCATCGGACAGTTTGTTCTTTCCTTAAATGTTTACAGAATATCTCAATTAGCACTTATATTATTACTTCAATATAGATTGATGAAATTGTAAATTACACTGGTCAACATGATTTTTGTCTCATGAGTACCAATAATTATACTTAATGCAGTTTTTTATTGTGTTTTCAAATATGTATTCGGAATTTCTCCATCACCCACAGTTTTTTTTATTTCAATTTCAATTAATGGTATTTAAATATTTTCTTTAATAAACTTTTTTCGTCCATTTGTCCATTGTAAAATAAAACCAAATGAGCTAACTCAAATGGTTTTAGCTATGGAAAAGAGATATCAAGGCAAATGGAATCCTAATATGTTGGCCAATTATTGTTGGACCATCAAGAGGGATGCTCCACAGGCAAAATATAGCAGAAAATTGTCATTTCTTACTTTCTAGGTGAGTCTGAATGTTCAAATATTGCGTAGTTACAAATATAGAAAATATTAAAGTGTTTGACATTATAAATTCCTGTCTCTCGGAAACCTTGTGTGATGGAGAAAAACCAATGTCATATTTGAATTCAGGAGAAAAAATACGATCAGAATCACGTATTTTCCTTTCTGAGACAAAAAACGTTTCTTTTTTGATGCTCAGTGATATATGTGTTCAGATGTTTTAAAAAATTGGAATCAATAACATCTATAAAGATAATATGTTGATAAATTCATTGTAAAAGTAAACATGACAGACATAATTAAACTTTTATACGAAAAAATCACTATGAGGTTTAATTTTAGATTTAAATAAAAATGTTTTATACCTGTGACAAAATTTATATAGGAAAAACAAAAAGAAATTTGAAAACAAGGATGAAAGAACATCTTAGAAATATAAAAAATGGTGAAGTGGAAAAGTCAGCAGCAGCTGCTCATGCTTGGTCTGAAAAACATCTAATTGATACAAAAGCTAGTCTAACTAAACAAATAGAAGAACAATAAGAACTCACAGTTTGGAGAGAAAAAAAAAAAAATCCACATTAAAAAAAAAAAAGGAAAGAAATACTTATGATATTTAATTAATGTTGGGAAGTAAACATTATGAGGTATAATCATTAAAATTCATCGGAGAACATATTGTTTAAACAACTCACATCATAGGATTCATGCTTCCATGATATCGCGATTTCAAACATAATCATGTTCGTCGTCAGCCTGACGATGAACATGATTATGTTTGAAATCGCGATATCATGGAAGCATGAATCCTATGATGTGAGTTGTTTAAACAATATGTTCTCCGATGAATTTTAAATACTTATGAATTTCAAAATTCTGGGATTCTGATTTGATCCAGAGGTTCATCAGTCCACCAACAGATGGAGAAAGAAGCAGTTCTCCTGATCAACATAACATCAGTTGACAACAAATTACTGAAGATGTAACTGCCTAAGCTTTGAAACCGGTATAATTAGAAGACTTCCCAACTCCTTTCAAAAAACGTTAAGCTGAAAATATATAAAACTATTATTCTACCAGTTATATTATATGGGTGCGAAACATGGACTCTTACTTTAAGGGAGGAAAGGAGATTACGAGTATTTGAGAATAAAGTTCTTAGGAAAATTTTTGGACCAAAGAGAGATGAACAGACAGGTGAATGGAGAAGACTACATAACGATGAACTACATGGTCTTTATGGGAAGCCAGATATAATAAGAACAGTTAAGTCTCGTAGACTGCGATGGGCAGGACATGTTGCGCATATGGGGAATGAAAGACTTGCATGGAAACTTGTTGTAGGAAAGCCAGAAGGAAAACGCCCTGTTGGTAGACCAAGAATGAGGTGGGAGAACAACATTAACTATGATTTGAGGGAAGTAGATTATACAGGGAATGATTGGAAAGCATTAGTTCGGGATAGGGATGTATGGAGAGCTTATGTCCACGTGGCCATGAACCTACGGGTTCGATAGTGCCAGTGAGTAAGTAAGTAAGTAAGTAAGTAAGTATAATTAGAAGACTGGATATGAGGTGAGGTATAAAACATTTAAATTTAAATCTTAAATAGGACAGACAGAAATTTAAGTTAATAACTTGCTTCTCTAAATGGAATATTTCATGTTTGATATTTGCAAACTGGTGTACAAAATACATAATGCAACCTGTTGTTATACCAGAGACTTACCTAAACATCTTTTTATTTAAATTTAAGGATAAATTAATATTTTAAGAGAAAAAAAATTGCCTAAACCAGGATATGTGGATATCCATTCCAGTGCTCTTTAACCCTTTAGGTGCTGTGAGCAGATTAGATTGGCTCTGATGTTTCTGTCCATTACCTGCCAGACAATATACTTGCAAAGCTGATCATATCGGCGGATGCAACTTAAATCTCTGACACAAGAGATTTTACCCATGGCATGCAGAGGGTTAAGACATTTAGGCTCCTGATTTAGGTGAGATTTAATATGAAAAATTTGGGAATTTTTAATATTATGAGGTTTTATTGATAAGAATCAAATGAATCGTGAATTCTTCTTACCTCATACTTTTATGTTTTTTTAAACACAGCACCGCAGTATCGGCGACCATTGTCAACATCATCAGCTGTTTTTACGACTGTCAATTTTTTCTTTTGTCGGTAATTATCCAAACTGCCATCTGGTGTTCTTTTGAAGGAATCATTTTCTAAACTGCTATCTGTTGTATTTTTGAACAACTTTGTAATCAGGCTTGGTTCGTCCGGAATCTCAAAGTTAATGGTTCTATTATGGTTTTTTTCAATACATATATTTTCCTAAACTGTTAAATCCAAAGGTTTGGATAGATGTTTCAAAAGTTTTGCTTCTTTTTCAATTCTATGATTCTCTAATAAACTATGTGCTGCTATAGCAGATTTTTCAATTTCTCCATTCTTTATGTTTAGGTGAGACTTTCTCTTAAAATATAAATTTGTCTTTAACAGAAGTGACAAATTTATATCAAAACATCAAAAAAATTAACAGAAATACACAATATATTTCATCATCATCATCATAGTACATTCACGAATTTAGGCCATTTGTTGACCTGTTTCAGCCTCAAGAGAAACACCATCCAAAAGTCTTTTGAGTGGACGTCCTGGTCTTCTTCTTCCTCCAGATTGATATCTTAACATTTGTTTGGGTATCCTGTGATCTTCCATTTGATGAACATGTTGCATCCATCTTGACTAATAATCAGAAATTTTGTTTTCTAAAGGTCTTCTTCTTCATCACTTCACGGGCTAGGCAAAATGTCTGTTCCGTCTCACAGTTGTTCTGTCCATCTTTTCACTGGCCTTCCTACATTCCTTGAACCTCTTGGCTTGTAGTTAAATGCTGCTTTTGGTAATCTTGTTACGTTCATTCCTTCTACATGTCCAAACCATTTTTCTCTATATCCTTTGATTTTATCATTTAATAGATATATATTTAACTTTGTTCTTATATCTTCATTCTCTAAACCGATCCTTTCTTGTGCGCCTTTTGTTGTTTTTTAAAGGTTCTATGTGTAATTCTTCTAAGATGTCTTCTTTCTTTTGTGATCTAGTAGTGATCTTCCGAAGGTATCTCATTTCAGCAGATCTAAGTCTCTGTATATCCTTCTGTTTCAATGTCCATATCTCGCTACCATACAAAAACCTACCCAATTCTCATCCTCACCTTCTCGTGGTACAACCCATTTTCACAAATGAGGCTCTGAGGACTGAGTCACGGCGGTATAACCGTTCCATCAGGTACTGAGTAAATGTGGTATCCTAATGTCTGTCCAGAGACTAAAAGGTAGTAGCCCTACCACTGGACTACTTAGCGTCGGACCAGTAACCCGTCCTAAGGAACCTCAACTTTACTTGCAAATCTCAACGCAAAGAAATCCAGAAGGAATTGAAAATATGACGACCCACAGCAAAGAAATAGGTTAAATGAAAAAATATACTTGATATATCTATAAATTCTAGATGTGATATGACTCATGTTAAAATATCCATAACAAAGAATACAATAAATAAATTTAAGACTGCACCGCACGTTCTGTTACCATTTTTGCAATCACTCGTGTGCACGTTCATGTGATCGTGCCAATCTTTTATAATTACCTTGAGTTTTATAATTTTGAGTGCCTAAATCAACATTCCTTTGCCCGGGCCCATAGAAGGCAAAGATTAATCCACCTTTCCTTAGTAAACTATTAAACATATAGTACTGATGCTAAACAGCATTATAATCGTGGAAGCTAGAAGGAAAAAGGGGATTAAATTGGCTTGAAAAAGCTTTTAGAATATAAATCAATACCAAACTATGCAATTAGTAAACATAAGTTAACTAAAAATAATGTAAACTTTCATTAGAGTTATTAAGTACGATAAATTGAAATACAAATATAAACAACAGTTCTATCATTCTCGACCAAAGAAAAAGACATGAATGAAATAATATCATAAATCGGTCATCGAAAGAAAAATCAGTAACAGTAATAATAAACATGCATACATACATACATACATACACTTAATCCAGTCCAGCCTAGGGTTAGGGTTAAAAATCCTAGATGCACCTCACCTGACTTCTGGCGAAAGATTAACCAAACAGCTGCTTCGAGCTACTATCGACTTGACCCCGACGAAACCAAAGTTGATGATGACCCTGATATTCACTTGCACAGCTTATTTGAGGACTTCACTAACAAGGGGAAGATGTGCAGTTACACGCAGCACATAAAGAAGGAAGGGGGGGTACATAGGAGAGAGGACAATGAAGATAGGAATTTGGCACTGTTCTATAAGATCACTGAAGAGGGAAGACACAATGACGCAGTAGTTGTGTAGTATTTACGTAGTTACATACCAAAAAGGTGATTACAAGACAAAAGAGATCAAGAGATATTACAAGAGGAGGAAAGAAATGGGATGAAATAACAGAGAAATGTAATATTATCCTAAATGAAATTGTGAAATATAACTTACAAAACTGCTTTCCTTTTCTTCTAGGGAATCTCCACACGATGCTCCATCTTCTCCCTGACATTCATCTGTCTGTTGAAGAATTGGAGCATTGTAAAGATGGGAACAACGTTTGTGTCCGAGGCGAGACAGGTACGTTCTTGTACGTACACGGACCCCATGTCCACACGTTACTGAGCATCCTGACCAGTCGCCCCATTCTGTCACTGCGCAGATAGGATCCAGTTGTTGGGGAGGCTCCTCATCCTGCGGACTGAATTTATAACTTTACAGTAGACAGTAACAAAAAATTACCATATTTTATTGTATTTCCCAGATTTAAATTAACTAATACAAAGTGCAGAAATTACCTTTCTAAGAAGGACCAAAGAATGCACTAAATTGGATCACGTAAGAAGTGAAGAAATAAGAAGAGAATTAGAAATATATTCAATTATATTTGAAGACAAAAAATTTCACCTAGACCGAGACTCGAATCCGGGACCCTTGGCTTTCTAGGCCAAGTGCTCTACCAACTGAGCTACCGAGGCGAGTTGTGATCTAGATGCAAATTTTTCTCTTATATATGTTGTAATTCCCTCGCACCAAATGCTTGAAACCTTTGCTTTTATCTTTGCAAATGGTGGCTTCTTAGTTAAGAAGACATTTATTGGGAATTTAACACTACTTTATAAAGCCAGTAGAGCTTCTATTGACATTTTTATTATTAATTTAACACTTCTCATTGAAGGATAAATTATATTTGAAGATAAAAATTTTCGCCTAGACCGAGACTCGAACCCGGGATCCTTGGCTTTCCAGGTCAAGTGCTCTACCAACTGAGCTACCAAGGTGATATATATATATTCAATTCTTCTTCTTCTTCCTTCCAAGTATTAGGCCAAGGTCTGTTACGGTCCTATAGAAAATTTTCCCTCCAGTGTTTCATAGGACAGCCCAGAGATCTTCATCCTCTTGGTATATAATTATAAACAGCTTTGGAGATCCGATTTGAACTCATTCTTTCAAGATGGTGTTTCCAATTTAATTGGTAGTAGTCTTCAATTACTTTAAGATTGTGTAACTCGCTGTTCTGTGCATGAATCTCATTTCACAAGCCGTTATTCTGCTTTCATGTTGTCTTTTTAATGTCCATGCTTCACTACCATAAATATATTCAATAAATGATGGAATTCAACAACACCGCATCAGCTGGGAACAGCATGTTCAGAGAATGGAAGAAACAAGATTGCCCAAGATAGCATCATTATAAACCAAAAGGATTAAGGGATGTAGGAAGACCTAGGAAGAGATGGAAGGAATCATTGTGAATTCAGAACAGGTAAATCGCCTAAACTTTGAAGTGAAGATGATGATGATGATATTAGGATGTTCAATAAGTAGTGGGAACACTCATATTTGAAGAGAAAAATTATATGCTCAGACTAGGACTCGAACCCAGGACATTTGGCTTTCTAGGCCAATGCTCTACCAACTGAGCTATCTGGGCGAGTTCCAATTCTCTTATATATGCTGTCAATTCCTGCGCGCCAAATGCTATGAAACCTTTACTTCTATCTTGCAAATGGCAGCTTCTTTATAAAGAAGACATTTATTTGGGTATTTTTGCATTACATTGTAAAGTCAGTACGGCTTCTTTTGATGACTTTATTATTCATTTCATACATCTCAATGAAGGATAAATCATATTTGAAGAGATAAATTATAAGCTCAGACTGTAATTGTGTGATAAGTGATTATCTGATAAAAGAAGAATAGTTGTAAGATAAAATTGTGATTGAAGATTAGTGATAATTATGAGAAGAAAATAAAGTGAAAACAAAAATTTTACATAGCAACTGTGTACTTATTTAAGTCCAAATAAGTTAAAGAAAAACCCTGTGCCATCCATGACAATATATATATATATATATATATATATATATATATATAACATGCTTTATATTAGCTTGACCTGTATCTATCTATCCATCTATCTATCTATCTATGTTACGGAATTTTTCAATGCGATTTTCACCCACTTAAAATCATTAGATCGACTTGAAACTTTGTATACTTATAAAGGATCTGTGACAATACAATCATTTCATATTTTTTTTCTAAAATCCTGGTCCGAATCATCAGAAAATCGAAAAAAGTGTCTTTGTATCTATGTAATGGAATCTTTGAACACGATTTTCACCCACTTAGAAACATTGGATCAACTTGAAACTTTGTATACTTGTAAAGGACCCGTGACAATACAATATTTTCATATTTGTTTCTAAAATCCTGGCCAGAATCATCAGAAAATAAAAAAAAGTGTATTTGTATCTATGTAACGGAATTTTTGAACACAATTTTCACCCATTTAGAAACATTGGATCGGCTTGAAACTTTGTATACTTGTAAAGGATCCGTGACAATACAATATTTTCATATTTGTTTCTAAAATCCTGGCCAGAATCATCAGAAAATAAAAAAAAAGTGCATTTGTATCTATGAAACAGAATCTTTGAACACGATTTTCACCCACTTAGAAATATTGGATCGACTTGAAACTTTGTATAGTTGTAAAAGACCCGTGACAATACCATAATTTCATATTTTGTTTCTAAAATCCTGGCCAGAATCATCAGAAAATAAAAAAAATGAAAACTGGTATAATAGGTTGCAGACTTGTCGACTTTTTAGTCAATCGTTGTAAGAGCTCAGTTGGTAGAGCTATGAACTCTAGTGGTATATAATTTCAGTAATCTATAGGTCACTGGTTCAAATCCGGCTGGGAGGATTTTTTAGAAGAGTATTACTTGTAGCTCATACTATAACAGTATCAAATTTAAAGATATTTACATTTTTATCTTATTCTGTAAAATATTAAAACTAAAAAATAAAAAATAAATAATAGTTTTAAAAAACTAAAACAACATGCTTTATTAGAAAACCGAACTAAAAAATGAAAAATACTATTAATTTCCAACACGCTTGGGATAAAATTAAAGTGGTCAACAAAAAAAATCATCTCCAACACATATATAATAAAACTAGAGTTATCAACAAAAAGAAAATAATTTTACCATCAAAAGCGTGGGGTGCTTTTTATGATTTGTAAATTTTCTTCTCAGAGACTTTACTTTTACCAATATCTGTTTATTATCAAATATATTTATTGATATAGAGCACCCCACGCTTTTCATGGTAAAATTATTTTCTTTTTGTTGATAACTCTAGTTTTATCCTATATGTGTTGTAGATGGTTTTTTTTGTTGACCACTTTTAATTTTATCCCAAGCGTGTTGGAAATTAAAATTATTTTTCATTTTTTTAGTTCGGTTTTCTAATAAAGCATGTTGTTTTAGTTTTTTAAAACTATTATTTATTTTTTAAGCCATTTATAAATGAACTGGGAAGCCATCCTGCCTCAAGCAGTGTGTACAAGATCAAAAAAATATGAAACAAAAGTAGCAATACAAAATGGAAGGAATACATACCCACATGTTTCCTGAATCCCCATGCAATTAATTTTAGCTGTAAGTTTGACATTGCAAGCTTTTATATCAGCTCTTGTGTTGTCTAAATAAAATCTTTGTTTAAATCTCACTCCTTTACCACATGTTACTGAACATGTGCCCCACGGACTCCATTCTGTAACCTCACAATCTGAAACAATTCAATAAAAGTGTACTAAATAGAAAGACAATTTTTAGGTTATTAAAAACATATGTAGAGGCATAAGCTGTCAAATTTTGTCACATTCACTTAATATTAAAAGGAAGTGACACTAAGTTTTATTTTAATTAATATAGAGTTAGAAATTTTCATGATTCACCTCATATTTGTAGTTTTGTTTTTCTCCAATTTTAAAGTTTTAATTCATAATATTTTTGTAGGCTATTATTATTGTTGTTTTTGATCATTTTTCTAATAAATTTTGGTATAATTTATAGTTCCAGATATATATATATATATATATATATATAAGTGAATAATCAGCTATAGCAGCACATAGTTTATTAGAGCATCATAGAATTGAATTGAAAAAGAAGCAAAACTTTTCAAACATCTATCAAAACCTTTGGATTTAACTGTTTGGGAAAAGATATATATTTAAAAAAAACCATACTAGAAAATAATTCCTTCAAAAGAACACCAGAGGGCAGTTTGGATAATTACCGGTAAAAGAAAAAGTTTACAGTCATGAAAACAGCTGAGGATGGTGACAATGGTCACTGATACTGCAGTGCTGTGTTTAAAAAAAAACATAGAAGTATGAGGTAAGAAGAATTCACAATTCATTTAATTCTTATATATAAGTGAATTTAATATTGGCAGCTCTTTTGTTCTATTTTCTATTTTAGTCTTAAATATCTTTAAATTTCTTGTTTAGCTTCTGAAAAATTGTTGTTAAATTCATGAATTGCATTATGTATTTTTGATGCAAATATGAGCCGTGAAAATTTCTAATTCTATTTTATTGACTTAGGCTTTCACGGCCGGAGTTATTATGATGATCTTGAAGAAGATTTCCAGGTTGTGGGCCATGATCTTGAGGCTTGAAGTTCCCCAACGTTTCGCCAGAGACTGCGTCCAGCATCCTCTAATCTCAAGACAACCCATGAGGATGCCGAATGCAGTCTGGTGAAACGTCGGGGAACTTCAAGCCTCAAGACCACAGCCTACAGCCCAGAAATCTTCTTTAAGATTGTCATTCTAACTCTATATTAATTTTGTCATATTATTCAGTTTATCCAATGTTAAATAGGGGCAGAATTCACTCCTTACATCTTGAAAAGTTTTTAAAAAGTTTAACATAAGATTGGCACTGAAGAATGAATACAGCCTCAATAGGATAATTAAAACCAACAAAAATGACATGATTGAACTAAACAAATTGGGAATTAATCAGATCAAATGCAAGGTTGTGACAAAATTTATATAGGAAAAACAAAAATAAATTTGAAAACCAGGATGAAACATCTTATAAATGTCAAAAATGGTGAAGTGGAAAAGTGAGCAGTAGCTGCTCATGCTTGATCTCTAAAACATTAAAGTTAGTTAAATTAAACAAACAGAAAAACAAAAAGATCTCAAGGTTTGATAAAATTCCACATTCAAAGAAACAAGAAAGAAAAACTTGTGAATTTTTAAATTCTCAGGGAATTTGATTTAATTCAGAGGTTCATCAGTCAGAGTAAGAAGCAGTTCTCCTGAACGACATAACATCGGTCGAGATATTATTGAAGATGAAACTATATAGGTTTTGAAACCGGTGAAATTAGAAGACTGGATATGAGTGAGGTGTAAAGAATTTTTATTTAAATCTTAAATTAAACTCACAGTGATTTTTCCTTATAAGAGTTCAATATATTTATGTTTAAGAATTAAATTAATGTTTTTATTATCTCACCTCATATCCTTTTTCTTCTAGACTGCAGTTTCGGAGCTTATCTCCATCATCAGTAGCCTCTAGTCGACCGGTGTTATGTCGTTTCTTGGCAGTTTTCTTCTTACTTCTATTGGTAGACCGATGAACCTCTGGATCAGGTCAAAATTTGTGGGAGTTTCGAAATTCATGAGTTTATCTTTCTTGTTTTTTTTATGTGGATTTTTTCCCAGACTGTGGGTGCTTTTCGTTTATCTGTGTGTTTGATTAGGTTAGCTTTTGTATTGATTAAATGTTTTTCAGACCAAGCATGGGCTGCTACAGCTGACTTGTCCACTTCACCCTTTTTTACATTTCTAAGGTGTTCTTTCAATCGGGTTTTTAAATTTCTTTTCATTTTTCCTATATAGATTTTGTCGCAATCCTTACATTTTGATCTGATATATTCCTGATTTGTATTCTTCTTCAATTTTTTTCATTTTTGTTGGTTTTAATTATCTTGTTTAGGCTGTATTTTTCTAGTGTTATCAAGTGTCTATGAAATCAAATAAAATATATGTTCTTTGTATTACTACTTGTAACATATTATTTAAACTATTATTTAAAATAAAATTCTGTGTTCTCGAAATATGACATAATGGATATGACCCATTTTAACACTCAATGGCTCAATTATGAGTTAACTTACCAGCAAGTTCCATTGATTTTGAGTCCTCCTCTGTATCTACTCCAACTATAGCAGTGCAGCTTTTCTCATATAACCTTTGACGTGTCAAATAAAGACGAGCTAGTGGTTTCATCTCCTCCCCTGTTGGGTCGAAAAATGGAGATTTGGGATCATTTGGGTAACTAGATGTTATGCGACGTATTGGCTCACGGGGTGTTGTAGGCATATCTGGAGACTGAATAAAGCTTCTCTTACTCATATTATTCAATGCTTATTAAATTATTTCATGGTAATTCTTGATAAAATGCTTCTTTTTTAACATAAATGTTTTATTAATAGTGAGTGGAGAACATATTTTTAACGACTCACCTCATATAATTTCAAATTTCTTTGATACCGGCGGTTTCAGACAATTTCTTGTCCGACTTCAGTCATGACTTCCACTGATGAAATTCTCTGGTTGTTGATTTCTCTAAGGACATCACCTTTTGTGCTGCCGTCTTTGGTTGGGATTATAAACTTTGTAATTAAATTTTTATCCACCAGAATATTGAAGTTCATAGATCAATATTTATGGTATTCTTCTGAATGAATATCTTTTCCCAAATTGTGAATCAGCAACTAGAGAATTTCATCAGTGGAAGCCATGACTGAAGAGGGACAAGATATTGTCTGAAACCGCCGGTATCAAAGAAATTTGAAATTATATGAGGTGAGTCGTTAAAAATATGTTCTCCACTCACTATTAATGATATAACCTCATAATGTTTACTTCCCAATATTAATTTAAATATAAATGTTTTATATTAATTTTAATTGTTTATCAATTTATAATTAATTGTATATATGGTATATCTTTTTGACTGTGTCCTCTGTGTGTACAACTGGCCTAGTATGGTTTGAAAAGCAGTTCCAGTAAAAATAACAGTAAAAGTGCTTAATACCATTAGTAGAAATTAATATTTGTTGTTCATAAAGCAGACCGTACAAATCTAATGGTTATATTGAAAATTAAATAAATTAGAATTGAATGGCAATATTGCTGTAGATATGTCATGTGATGGAACCTAATGATGTCGCTGATAGGACACATCAGTTACATACCTACCTTAGCTCAGAACATATAAACTCTCCCTTCCCACATCACGTACAAGCAAACTGGCAAAAGGAACAGAATTTCATGTTAGCTGGCAGTCTAATGTAGTGTCATCACTAGAGACCAGATGTTAGGGAAAATGCCTATAATTATTTATTATAGATATTGTAAAAGTGACTTCATATGAGTTTATACCGACGACCCAAGAGTTGTTTTCCATGAAGTTCATTTTGCCTATAAATGCCTATTTCAGCTAACAATGCCTATACATACCTATTTGCCATTTTTTCTTGAAATTAACTTAGCATTTCAATGAAATTAATTGAAATGGACAAACTTCCCCCTCAATGCACTCCCCTTAGGCGAAATAAGTACTGGCTATTGTATTTTTCCACCTCATGCACTCCCGTTAAGCAAAATAGCCCTAGGCTATGTCCCATTGTATTATACTCCAGCTCCAAGTTTGGAGAAAGTTCTATAGTACAGCTTTGCATCTTTTCAATACAAACATTACTGAGTGACAAAAAGGGTAGATGGCTCAAGTTTTTGTTTCTCTGTCTCACACCTGGTGCTGAAACCTTTAAGTGAGTGGCAATATTATTTTTGATGTTGGTAACACTGAATTCAGTCTGTAGTCCTCATTTATAGACAGGTGCTTTAAGGATAAAGTAGTGCGACAAGTCTATGTGGCTTTTCTTTTTTTACCTTTAGAACAGTAGTTTTACGATGTCCAAAGAACGGACAACAGTAAAAGACAAACTTACCAATTTCGTGAAAGAATTTGGTGCGGAAATATTCTCAAGTGATGGTTCAATACTGTTTTGCAATGTGTGTGAAATTTCAGTGAATTGCGTGAAGAAGTACCATGTTTTGCAGCACCTACACACTGCAAAACATAAGTATGCTCTTTGTAAAAAGGCAAAACAAGTTCCACAATCATCTCTGATATATTCATATGCTATTGATAGCATATGTTATATTCTTTACATAAGGCTGTAAAAATGTATGTTGTAGTCCATATTTATTAAGAGCCTATTTTGAATGTTTAGTGCCTTATTAATGATTTTTAGTGCTTTTTGCCTGCCTATTTTGAATTCTTTAAGTGCCTAACATCCGGACTCTAGTCATCACAATGTTTTCGAAACAGGAATAACAGAGTTGGATAAAGAATGAATGTGCCAGAGGTCATACAGCACAGCAGTGTCATCAAGATCTTCAAGAGGTTTACAGGGAATCTGCGTTGCCTTACAGAACATTGACACGATGGGTGGCTTTTACCCACCGAGCCACTGTTCTGTAAAGCAATGCAGATTGCCCCACAAAGCACCATGACCCTTGATTGGAATCCTCAGGGAGCTAGAAATAGAGGAGACGTCCATGTGGTACCTGGAAGCGAACTGTATATGATGAAGTGAAGAGGATAGGAAAATCCTGGAATGAAGTGAAAGCTGTTGCCAGTAATTGTGTCCAGTGGAAAGCTCTTACCGATGCCCTGTGCTCCTAAATTGAGCTACAGGATCATAATGATGATGATGATGAAGTAATCCTATATGGGTAGGCTGAGGTGGTTATCAAAATATTTGCATATTTATTCTTGGATACTATTGCTAAATATGAGGATTGGAACTTTAATAGTGGCAATACTGCTGTAGAGATGCCATGCGATGGAACCTAAAGATGTCGCTGATAGTACATATCTACCTTATCTCAGAACATATAAACTCTCATTTCCCACATCGCATGCATACTAACTGACGAGAGGAACAGAGCTTCATGTTAGATGATGGTTTAATATAATGCTGTCATAATGTTTTCAAAACAGGAAAAATCGAGTTGGATGAACACTGAATGTGCCAAAGGTCATACATCATGGCAGTGTCATCAAGGTCTTCAAGAGGCTTATGGGGAATGTGCATTGCCTTGCAGAACAGTGCCATGGTGAGTGGCCTGGGTAGGTGACTTTCACCCACTGTGCCACTGTTCTGTTAGCCAATGCAGCATGTTCATAATGCTTGCGTTTGATTCATTTTCAATATCCGCCGTTATGACCATATTTCCGAACACTTCAATAACCTCTCTTGGCTCCGTCTTACTGACAGATGTAAATTGCACTCTCTTTCACTACTTTTCAAGCTTCTGAATTCCTACACTCCTACTTACCTGGCATCCAGAATTGAGAAGTTATCCTCTTTCCACAATATTGACACTAGATCACAAGATAACAGTCTGCTAACAATCCTTCTTCATAGCACTTCCTCTTATTCTTCTTCCTTCACAGTAGCCTCTGCCTGCTCCTGGAATTTCCTTCCTCAAGATATCAGGGGTTGCCGCACATTTGGCACTTTTAAGTCACGCTTATGCAGTTACCTGTTGTCTAATAATTAATTTTTCTCTATTTATTTAAATTTATACTATGTCATTAATAATTTTTTCTCGTTTATTTATACATCTTGTACATATTATACATTAAATTCGTTAAATCTAGAGTAAATCAAAATATGTTATAAATATTAATTGTATTGTATTTATAACATGTAATTGTTTATGTTTATTGTAATTTAGATGTAAGACTATTTTTTTGTATTTTTTTAAAACCTGGTTGAGTGGCAGACAAGGCTTTAAGGCCTTAACTCTGCCAGGTAAAATAAAGCTATTATTATTATTATTATTATTATTATTATTATTATTATTATTATTATTATTATTATTATTATTCCCCACAAGCTTCTTGAAGAGATTGATGACACTGCTGTACTGTATGACCTCTGGCACATTCAATGTTTATCCAACTCAATTATTCCTGTTTTGAAAACGTCATGACAACACTACATTAGACCACCAGCTAACATAAGACTCTGTTTCTCTCATCACTTCACATGTGCATGATGTGGGAAGTGAGAGTTTATATGTTCTGAGGTAAGGCAGGTATGTGCTATCAGCGACCACATTAGGTTTCATCACATGACATCTCCACAGCAGTGTTGCCCACTATTAAAGTTCCAACCCTCGTACAATCAAAATATGGTTCATATCAGTGGTACAAAATGTAAGGTCTGCATTACCATATGATCAAATATTTTATATCTGACAAACAGAACAGGTTTTACACTTACAATATAAGTAACACCATTGTCCGTTCCAGCATCCCATGGGTAAAGATTTAAGACTTTGTGGTCCACCCAACTGCAATTCCAGAGACATAGTTCTAGGCCTGATACTCCAACAATCCAATCAGGTGAAGGATCTATATTTTTTACAAATAATCATACAATTAAAATATAATGAAATGTACAACTTCATTAATTATTTTGGTTAACTATGGAAAATTGTCAACAATAGTGGTCTAGTGGTTATGCTACATTAAACTTATGATAGAATTATATTTGAAGAGAAACATTTTTTTCGCCTAGACTGAGACTCGAACCCAGGACCTTTAGTTTTCCGGGCCAAATGCTCTATGAACTGAACTACCGATCATGTCATTGAAAAGAATAATCTTAGGGTCGTATGCAAATACATCAGTCTCTACTCAAATTACTTCCAATCACTGGTGAGTTGACTTTCCATGAGCAAGTGCAAAAAATGAATTAGCTACCCACTAACTGGCCATGCATGAAAGTCGTCGTTTTTGTAATATTGGCAAGAAATTACCCAGAATTCTCAGCGATAAAACCACTTCCGTTATTTTCGTCTGCTAGAGGAACGCATTTATACTTGCGTCCCGCAAATAATACCGTATACGACTTCTGCGTCGTGAAATATTATGCCGATTCTCCTGTTCTTCCAGTTGAATTCTTTGGTAGACCCTATCAAATTCCTCTTCTCCGCGTATACCGAAAACATGCTCGATGTCTTCAAGGTCCGACATCTTGGATAAAGCTGCAAAGGTTTCAAACTACATCGGTTTCCATCGGTTCCCTTCGGGATTTTCACTATAAGTTTCTATCTTGAGCTATGATCTTAAGTTACCTCGTCAGGCAGCTTACAATTATTATCGCATGAATAGATTTCTGAGTAAGCAAAATGTATTTGGATAAAACTTTCTCAGCAGAGAACGCCTTTTACTGTCTAATGCGTTCAAACATTCGACCCTTAGACTGGTTAGATCAGTCAATTTTAAATTTCTTGACGTTCTTGAAAGTTTGAAAATTTATAAAAACATAGAAAAAATTATGAACAATGACAAGGGCCCTATTCTGGTAAGCGTCCTATTTTTCTTAGTTAAAGAAAAAAAGGGTTATGTTAATGATAACAATAAGTAATTTATAATTGTCAGTCATGTGATGTGACGTAACTTAAAATTGTAATTGTTTTATTTTTATACATTTTTATTCAGTCTTGATAATGATAGCTTTGTTACTGAAACGTGTCAATGATTCTTAAATTTCTGTTTGGTGATTGGCATTTTTTAATGATAACTAGCCAATACCCAGCGGGTGCTGCTACACCTAAATAAATGATAATGTGTTTTTGCATTTAGTTGAATAAGTAAAAGGAAAAATAAATATAAATTTATATCGTTATTGTTCTTAGATACCCCGTGCTGATTACCCGGCGTTGCCCGGGAATCTATGCATCCCGATGTACTTGACATAAATGAGCTGAAAGGTAAAATTCATTATTTTGAATCATCCATAAAAGAATACCCATCTTGCGCTGCAATGCTTGCCCGGGAATCTACTTATCCCGATCTTCTTGGCAACAACGAAAGACATAAGTGGTTATTGTGAGTTACCCTTAAAAGGTAAACTTATACTGTCGCATACTTTTCTATAGAGTTTTTTGAGATATTCAACTCTGTGTACAATAATTTTGTGTATTTGTTATGGTTTAGGCAGCATAAACCATTTAAGCTTACAAAAAGTGACATTTTTTCAAGTTTTTTCATTATAGAAGGTGATTTTTTAGGTGAAGGGCTTGAGCATTAAAACTCTCTTATAACCTATAACCTTCCCGGGAAAATCCTGAACATTTTGCAAAATGCCCCATGACAATAGGATGAATGGTATGGCAGCGCATGCTTGCCTGGGAATCTACTTATCCCAATCTCCTTGGCTTCAATGAAAAACAAAAATGGCTATTGTGTGTTAACTGTAAAATATAAACATATGCTGTCGCAGACTTTTTTGTAGAGTTTTTTTGAGATATTCAATTCTGTGTACATTAAATTTGTGTATTTGTGATGGTTTAGGCAGCGTAAGCCATTTAGAGGTAAAAAAGGGACCTTTTCACATTTTTCACTACAAAAGGTGTTTTTAAGGGTGTAGGAGTTAAGTATCTTAACTCTCTTATAGCCTATGTTCATCCCGGGAATCCTCTCAACATTTAAAAAAAAAACCCATCACAATCGGAACAACGGTTCGGCCGTGAATAAAGTATGAACAAACAAACAAACATTTTTATATATTAGATATATGTAATAAAAATCTCTCTGGCCATTAGGCCTAGTCTGTGAAGATATTTTAATCAACTAAGGGAAGGTTTTGAATCTTCAAAATTTGTTTTTTTATTAATATTAAAATACTTTGATGTTAAATTAATAATAAAAACATCATTAGAAGCCTTACTAGCCTTATAAAGTAATGTTAAATTCCCAATAAATGTCTTCTTAACTAAGAAGCCGCCATTTGCAAAGATAGAAACAATGGTTTCAAAAGCATTTGGTGAGAGGGAATTACAACGTATATAAGAGAAAAATTTGCGTCTAGATCGCAACTCGCCTCGGTAGCTCAATTGGTAGAGCATTTGGCCCGGCAAGCCAAAGGTCCCGGGTTCGAGTCTCGGTCTAGGCGAACATTTTTCTCTTCAAATATAATTAAAATACTTTACTTACCTATCATAGAAACAATTGACATGAGATGATGCTTGTTATCTACTCGGAACACCGCAAATGTCTTCCCTGTAACATTAGGGTAGCTGATTCCTCGTGCTTTTATTATTGTCCTGATGTGCTCACTCTAAAAACATCAATATATTTATTAAAATCTTCAACAGACATGAAAAATATGATGAAAGTTAAAAAATTAAATTGTACCTGTTGGTAGTTGCTGCCTTCCACAACTTTGTTAAAATACACGCGGGTGATAAATCAAGCTATGCTAAACATCTCTTTAATGCAGGTCATTGAATGAACACAATCGAAAATATTCTCACGATAATCCACCGAGAAAACATTCCAGCTAGGATAAATATATTTGAAGACATCGGAATTATAAAAGAAACAAACAACACCTCATTTCATAATGAGAACGCACCCCAGTCAAATCCATTATACGACATCATCAAGAACAAGTCAGTTGCCGCTACAAACAGTTGGAGTATACATCACCGTACACAACAACAACAAGAAGCAAGTTCAACCTGCAGAAGATGGAAGATAACTTCCGAAAGCGCTCCAGTTAATTTTATATACAATATTTTAACAAAGTTGAGGACGACGGCACCTACCGACAGGTACAATTTAATTTTTTAACTTTCATCATATGACTTCACCTCAACGGAATTTGATATGAATTTTACTGGTAAGTTATTGAGACAAGAAAAAGCCTGAATAACTACTATTATGTTATATGACTGGCTTTAATTTATTTTCAAAGACAGTAGATGGGCAATATTTTCTTTAATAATACTCTTCAATATTAGAATGAAGTTCACATACCACATTTTGCAAATCATAGGAAAATATCTGTACTCATTAGAACAGCACTGAATTTATTTAACTTTCACAAGGAAAAAAACAGTATGAGGTTTAATTTAAGAATTAAATTAATGTTTTTATTACCTCACCTCATCATCATCATCAACAATCAGAGATTAAGCCCATGTGGCTTGTTCCGGTCTCATAGATTCTCATTCAAAAGTTGGATCCATCTCTTCTTCGGTCTACCAACATTCCTGCGTCCTTTTGGTTTGTATTTAAGTATAATTTTGGGAATGCGATCATCTTCCATTCTTTGAACATGTTCCTTCCAGTTTTTTCTAGATTCTTTTATTCTATCTAAGAGTTTAAAGATATTTAGCTCATTTCTAATATCTTCACTTCTTCTGTTATCTAGAAGTTTGCAACCAGCCACACTTCTCAGAAATCTCATTTCAGCTGCTTCTATGATCTTCTTTTCTCTTTTAGTTAAAACCCAAAATTCACTACCATACAATAGTAAGGGGACTGCCACTACTTTATAAAATTTTAGTTTTGTTTCTTTTCTTGTGCTTTTAAATATTCTTTTGATTGTTCCAAATATATAATCAATTTATTATATTTATTACCTCACATCATATCCTTTTCTTCTAGACTGCAGTTTCGGAGCTATATCTCCATCATCAGTAGCCTCTGGTCGACCGGTGTTATGTCGTTTCTTAGTTGTTTTCTTCTTCCTTCTATCGGTGGACAGATGAACTTCTGGATCAAATCAAAATTTGCGGGAGTTTCAAAATTCATGAGTTTATCTTTCATGTTTTTTTGGATGTAGATTTTTTCCCAGACCATGAGTTCTTTCTGTTTATCTGTGGGTTTGATTAGGCTAGCTTTTGTATCAATTAAATGTTTTTCAGATCAAGCATGGGCTGCTACAGCTGACTTGTCCACTTCACCCTTTTTGACATTTCTAAGATGTTCTTTCAGTCTTGTTTTTAGATTTCTTTTTGTTTTTCCTATACCGGTATAGATTTTGTCACAATCCTTGCATTTGATCTGATATCTTCCTGATTTGTTTTCTTCTTCATAAATAAGATAATAAAAACCAACAAAAATGAAAAAAAAATTGAAGTAGAAAACAAATCAGGAATATATCAGATCAAATGCAAGGATTGTGACAAAATCTATATAGGAAAAACAAAAAAGAAATTTAAAAACAAGATTGAAACAACATCTTACAAATGTCAAAAAGGGTGAAGTGGACAAATCAGCTGCAGCAGCCCATGCTTGGTCTGAAAACATTTAATCGATACAAAAGCTAGCCTAATCAAACACACAGATAAACAGAAAGAACTCACGGTCTGGGAAAAAATCCACATAAAAAAAAACAAGAAAGATAAACTCATTAATTTCAAAACTCCCGCAAATTTTGATTTGGTCCAGAGGTTCATCTGTCTACCGATAGAAGAAAGAAGGAAACAACCAAGAAACGACATAACGCTGGTCGACGAGACGGTACTGATGATGGAGATATAGCTCCGAAACTGCAGTCTAGAAGAAAAAGGATATGAAGTGAGGTAATAAAAATATTAATTTAATTCTTACAGTACTGAATGTTCACTTACCTCGGCTTTTAACTCACTTTCAAGCATACGTGTCGAACCTCTTTCTGCAACCTGTCTCAATCCTTCTGAAGCAAAACTGCCATAATCCCAGAAGCGATAATTTGCAGAATGAGATGCTCCAATCACATCACTGAACCTGGTTAACCAACCATTTGATGGGAAATCTTTTGGATGTGTGTGCCTTGACCAGAGACCTTCAAATGTCACCTATTTAAAAACATATAGATAATTTCATTACTATATAAAGGAAATGACACTATGAGGTTTATTTTAATTAATAGATTGAGTTAGACTGTACCACTCACTTCATAACTGTAGATATTCTTGAAGAGTAGTTTCGATACACTATGTGTCATTCTCAATTCCATCTAACCATCTGCCAATTCAACAGTTAGATGGAAGTGAGAATGATACGTAGTGTATCGAAACTAGTCTTTAAGAATATCTACAATTGAATAGTTGCCACGAAAATAGATCTAACCCATAAACTACAAATTGTTAGGGGGAAAAAAAGCATTAAGTTAGGTAGGTAGGAAATAACATTATGAGGTTTATTTTAATATTGTTTAGTTGTTTCTTGACTCACCTTACCATGCTGAAAAATGATTAGAGTTTAGGTAATTAAATAAAAACTAACAAAATGAAAAGATTGAAGACTGCAAAAAATCGGGAATTTATCAAATTATTTGTAAAGATTGTGAAAAGATATACATAGGAAAAACAAAAAGGAATCTAAATACAAGATTAAAGGAACATCTCAGAAATGTTAAAAATGGAGAAACAGAAAAATCTGCAATAGCTGCACATGCCTGGTCAGAAAAAAACATAGAACAGAAACCAAAAACAAAATTACTTAAACAATTGGAAAAACCGAAGGAACTCACAATTTGGGAAAAAATTTACATATGCAAGAATAAAAACAAAACTATGAATTTTGGAATACCCGGTGATAAGGAGAGGGGATTGATTTGGAAGTTCGTTGGTCAGCCTTCAGATGGCGTGGAGTTCAGTATGCAGGAGAGGAGGCCATTGGACATCAGTTGTGAACGTAATACAGCTTTGAGAATGTCACAAATGAGGTGAAGAAACTCGAGTCTGCATGGGAGTTAAGAAGTATGAGGTGAGTCAAGAAACAACTAAACAATATTAAAAAAAAAGTATAATGGTTTATTTTAGGAAGTAAGCAAGCTGAAGATGATATAGAAGATTATATCGAAACATATTCGAGAACAAATCAATATTAAATTGAGGTAAGATGTTTGCAATCTCAAAAAAAAACTTGATAAAAAGCACAGAATGTTCATTTTGAGGTTATTACCTTTATTATATCATATACATTTTACTGTAATCTCCCATCCTATTGGAAACATATTAAGCCAATTTGAATGCCAAATAACAAACTACTAACTAAAGATTAACAATTTAATACAGAATTGACCTGTCTTCATAGAGTGGAAAAATGATATAACCCATATTTAACTAAAAATGCTGTAATAAGAAATAGAAAATACATATTGAATACTGATTCAGTTAGAGAAATTTCTAACTGAATCAGTGTTCAATATTTATTTTCCATTTAATGTTATTTCGTTACATTTTTGTGTCTTTCTTATTTTCACTCAATTTCTGTAAGATTCTGATAGAATTCACAGAACTGTAGTAGAATGAATTTGCACATGTGTAATAATTATTTTTCTGCATTGCTACTAATGACTTGACTTTTCAGCGATAAAACCACTTCTGTTATTTTCGTCTGCTAGAGGAACGCATTTATGCTTGCGTCCCGCAAATAAAACCGTATACGACGACGTCTACATCGCGCGATATTACGCCGATTCTCCTGTTCTTCCAGTTGAATTCTTTGGTAGACTCAATCAAATTCCTCTTCTCCGCGTATACCGAAAACATGACATCTTGGATAAAGCAGCAAGATAGGCAGCAAGGTTTCAAAGTACATCGGTTACCATCGGGTTGCTCACGATTCGTTCTCTGCAAAATCATCTCGCCAGGTAGCTTAGGAATTTCCACAATTATTATCGCATGAACAGATTTTTGAGTACGCAAAAAGTCTTTGGATGCAACTTTCTCAGCTTGTCTCTGCTGATATTTCTCCTTAATGTATAAATATATTCCCTGACTCCAGGAGGTTTTAGGTCTTTCTCTGTCTCGTCTTCCCTCAGGTTTCCATTCCAAAAGTGCACTTTTGCGCTTTGGGTTCAGCACTTATACATTAATGGCATTATTATTATTATTATTATTATTATTATTATTATTATTATATTTAAGTCACAACGGAAATATAATAATAATGCCATTAATATATAAGTGCAGAACCCAAAGCGCAAAAGTGCATTAGGTAACATTGGAAAACATGTACATGCACATTATATACAAGGAATACAGTCTGTAACAAATTTCTAGATCTTACACATGAAGTCTTTAAATTAAGAGTGATTTATGAAGACAGAAACTTCGTCATGTCTGTTTACTTACCTCGTATTTAGCTTCATCACATGCACAACAATGTGTCATAACCTCGGGCTGGTGATCATCATTTTTCCTGAAAATCTTCACACAGAACCCGACTCAATGGACCATCATCCATGAACCAGTTGTCTCGATTTTCCACCACAGTTGCTCTGATTATAAACAAAAAAAAAGAAAAGAAAAGAAAAATTATATTTGAAGAGAAACATTATATGCTCAGACTGGAGTTTGAACCCAGGATCGTTGGTTTTCTAGCTAGAATTCCAAAGGCCCTAGGTTCAAACCCCAGTCTGAGCATATAATTTTTCTCTTCAAATATAATTTATCCATCGTTGAGATGCATGAAATGAATAATAAAACATAAATAGAGAGAAAATTTCAAAAAAATTATTCTAATAAAATTATTTTATTCTAATAAAATTAGTAATAATAAAATTTTTATACTGACCATTTAACTCATGCCCCAAATGTTAGTCAATGACTAATCACATTTCAATGAATTTTGATTTACAACCAATCACAGTCATTTTTCATCTCGATTTTATCAATTTTATTTTATTGCTTTCATTCCATCAAATGGCTCCCAGATTGTATATATAGTGTAGCAATTGATTATACCATTAAAAAAAGAGATCACTGTTTGCACTTTCCTAAACGTATTATTTCCCAGGAATTAACGTTGCAGAAAAATATAATTGACATATTTACATCATAGGAATCAGAAATTAATCAATATCCTGTAATGATGTTTAATTTTTTCTCCACTAGGGTGCATTCTTACAATATTGCGATTCTATTTGGCAATAAATATGATCTGGTTGCAGTGATGAACAAATGAAACATAACGTTTCTCATTTGTTTTCAAACATCGCTGTTTACATTAAATATATAAATATTTTAAAATAACTATATTTAAATAATAATTTGTGAGTAAACAGCTTAATTTTATTCGTTAAACAGTCCTAATAATTGCCACTCTTGATTTCCAAACTCTCTAGATAAATTGGAAATCACTCGTGGCATTACTTATGATAAATGTTTTTTTCTGTCTATACTCATTTTCAGTTAGGATGTGAATGAGATTAAGACTGTTTTCTTAAAAAAATATTTAAGATTCTGTGTATCTATTCAACTTGGTATGTACCTCCTGCACCCCGAAGAAAAATTTAAGATATAGTCATTTTTGTGCTTAATGGATTTCAAGGGAACCAAATCATTTTTTGGGGGGATGTTTAAAAAATGTGGGGTGGGAGCTTTTATGGGGTCCTGAATTGAGACTGGTGATGCTCCTTGCCTCTGGTCCCGAGGGTCGTGGGTTCAAACCCGGCCGGGGTCGATGGATTTTTTAGGATGGAAAAATCCAAGGAGTAAGTCCTCCGGGAGGGACTTTAAGCCGTGGGTCCCGAGTCTGAAGATTTTCAGGCTCGTAAAAGATTCTTAAGCCTGAATGAAAAGGCCTCTAAGCAAAATTTACCGAATTTTCCCGTCCTAGTACTACCTTGGTTTCCTAGATGTCATTATGAGGCGGAACGCTGATCACGGACCACTCAAATGACATATATACGGAAACAAGTAACTAAATTAGTTTGGTTTAAATTCTTCCCTGTAGGGGGAGAGCGCCTAAATCTCTGTTAAGAGAAACATGGGCTTAGAAGATACAAGAAGATAATTTTATTTTCACGTTTAATGGATTCATACGGGTCAAAATAACAAATTTTTAAGATAAAATTTGATTTTTTAGGGGGGTTTAAGGGGGTTTTATGCAAGGTATCATATTGTACCGAAATCACCTTTTCGGTACGTAAAACTACGTAAGAACTACGTCATCGTGTCTTCCTCTACAGTGATCTTATAGAACAGTGCCAAATTCCTGTCTTCGTTTGTCCTCTCTCCTACGTACCCCCCCTTTCTTCTTTATGCGCTGCGTGTGACTGCGCATCTTCCCCTTGTTATCGGAGGCCTCAAATAAGCTGTGCAAGTTAATATCAGTGTCATCATCAACTTTGGAATCGTCGTGGTCAGATCGACGGTAGCTCGAGGGAGCTGTTTGGTTTAATCAGTCCCATAAGCCAGGGTAGGGCAACCAGGACTGTTAACCCTAGCCCTTGGCTGCACTGGATTGTGTGTGTGTGTGTAATGGCTAGGAAAACCGACATGTTGACCACATGTCACTCTTACTCTGGCTAGAAGATCGTCTACCTCTGTGATTAATACATGCGGATGTGAGGCCAGCAACCGGCTGGTAGGCCAAGGGCCTTCTAGGCATGTCGCGCTTGGAGTTTTTTTATTTATGTACAATCTTCCTCAGAATATTCATTTCATTTATTTCTAAAGTTTGTTTTGTTTTAACAGTATCTGCTCTTGTTTTGGAGGCACACGTCAATATTGGGCGTATCACTGCTTTATATTTGGACGATGTTAAGCATTAATCGGCTAAGCGCCATTTTTTTTATCTAATTGAGATTTTGATGTCATCTGTTTCACTGGCTCATGAAGTAAGCGTACGCATACTTTTAGCGCCAAATAATAGCTTTATTAATACAGAAAAAGTAAACACCATCAATCCTCGATGTTTTTTATTATTAATTTCATATATCTCAATGATGGATAAATCATATTTGAAGAGAAAAATTATACGCTCAGACTGAGACTTGAACCCGGGATCCCTGTTTCTCTAGAACAAGTGCTCTACCACGTGAGCAATTAAACGTATATAGAGAAAAAATGCGTTTAGATCGGTACTTGCTCAGGTAGCTCAGGTGATAGAGCACTTGGTCTAGATAACCAAGGGTCCCGGGTTCAAGTCCTGGTCGGAGCCTATAATTTTTCTCTTCAAATATGACCATCAATCCTATCAGAGATTCTGTGTTTTGCAACAAACGGCTATGAAACCAGATCATCATAAATACTAATCTAAATATTGCATCATACAGCTCACTGCCAAATGTTGCAGCTCTTAG
This sequence comes from Diploptera punctata, assembly GCA_030220185.1. NCBI lineage: Eukaryota > Metazoa > Arthropoda > Insecta > Blattodea > Blaberidae > Diploptera > Diploptera punctata. The sequence continues at coordinate 1,152,564 of JASPKZ010003048.1, read as the reverse complement.
ATTGTTGATGCATAATTGTTAAACAAGGAAAATAACTTGCAATATCCAGTATTGTTAATTTGACGCTACAATAAATCGTGAAGATTGACGTAGACTTTAAACATATTTTTCTCGAAACTTACATAATGACACATAGCCGGTTGATGCATAACGCCGTCAAATTAATAAGACAAATCTAACAATTTTATATCATAATATTATAATGATATTGTGAAAAGAAAAATTAATGTGTGAACCAGGAATCGAACCGTGGACCTCTAGTTCTCCAGATTAGTGTGCAGCCCACTACACCATTCCACACCTGGCACAAACACCAACAGCTGCACACTAGTCTGGAGAACTAGAGGTCCACGGTTCGATTCCTGGTTCACACATTAATTTTTCTTTTCACAATATCATTATAATCTTAATATATAAAAATTTCGTGTCACGTTGTTTGTCCGCGATGGAATCCTAAATTACTGAACCGATTTTAATAAAATTTGGCACACTGTGTGCAGTTTGATCCAACTTGAGACTTAGGGTAGTTTATAACTAAATTTATAGTCGCATTATTTTTTATTGCAAATTATTTATTTATTATTTAACAACGAGTTATAATTATCTGTGAGTTCTATACGATTCTAATAGATGGCGGTGTAAGGTAATTTGGTAAGGTAATTGGCTTATTATTTAACAAAGAGAGATCCTGATAGCTGTGCTTTTTGTTGCAACCGCGAATTTGAATTGAATTACAAATATTGATTATTTCATAATTTAAGTGTGTTCAGTGTTTATTTTATTTTCAATACTATTAATTTCGTGTGTAAGTATTAGTTTTAAGTAATCTGGCTGAAAGACAGCAACTTAATTTAAATTTTTTAACATATACCTTAGCCACAGCAACGCGTGGCCGGGACTTCTAGTATTATAATATAATCCATTATTGGAACTGTATTAAAATAACAGTATTGGAAAATGTTAAATAATTTTACATCAGCAGACAGATGTCCTACAAACTGTTAATAAGTACTCATATTCAACCCAATATTAGAAAAGCTGACAAAGTAAGACACTGCTACTCATATGTCAGTTGGGTTCTTTCATTGGGAGTGCACCTGCATGCGGGCACTTAGTGAGCACTTATTAACAGCCCTGCTCTAAGTACTATGTTTTCAGTAGAGAAGATAGTTTAAATTACCTGAAAACCACACAACCACTGTTATGAGCGGGCGCTGTCCACAAAACTTGGATTTCTGACTTTGGAATTGAAGAAGTCTGCATGACAGCATTGGGACATGTGTCGCTGAACTTAGTCAATGCATCGCCAAATAGAGAAAAGGTGCCCACTTTGCGACCTATGAAGTCTTCATATGGCGATGGTTGACCTTTCATGTATCCATCTGCCCACGATGGTAAGTATCCATTGCTTGCTTCAACCACCAACATGAACCCTGTAAACTTCTGTGGAGACTGCATGATACGTTCACCTTGTAGACTTACTGCACAAACAACAATCAGCTATTAAAAAAGTTCATATCCTATCCAACCCTTTAATTGGCTATGTATCCTACAGAATACAAACATTTATTTTTCTTATATATGTAGTATTCTCAATATATATGTAAAAAGGTAAAGTGATCCCACAACAGGCCTCATGAGGCCCTTGGGGTAGTAGGAGGTTAAGGCTCCCACTTTTTCTAGACAATCGGCACTTTATGTCAGCCGGGTTGTCAGCCCTGCGTGACGGCCGCCTTTACCCCAGAACAAGCGTCTGGTACTCATTTCAGTTAGAGGCTGAGTCGACCCCAGGGCCATGGTGCCGCCAGAAGGTTTGGGTCAGTTTAAAAATCCTGACCCCAACGGGACTTGAACCCTCGACCCTCCAGCTTGTAGCTCAGTGCCTTAACCACTACGCTACGGCGTAGCATTTGATAATACTACATATACAAGAAAAATTAATTTTTTGTTAGGATACCTGAGTGGCTCAGATAGTTAGAGCGCTAAACGTACAGAGTTTAGAGATTCGAGTTCAAATCCCCACTCAGGCAATCAGAATACAGCAATTGGTTTAATTTATTTAATATTGTAAATAAGCACCGCTGTGGTCTCGGGGTAGCGTGCTGCCTTGTCACTCAGCGGGCCCGGGTTCGATCCGCGGTCGGGACAGCTTTCTGGGTGAGGTTTTTATCGGGGTTTTTCCTCACCTGTAAGACAAATGTCAGGAAAACTTTAAGGCCCAAACGGTCCCCTGAATCATATGGCCATCGCAATCATCATCATCATCAACATTCACATTCATCTTAGGTTAAGCTTAGGATTAGGGACTCTCCTGGCGCACCATTATCATCATCATCACCCATCATATCATCGGGGCAACGTAATCCCGCCTTCCAGGCGCCCCAACTTCAAAAGTGGGTTACAAATACGCCATGCCAGGAGAGAAACCAGGAATGTCGAAAGACAAACCTGGGGTATTTGAAAAAAAAAAAAATATATATATTGTAAATAAAACAAAGAGCAATTTTTAAATTAAATAATATTGCACAAGATTACAACCTAGAAATTTAGTCAATAAAAACTAAAGAAATGGCCCAGTGTGGCAAAGAAATGGAAAGATCAAAAATAGTACTAAATGACAAAACGCTAGACAAGTAAAGGGATTCAATTATCTAGGCGTATCTTAGGCTGTAATATAGAAAAAAATACTTTTCTTCTTCTTCACTTCACGGGCTAGGCAAAATGCCTGTTTCGCCCCACAGTTGTTCTGTCCATCTTTTCATCGGCCTTCTTGCATTCAATCTTAAGTACTCTTCACAAAGAGTTTAAAACATTAATCGGCTATAAATATTTTAATAAAGGAAGAACATTTATTTTTTATTTCATTATTTTCAATCAGTTTTTGATCCATCCTCTTGGCTTGTAGTTAAATGCTGCTTTTAGTAATCTTGTTACGTTCCACCAGGCTAAATAAATCTATTCTATTCTTTCTACATGTCTGAATCATTTTTCTCTATATTCTTTGATTTTATCATTCAATGGATTTTAACTCTGTTCTTATATCTTCATTTTTTATTCGATCCATTCTTGTGCAGCCTTTTGTTCTTCTAAGGAAGTTCATTTCTACGCTTTGTATTCTACTTTGTAATTTTTGGTCATTACCCAAGTTTCACTCCCAAGAGAAAAATACATAAATAATAAATTACAAATATATCAATATTTATGTGGCATCGTTAAAAGAAAACTGGGAAATAAACTAAGAAAAGAAATACCTTTAAAATATTATAAAGTATTGGCTGTCTCTGTAATATTGTATGGCTCAGAAATATGGGCTCTGAATAAACAGTAAATTAAAAGAATAGAAGCAGCAGAAATGAAAAATTTACGATTTGTGGCAGGGTCTACTTTAATGGATAAAAAAACGAAGTGAAGATATCCGTAAAGAACTACAAATAATAATTAGTGTGACAGATAAAATAGAAGAGTATAGGAGAAAATGGTAGGAACATGTCTTCAGAATGGATACCAATAGATTGCCCAGAAAAAATCTGAATTATCATCCAAGAGGAGGAAAAAGAGATCGGGGACGCCCATGAAAGAGATGGACACAGCAACTATAATACTTGGAGCCGGAATGAACCAAAAAGTTTTAATCCTTGCAAGAAGAAGAAACAAAACAGAAGAAAGTGAACGAATACTTAAATGTGTGTTGAATTAGCTACATAATAGACCTAATAATAACAGTTATGCATGATTTCGTTTTCACTGCGGTCTGCCACATTTCAATAACTGACACGAGAAAATGAGTATTTTGCCAATTTATGGCTTAATTTACAAAATAATGTTTCATTTATAGTAATTGATTTTATCAACATTTTTCATCATCATCATTGTACATTCACGAATTTAGGCCATATGTTGATCTGTTTCGGCCTCAAGAGATACACCATCCAGAAGTCTTTTGAGTGGACGTCCTGGTCTTCTTCTTCCTGCAGGTTGATATCTTATTGTTTGGATATCCTGTGATCTTTCATTCGATGAACATGTTGCATCCATCTTGACTTGTAATCAGAAATTTTGTTTTCTAAAGGTTCCATGTGTAATTCTTGTAAGATGTCTTAATTTTTTTTGTGATCTAGTAGTGTGTATCCTGCAGTCCTCGGAAGGTATCTCATTTCAGAATATCTAAGTCTCTGTATATCCTTCTGTTTCAACGTCCATACTTCGCTACCATACAAAAGAGTTGGAAGAGCCGTGTTTTATACACTTTTAGTCTTGTACGTTTTTGGACTAACTGTGGCTTGAAGATATAATTTATTAACCCTAAAATTCTTAAAAATTTAGATATTTTTGCATTTACATCCTTTTCTTCTTCATATGAGATATTGCATCCTAGATATGTAAAATTATTCACCTGCTCCAAAATGTTATTGTCAAGTACAATTTTACTTCTGACAGGATCTTGAAATGCCATAATTTTCGTTTTGTCTGTAGATATCTCCTATCCATATTCTTCTGTAATTTTATTAAGTTCATACAGACCTTTCTGCAGATTATCTTCTGAATTTGCAATTATTATTTGGTCATCCGCAAACAATAGGGTGTTTAATTTTGTATTTTCTGATATTCCTCAACACGAAGAAATCCAGAAGGAATCAACATTTTTCATTGATTTTAATAATAATGGTGGACTATAATTATGTTTAAACAGTACCAAACGAAATGGATTCTGCACACCATTCATCTAACACACATTACATGGAATTTTATTTAACAAGCACTGGATTTTTGATCAAGTACAAATAAATTTGGGCATTTTATGGGATTTTTAATTAAGTTTTCTGCCATACCTGAGAAGACCCTTTTAAGCTATGTAAAACTTTATATATAAAAACTTTTATGGAAAGTGAATAACATAATGGACCCGCGTTATAGCCGATTGGTTTAAGGAATGATACCTTAGTGCAGAGCTACAGGACTTGTGCTGGTTCGAGTCCCCATGGGAATAAATTTTTCTCGTGGAATTTCGGCCAGTATGGGACGGTGCCAACCCAGTAACGTGACCACTTAAGAAGCTACAATAAAAAAAACTATGTATAATAATGACTGGAGGACCCGACATTCTGACCACATGTCACCCCTAGGTTGGTTAGATGATCATTCAACTCTGTAAATGACAAGTAGATGTGAGGCCAGCATCCTGTAGATAGGTTAATGGCCTTCTAAGCCTTTCGCGCTATAGGAAAATAATTAAATGATCTCATGCGTCAAATAAGATGTCTCTACCCAAAATATGTCCATATCTCGAAGCTCAAAGTTCAATTGCGATATTGACAATTTGAGTTGTCAAATGACCTAAAACTAGCTAACTCACTGGCACTATCGAACCCATAGGTTCATGGCCGCGCGGACATAAGCTGATCTATTAATTGATTTTCTTTAATGATTTTACTTATCAGAATTATATCATCCATCCATCCATCCATAGTAATTCTGCCCGAGGGCAGGTTTTTCACTGCAATCATAGCATTTTTATGCTATGCTTTTGCAGCCTTGCTATGGAATTATAGGTGTGGTAGCTTTCTGTTACTTTCCACACCGGTGAAGGATGATGATGATAATAATAAGGATGATGTTGATGATGGCCGGATGATTTTCTGGGACCGTTGGGCCCTAAGCTTCCTGACATTTGTCTTATAGGTGAGGAAAAACCCCGAGAAAAACTCACCCAGGAGCCTGCCGCGACCGGGAATCGAACCCGGGCCCGCTGCGTGACAAGGCAGCACGCTACCTCGAGATCACAGCGGTGGACAATTATATCATAATATTTTTATAATATGAGATGATTCTCCTTCAACGGTAAAATGGATATTAGTTTTTTACCCCCTCTATCATCACTGAAACCTTGCAATCGAAGTTTTATGACACAAGGAGGTCGAGAAACCTATTCTTTACGCGGAAAAATGGAATTATGCCAGCGTTTTGTCACATAAAAATGCTTGTTTTTACTTCCTCCAACATCTCTGAAGTATTGTAAACCAACTTTTTATACACTCTATACGATCACAATTTTACGTGAAATATATTTTTGGGCATATTACTTTTATTATAGGTTTTTTTAATACAGGGTCATTCATAAAGAAGGAACAGACTTCAAACATTTATTTTTTCCAAACTACAAAAACATATAAACACAATTATAACGTTCCTGGAAAGAGAAAAGTCCAAATTTCACAATTTTATGCATTCAATATGAACACATGACAAATATCCTTGCCACACACGAATCAGCTGGTCTTTAGACGAAATCACAGCTTCAACAATTCGATGTCGCAGATTTTCAAGAGTGTCAGGTACAGGGGGATAAAATCACGGTCTTTTACTTAAGCCCACAGGTAAAAATCACACGGGGTTAGGTCTGGTGACCTGGGAGGCTACCGGCGATGAAGTTGATCTTCTGCTCCTCCTCTTCCAATCTAACAGCGCCATTGCAACTATGATCACAACTTCAAGCAACAGCGCCAATGCGACCATGATCGGAACTTTAAACTTTTCTCTTTCTAGGAACTTTGGAATTGTGTTTCTATTTTTTGTAGTTTTGAAGAAATAAATGTTTGAACTCTGTTCCTCCTTTTTTGAATAGCCCTATATTTACAGTTGGATGTGATATGGTATAAATCGCCTGTTATATAAAAATATCAGGCAACGTTGGTGTACAGGCCTTCGGTGGTTAGTACATTTCAATTTAGTTAGGATCTCAGATCTAAGCTTTTATATTTATAAATTACAGGGTGCATTTAAGATCTTTCTTCAAATTACTAACTAACTAGCACTATAGAACCTTCAAGTCCCTGGCCACGCGTACAAACGCTCTCCGTACACCCCTATTTTTGGGTCAATGTTTTATAATCATCTACTGTATATTCTACTTCCATCAAATCATTGTTCATGTTATTCTCCATCCTCATTATTGATCTACAAACTGGGCGTTTTCCCTCTGGTTTTCCTACAAGAAGTTTTCTGCCCCTCTTTCAATCACCATTCGTATTACAGTCTACGAGACTTAACTATTCTTATTATATCTGGTTGCTCATAAAGATCATGTAGTTCATTGTAATACTGTCTTCTCCATTCACTTGTCCGTTTATCTCTCTTTGGTCAAAAAAGTTACTAAGAATTTTATTCTCAAATAGTCGTAATCTTTTATCCCCCTTAAAGTATGAGTCCGTGTTTCGCGTTGATGAAGTACTACTATTTTTTGACTAATTATCGCGTTGAAAAAGTAGTCAGGAATTGTTTAATGAGGTTCTTATCGCTAATTACCCTCGTCTACTATTGGAGCGTGGAATACATTAAAACGAAGCGTTTATTTTCGAATAACCAGGGTCTATAATTAAATTTAATTGACTATTTAACTCATGCTCCAAATGGGAGTCAATGACCAATAACATTTCAATGACTTCTTATTTACAAGCCAATCACAGTCGTTTTTCACCTCGATTTTATCAGTTTAATTTTATCACTTTAAAATCAAGCTGCTCTTTTTTAATATTCCGAATACGTCATAGCATTATTTTGCAGTGACTGCATGTGGCTACCAGACTGTATATACAGTGCACGAATGTAAACATACAGTGCTTGCGGGAGATAATATAAAAACATTTGTAGCAATTGATTATACAAAAAAAAACACTGTTTGCACTTTCTTAAACGAATTATTTCCCAGGAAACAACGTTGCAGAAAAATGTAATAGACATATTTACATCATAGGACATCAGAAATTAATTACTACCTATAATGTTGGTTATAAATTTCTCCACTAAGGTGCATTCTTACAATATTGCGATCGTTTGGCAATAAATAATATGATCTGGTTGCTGTGATGAACAAATGAAGCGTACCAATCGTTTCTCATTTGTTTTCAAACATGGCCGTTTACATTAATATGTAGAATATTTTAAAATAACTATAGTTAAATAATGATTTGTGAGTAAACAGCTTAATTTTATTCGTTAAATAGTCCTAACAAATGTCATTCTTGATTTCCAAATTATCTAGATAAATTTATTCCTCACTTCGTGAGTCGTGATTTTGGAAATCACTCGTGGCATTACTTATGACAATTGAGTGTGTTTTATCTTTTCCTGTGAACTGATTGCCAACTTATCCCCTCTCCTCTAATAGCCTAGTTATCTATCTATCAAGAGTATTATTATAGTTATTATGTCCTGACGACGAGAGGTTACCAGGCCGAGGGTTTTTGGCCTGAGTCTTGGTAAATCGCACGAGGGTATAATAACTACTAATGCCCTTGGTACAAACATAATTTTATGTTTCAGTACTTTATATAGAAAAGGAAAGAAATTGTTATTAAAACATGAAATGTGCATAAACGAATGATTTGATCGTCGCTTCTTTATATCCAACAATTAACTTTGTTGCTAAAGGACTTGTAACTACAGGAAGTCTGTGTATTCAATAATACATTCAAAATGGAAGAATATATAAATGTTTCAGAAGATTATATTTGAAGAGAAAAATGTTCGCCTAGACCGAGACTCGAACCCGGGACCCTTGGCTTTCCGGGCCAAGTGCTCTACCAACTGAGCTACCGAGGCGAGTTACGATATAGACGCAAATTTTTCTGTTATATACGTTGTAATTCCCTATCGCCAAATGCTTTTGAAACCATTGCTTCTATCTTTTCAGAAGATATTTGTGAATTGGCAATATAAGCTGTTTGTATACAAGGAGTAGGCTATCTATAAGTAAAAGTGGTGATATGAATATTACAAATGGTGAATCTATTGTTCTTCTTCTTCCTTCCAAGTATTAGGCCAAGGCCTGTTACGATCCTATAGAAAATTTTCCCTCCAGCGTTTCATAGGACGGCCCAGTGATCTTCGTCCTCTTGGTATATAATTATAAACAGCTTTGGGGATCCGATTTGAACTCATTCTTTCAAGATGGTCGTCATTAGTTTGATCCTTCCGGGAAATTCTCGTATAAGACTTGAAAGCATAATAATAGTCCCTTCGATTGGTTGCTGGCCAAAGGAAGGCAAGACCAGTGATGGGGCTGCCATCTTATAGCCTCTGGTCAGGTATTTCTGGAGAAGAAAAGAAAATAAAGGAAAGAAGAAATGGAAGAAAGGAAAGACTCCCTAGCCCTCGGATGCCCTAATAGCGTCGGGGTCGAAAAAAAACAAGAGTTAACCAAGAGAGGTTAGATAGTAAAGTTAAAAGAGTGCAAAACACAAGTAAGTGGAAGAAATGTTTTGCTCAGCTTGGGCACCTTGTGGTCGCCATCCACATATCCCCTAGATGAGGACCCCTGAGGGATGAATCTATAGTTAGTGCCCGTAATATGAGTTTCAAGAGAAATTATAACATATGTAATTTCTATTTCAGTTCCTATACAGACTAAATTGTGTTTAAACGTTAATGTTGTTAATTGGAAATATTTCATTGATGTAATTAATATTTTAGTACGCATTATAAATTTAATGCCTGCGCGGGCATTTTGAAAATTTTAATATCCGCGGAGGTATTAAGAAACCAATTACATATGCTGTATTCTAACAATAAACCCAACAATTATAAAGTAAACGGTTTTTCATACATTACGGAATTTTTAAAAATGTAATAATTAAGTCAAAAATACATCGAACTTATGTATTTATTTTTATTTATTTACACTCCCATTTAATGTTTTTAAAATGCATTATGAAAATCCTTTGAGGTTACTGTGTTAAAGTTTTAATAATTGTATAACAGTACCTGATATCTCAGTCGTCTTCAATAATTTTCAGTGTTGTTTTATAGGAGGCCTTTCGATAACTTATGTATCATCTTCTGCTTTCATTTTGGTACTGACTATTGTTGGTAATTATTCTGTACAGAGGGTTTATATTGCTGGGTACGTTCTCGTTCAGCAAGTGTTTCAAAACATGTAATAGAAGCAGGACATCAATTCAACACAATAGACAATGTATTATCGATCCTGCATAGAGAAAACGATGTATCGAAAATCAACGTTCTCGAAGAATTAGAAATCATCGAGGAAACTACAAACACCTGTTGAACGAGAACATACCCCGCATAAACCCTCTGTACAAAATAATTACCAACAACAGTTAGTACCAAAATGAAAGCAGAAGATGATACATAAGTTATCGAAAAGCCTCCTATAAAACACTGCAAATTATTGAGGTACTGTTATACAATTATTAAAACTTTAACTCCTATTTAAATGCAGAAAATTATATCAGGCATATGTCCACCTCCACTGTCTCGGTCTATGAAGTTCGTGATGACCCTTTACCAGACATCTCTGTTGATGTTGTTGATGACACGTTGAATTTCTTCCCTGAGTTGGAGAAGTGTTGGTGGTTTGTTCACGTAGACTTTGGACATCACATAACCCCATAAAAAAGTCACATGGAGTAAGGTCACAAGATCTAGGAGGCCATTCCAAGTCGCCACGAATTGAGATCACAGACTCAGGGAATTTTTCATGGAGTAGGGTTATTGTCTCGCGGGATGTGTGGCAGGTCTGACAGGCCTAAAGTCTAGGTGAATAAACCACAAACAGTTCTCCAACTTAAGGAAGAAATCCAACGTGCCATCAACGATATCAATGGAGATGTCTGTGAAAGGGCCATCACGAACTTCATAGACCGAGTATCTGCCTGGCGAGACAGTGGAGGTGGACATATGCCTGATGTAATTTTCTGCATTAAATGTGAGTGTATGTAGATGAAAATTAAAAAAAAAATCGAAACTTTTTGACTTAATTATTGTATTTTTAAATATTGCGTAATATATGAAAGACCCTTTACTAAGACATAATATATTTCAATGCGAGGTTGGGAAGTGGTTTTTACAGAAGCGATCGCTCGGTTTTTATTTTCCAAGATTCTGTAAAACACTTCACAAACGTGCGTTGTACATTATTTTTTGCGCGATGGTGTTTTCAAAATAATAAATAATAGTAAAATAATAGCATATTTGTTGAAAATATTTACGTTCATTAAAAACAATATACTAACGTTAACAGTGTGGGCAATATTTATTAGTTGAAACTACAGGAGGCCTTGAGACCAATTAGTGATAAAAATGGAGGCAAGTACGTATTTATTGTTTTATATTGTTTCAAATAAAGTTCAGTTCATTTAAAATGTAGTGATTTTTTTCGTATAATGTATATTAACACTACCTTTTGGATATTTTTTGTATATACATTGTATGTAGTATACGCGTTTTGTAATATGTGATATTACAGTATAGTTATTTTATTACAGTAATACCCGGCGTGCGCTGCTACGCCTAAATAAATAATAATGTGTTTTTGCGTTTAGTTGAATAAGTAAAAGAAAAAATAATTATAAATGTATATCGTTATTATTTTAGATACCCCCGTGATGATTAGTCAGCGTTGCCCGGGAATCTACGTTTCCCGATGTACTTGGCATAAATGAGCTTAAAGACAAAATTTGTTATCTTGAGTTTTCCGTAAAAGAATACCCGCCGTGCTCTGCTACGCTTGCCCGGGAATCCACTTATCCCGATCTTCTTGGCAATTAATGAAAGACAAAAAAATGGTTATTGTGAGTTATCCGTAAAAGATAAACATATGCTGTCGTGTACTTTTTTGTAGAGTTTTTTGAGATACACAATTCTGTGTACATTAATGTTGTGTATTTATTATGGTTTAGGCAGCGTAAGCAATTTAAGCATAAAAAATGAACTTCTATCGCGTTTTTCACTACAAAGGGTGATTATTAAGGGTGTAGGAGTTGAGTTTCACAACTCTCTTATAGCCTATGTTCATCCCCGCAATCTCCTGAACATTTTACAAAAAAACCCCATTACAATCGGATGAACGGTATGGCAGCGCATAAAATACAACAAACAAACAAACAAACATTCATTTTCATTAATTAAATAAAAATAAAATTTAGTTTTATTCGATTTTCATATTTATTAAGATATAATTCAATGACAGCTGTTTCGGTACACTGTACCTTCTTCACATATGTTAACAAATTATGAATTGTAGTTCAAAATATGCTAATCACCTATTCCAATTTAATCATTGTTTCGATCCAAATTTTGAAATTTTACATGTTTGTGATACGGGTAAGAAGTTGGACCTTTTGGAGGCTGTAGAAATTAATAAATTGAAATGAGATAATAAACTGTTAAATTCTCAACTTGATTTGAATGAATCCCCTTTGTTAAATTTAAAAAAATTAAATTAATATTGTTGTATTGTTGCTTAGATCAGTTGGAACACAATTCATAATTTGTTAACATGTCTGAAGAAGGTACAGTGTAACGAAACAGCTGTCACTGAATTATATCTTAATAAATATGAAAATCGAATAAAACTAAGTTTTATTTTTATTTAATTAATAAATATGGATTTTCATCAAGTAAACACCAACTCAATTGATTATTCATTTTTATATTTTAGATAGTTATTTAGGTTGGCAACCCTGAAATGTAGGAAGTTGAACTTTCAATCATGGTCGCCATTGCTATAAGTAGGACAAAACGCATTATCGCGCAAAAAAGTTAAGTAATGCAGAATAACGAAAATACAGTATAAATGTAAGAGTTATAGTAGGCCTAGCAAAGTTCTAACATTTGTAAATTTCAATCGTAGAAGTACGAATTGTTCATTCTGCAAAAGTAGCGTTATTAAATATAGCTTCCACAGGAACGCCTTTGTAATTTTTCATTACAAGAGAGTTTAATCCGCGTACACAAAGAGAGAGATGTATAATGTGCAAGTAAGAAAGGCGGACAGTTTTCAATGGCCTTTCTTCGTATAATTTCACCCCCTGTCTCCAACAAGCAAATTCCCTGGCACCGACCCAACTTTCTGTCAATACAAGATGTAGTTCACAATAAAAACTCTCCCCCTACTCATGTCATCGATTTATGCCATAAAAATGTACATATTGTTGTTTTACAAAAACTATTTATCAAAATTTCATTGTATCCATTCGTTATTGTACTGGCGAATGAATGAAGCCCATTCAATGCTTTTTCATTACGTATTTCAGCATAAATTATTAATTATCGAGCATTCATTGAACTAACTTCTGAAACAATCTCTTGTTACAAATGGAAATTAGTAAATTTATCTATTTAACGGGTACTTCTCCGCGTGGGTATTAGGATGCGCCCTAATGGGAATGTTTTAACTAAGCTAATTTCACATTAATAACATTTCGTTGAGGTGAATAGTCATGGAGTAATATGTTAACATAAAGAAATACAAAGCGAATTACAGCAAAACTTGTTTAATCCGGAACGTGAATAATGCGGAAATCTGTCCAATTTGAACAAATTTATTGGTCCCGGCGAAATAATAGTAATTTTACGTGTATTTATTATGATGGAAATGGATAGCTAATGACAAATGAGGGAAATTTTGAGGAAGTGGCAGAATTCAAATACCTAGGAACAATAATCACAAATAGGAATGAGATGCACAAACAAATTAAACATAGACTCAATTCTGGAAATGCGTGCTATTATGCATTGCGGAGATTTTTGACGTCCCAACTCCTTTCAAAAACGTTAAACTGAAAATATATAAAACTATTATTCTACCAGTTATATTATATTGATCCACCGCTGTGGTCTCGAGGTAGAGTGCTGCATTATCACGCAGCGGGCCCGGGTTCGATCCCCGGTCGGGACAGTTTTCCTGGGTGAGGTTTTTATCGGGGGTTTTCCTCGCCTGTAAGACAAATGTCAAGAAATCTTTAAGGCCTAAACGGTCCCCGAAATCATATGGCCATCATAATCATCCTTATCATTATCATCATCCTTCACCGGTGTGGAAAGCAACGGGAAGCTACCACACCTACAATTCCCTAGTAAAGTTGCAAGCATAGCATGAAAATGCTATGATTGCAGTGAAGGACCTGCCTTCGGGCAGAATTACTATGGATGGATAATATATGAGTGCGAAACATGGACTCTTACTTTAAGGGAAGAAATGAGATTACGAGTTTTTGAGAATAAGGTTCTTAGGAAAACTTTTGGACCAAAGAGAGATGAACAGACAGATGAACGGAGAAGACTACATAACAATGAACTACATGGTCTTTATAGGAAGCCAGATATAATAAGAATAGTTAAGTCTCGTAGACTGCGATGGGCAGGACATGTTGCACGTATGGGGAATGAAAGATGTGCATGGAAGCTTCTTGTAGGAAAGCAAGAGGGAAAACGCCCAGTTGGTAGACCAAGAATGAGATGGGAGAACAGCATTAACTATGATTTGAGGGAAGTAGATTATACAGGGAATGATTGGAAAGCATTAGCTCAGGATAGGGATGTATGGAGAGCTTATGTCCACGCGGCCACGAACCTACGGGTTCGATAGTGCCAGTGAGTAAGTAAGTAAGTAAGAATTTATTTTGCATAAAACGGAATCTGTAAACGCGGAAACGGAAGGATATTTCTCCACAATTCAGGAAATATATATATATATATATATATATATATAAAGTGGAAAGGCAGAGAGAGAGAAAAAAAATTAGTTTTCACTTAATTATATTCCCGTTAGGCCAAAAAAGTAAAGAATGATTCCTGCTGTCGGGTGAAGTATATATTCTACCTGTACCTGAAATTTTCTTTCGGTCTCACTGCACACCCATTATGCGAAATACAAATACCTGTCTTGCAAATAACCAATGCACTGTAAAATCTTTAAATAAATTCGGAGACCGATCTTTCATAGGTAGCGTTCTGAATTTACGGAATAAAGATGGCTGGAACGTATGTATCATTCTCATTAAGCGAAACAGTAAGAGTGATTGAAGATAAATCTCCAAATTACCGATGGTCCAAAGTCAAGCTCGAGCTGTTCCTAAATCCCTAGGGAATAACGATTTTAAGGCATCTTTAGGTTGGCTGGACAGTTTTACAATACGTCACAATGTAGTGTGAAATTAAATTTGCAGGGAATCAGAGGATATGGACGAAAGTGTAGGTAGTGAGCGAAAACCGAAACTGCATCTTCAATTTCAGGACACGCGCCTAAGAGACATGTTTAACCCTTAAATTGGCAAAACACAAATTTATTCTCCTTGTTATTTGAATGTGGCGGACCGAAGTGAAAACGGAATCTTGTATAACTGTTATTATTAGGTATATTATATAATTATACACATATTTAAGTTCTTTATTTTTGTTTGTTTTCTTCTGGTTTATTTAAAATATTAAATTAACTGAACCAACTGATGTATCCAAAAGGATACATTACGAATTTAAGGGTTAACGCTGACGAAATGGGGCTGTTTTTTTCGCTAGTAAAGCTACAAAGCATAGCATGAAAATGCTATGAGTGCAGTGAAAGACCTGTCCTCGAGCAGAATTACTATGGACGGATATATATATATATATATCCATCCATAGTAATTCTGCCCGAAGGCAGGTCCTTCACTGCAATCATAGCATTTTCATGCTATGATTGCAGCTTTACTAAGGAATTGTGTAGGTGTGGTAGCTTCCCGTTGCTTTCCACACCAGTGAAGGATGATGATGATAATGATGATCATATGATTTCTGGGACCGTTTGGGCCTTAAAGTTTTCCTGACATTTGTCTTACAGGTGAGGAAAAACCCCGATAAAAACCTCACCCAGAAAAACTGCCCCGACCGGGGATCGAACCCGGGCCCACTGCGTGACAAGGCAGCACGCTACCTCGAGACCACAGCAGGTGGACAATATATATATATATATATATATATATATATATATATACACACACACACACACACACACACACACACAATAGTTAGCCCTAAATGCTCTAAATAGTACTGTCATTTATGCTATTAGCGTTTGTCGATTATATTATTTGTCGCATTTTCATGATAGGCAAATTACGTAAATAAATATATTATTATTTTTTTTCTCGAAGAAAAAAGTAGTGACAACATGTGTAAGGTTTCCTATCCCTGTCACCCTCTTCATTCAATATGCCACAAGCCTCAAATCTCTTCGTCAAATTCTCGTTATTGATTTAAAGAGGATTCCCAACTTTAAATAACGTTGAGGAGTTTCTCTTAATCCTCTGGAATTTGCGTTGTTATTAAAACACAACATTCTTTACATAAATATTGTTATATACACTCATTAGTTTTAAATTAATATTTCAATGTTTATTCAATATTATCATAAGTAATGCCACGAGTGATTTCCAAATTATCCATAAATTCACGACTCACGAAGTGAGGAGCGAATTTATCTAGAGAATTTGGAAATCAAGAGTGGAATTTGTTAGGACTATTTAACGAATAAAATTAAGCTGTTTACTCACAAATCATTATTTAACTACAGTTATTTTAAAATATGTATATACTTAATGTAAAAGGCGATGTTTGAAAACAAATGACAAACGACTGGTACGCTTAATTTGCTTCTTTTGTTCGATCACTGCAACCAGATCATAATATTATTTATTGCCAAAAGGTCGCAATGTTGTAAGAATGTACCCTAGTGGAGAAATTTATAACCAACGTTATAGGTATTAATTAATTTCTGATGTCCTATGATGTAAATATGTCAATTATATTTTTCTGCGTCATTTCCTGGAAAATAATTCGTTTAAGAATGTGCAAACTGTGTTTTTTTGTGGTATAATCAATTGTTACAACTGTTTTTATATTATCTCTCGTATGCGCTATGTGTTGACATTCATGCACTATATATACAATCTGGTAGCGGTATTTCTTAGAGAGTCAGTCACTGCAAAATAATGCTATGACCTATTCAGAATGTTAAAAAGGAGGCACTTTCTTTATTATGATAAACTTTAGTTGGTAAATTTTAGCGAAACACGGCTGTGATTGGTTGTAAATAAAAATCATTGAAATGTGATTGGTCATTGACTCCCATTTGGGGCATGAGTTAAATAGTCAGTGAAAATACTGATAGAAATAGTTGTGAGAAATAGCAAAATTCAAACCTTGAATAGAAATTTATTTTTAAAACTTTGTAAATAATTGACTGGCTGAACACAGTATAACATACGATAATTAACCCATTCGCCTCCAAAAGAAGTGATAGACTCGCCGGCAGTTAAATGACCTTCAACTCAGAAGACGAGGTACACTCGCTTAACTCTGCTGTTATATATTTTGCAGGGTAATATTTTGTTAACATTTAAGAATAATAGAGGAATATATTTTGGCCTTCACCCTTATTGTGATCTCAAGTACCGTTATCTTTTGTTTGTTTTGAATATCTGAAAATAGACAATATAATTTACAGTGACTTAAATCTGGTTTCCGAGGAAATTCATTGAGCATTTAAACCTTAAGCGAATAAGTTAATAAATTAACAGAGTCCAAAAAATTAGGGTAGAGGGAAGGATGAATTAACGAAAATGGCGAGTTTTACGAATTTAAAGATAAATTACTCATAACAAGCTCTGCTACTATCATCCATCTAGGGCAGGTCTTTCACTGCAATCATAGCATTTTCATGCTATCCTTTGTAGCTTTACTAGGGAATTATAGGTCCGGTAGCTTCCCGTTGCTTTCCGGTGAAGGATGGTGATGATAATGATAAGGGTGATGATGATCTGCTACTCATATCTCCAATGTTCCCAGACCCTTACTGTTGCCTTTCTAACTAACTAACTAAACCAACTTGCTGATACTATCGAACCCATAGGTTCATGGTCGCGCGAACATAAGCTTTCAATTCGTAATTATCCTGAGCTAATGTTTTCCAATCATCCCCCTGTATTACACCGGTCAACATGATTTTTGTCTCACGAGTACCAATAGATGTACTTAATGCAGTTTTTCATCGTTTTTTCAAATATGTATTCGGAATTTCTCCATCACCCACAGTTTTTTTTTTTCAATTTCAATTAATGGATTTAAATAATTATTTTTTTAATAAACCTAGATTTCTTCCCGGAAAATCTTGGCGCATTGAGCGATGAGCACCGGGAACACTTTTATCAGGAGATTTCAGCTATGGGAAAGATATATCAAGGCAAATGGAATCCTAATATCTGGCCGATTATTGTTGGACCATCAAGAGGAATGCTCCACAGGCGAAATATAGCAGAAAATCGTCATTTCTTACTTTCTATGTGAGTCCGAATGTTCAAATATTGTGTAGTTACGAATGTAGAAAATATTAAAGTGTTTGAAATTATAAATTCCCGTCTCTCGGAAACCTTGCGTGATGGAGAAAAACCGATAACATATTTGAATTCAGGAGAAAAAATACAATCAGAATCACATATTTTTCTTTCTGATACAAAAAGAGTTTCTTTTTTGTTGCTCAGTGCAATCTACTTCCCTAAAACCATGGTTAATGTTATTCATCCATCTCATTCTTGAATTCTTGGTCTACCAACTGGGCGTTTTCTTTTTTGTTTTTCTACAAGTAGCTTCCATGACCTTCTATCATTCTCATTCGTGCCACATGACCTACCCATCGCAGTCTAAGAGACTCAATTTGCTCTTATTAGCATGAAAATGCTATGATTGCAGTGAAAGACCTGCCCTCGGGCAAAATTACTATGGATGGATTATTATTATTAAATTTCACATGTCCGCGCGGCCAAGAACCCAAGAGTTCGATAGTGCCAGTGAGTTAGTTATGTTTTTAATAAAATATGTACACACAATAAATGGCAATTCAATGGCTACAAGTGTAAAAATAAAAATGTGATATTTTTGGATCCACTTACACAATCGTTTCATTTGTATTGGTGTGATGTATCGGAGAGACGATCCGTGGTTTAAATCGTTTGTTACTCATATAGTTAAAAAAAAACCCTGTCATCAATTTATTACTCGGGCTTAATTGGCGATCAAAATATTACAAAGCGCGAGGTATTAAATTGTTTCTATCGATTGTTCCATTCGAATGCGATGCACGATTTGAATTTCAAAAATAGCCTCATGTCACCAATCTGTCGAGATGCACAAATTGAAAAATGCAGCTACTCTACGTACTGTATAAGCATTTTCATTGAAACAATTGTACACTATTCACAGTGAGGAATAAAGAGGAAGCCACGATTGATAACTTGTTTCTATTCATTCCATTAACTTGATTTAACCTTTCACCATAGGTACTTTTAACATACTACACATCCCTCGAATCTTATAGTTGTACGACATGAAGGAGAAAGATTTTAAACAATGGATCTAACTAACTAACTACTGGCTCACACATCCCTATCCTACACTCCTACTTACCTGGCGTCCAGATTTGATAAGTTATTCTCTTTCCATAATATTGACACTAGGTCACAAGATAACAATCTGCTAACAATTCCTCCTCATAGCACTTTCTCTAATTCTACTTCCTTCACAGTAGCCTCTGCCCGCTCCTGGAATCTTCTCCCTCAAGAGATCAGGGATTGCCGCACACTTGGCACTTTTAAGTTATGCTTATACAGTTACTTGTTGTCTAAGAATTAATTTTTCTCGATTTATTTAAATTTATACTATGTCAATAATAATCATTTTCTCATTTTTTATATATCTTGTACATATTATATATATATATATATATATATATATACATACACATAATTCGTTAAATTTTGGGTAAATCAAAATACATTATAAATATTAATTGTATTGTATTTATAACATATAATCGTTTATGTATATTGTAATTTAGATGTAAGATTTTTTTTGTATTTTTTAAAACCTGGTTGAGTGGTAGACAAGGCCTTAAGGACTTAACTCTGCCAGATAAAATAAAGCTATTATTATTATTATTATTATTATTATTATTATTATATCCTCAGCTAATGTTTTCCAATCATTCCCTGTATAATCCACTTCTCTCAAATCATGGTTAACGTCAATCTCGCACCTCATTCTTGGTCTACAAACTGCGCGTTTTCCCTCTGGTTTTCCTACAAGATGCTTCCATGCACCTCTTTCATTTCCCTAATTGTGCCACATGTCCTGCCCATTGCAGTCTATGAGACTTAACTGTTCTTATTATATCTGACTTCCTGTAAAGACCATGTAGCTCACCTTTATTAAGTTTTCTACATTCACCTGTCTGTTCATCTCTCTTTAGTTCAAAAATTTCCCTAAGGACTATATTCTCAAATACTCGTAATCTTCTTTCCTCCCTTAAAGTAAGAGTCCATGTTTCGCATGAATATACGCGTAATAAAACTGGGAGAATAACGGTTTTATATATTTTCAGTGTCCACCGCTGTAGTCTCGAGGTAGCATGCTGCCTTGTCACGCAGCGGGCCCGGGTTCGATTCCCGGCCAGGACAGGCTCCTGGGTGAGGTTTTTTCGGGGTTTTTCCTCATCTATAAGACAAATGTCAGGAAGCTTAGGGCCCAAAGGTCCCCGAAAATCATCCGGCCATCATCATCCTTATCATTATCGTTATCATCATCTTTCACTGGCGTGGAAACCAACGAGAAGCTACCACACCTACAATTCCCTAGTAAAGCTGCAAAAACATAGTATGAAAATGCTATGATTGCAGTGAAATACCTGCCCTTGGACAGAATTACTACGGATGGATATTTTCAGTTTTACGTTTTTGAATGAAGTTGGGATGACAAGAGTCCCTGTAATGCATAATAGCATGCAGTTCCAGAATTGGGCCTATGTTTAATTTCTTTGTGCATCTCATTACTGTTTGTAATTAATGTTCCTAGGTAAATTGAATTCAACCACTTCTTCAAACTTTCCCCCATTTGTCATTAGCTGTCCATTTCCATTATATAATGTAGTTCTATGTGTGAACATATATTTAGTTTTATCACACACATTTTTTTAAAGCCTTAGTACTTTATATTTGTTGGTTTTTTGCTAGGATAGGGTATATGTAGTTACTTTCATAATACTTCCGCAGGTGTTAACATTTTCAAAATACCCACACAGGCATTAAGAACAAAATTCTTAGGAAAATTTTAGGACAAATGAGAGATGAACAGACAGATGAATGGAGATGACTACACAGCAGTGAGCTTCATGATCTTTATAGGGAGTCTGTTATAATGAGAACAGTATAGTCTCATAGACTGTAAAGGCAGGACATGTGGCACGAATTGGGAATGAAAGATGTGCATGGATGCTTCTTGTAGGAAAATCATAGGGAAAACGCCCAGTTGGTAGACCAAGAATGATGTGGGAGAATAACATTAACCATAAATTGAGGGAAGTAGATTATACAAGGGGGGCACGCCGTAGCGTAGTGGTTAAGGCAGTGCGCTACAAACCGGAAGATCGAGGGTTCAAGTCCCGGTGGGGTCAGGATTTTTAAACTGACCCAAACCTTCTGGTGGCACCATGGCCCTAGGGTCGACTCAGCCTCTAACTGAAACGAGTACCAGATGCTTGTTCTGGGCTTAAAGGCGGCCGTCACGCAGGGCTGACAACCCGGCTGACATCAAGTGCCGATTGTCTAGGAAAGGGGGGAGCCTTAACATCCTACTACCCCAAGGGCCTCCGGAGGCCTGTAGTGAGAACACTTTACTTCACTTTTAGATTATACAAGGGATGATGGGAAAAAATTAGTTCCGTATAAGAGCATAATACAGAATATTTTGTCATATGGAAGTGAAACTTGCTCTCTAACGAAATTACAAAAGAATAAAATTAGAACAGTTGAATTTGATTATTTTAGAAGAAGCCTCCGAAAAACAAGACAGGATAAAACAAGAAATGAATTCCTCTGGAGAGAAATGAATGTCACCACATCTGTTGTTAAGAGGATTGAAAATCAAACGCTTAAATGGTATGGCCATGTACAAAGAATGGAAAATGGAAGATGGCCAAAAAATATATACCAATGGTCACCCCCTGGAAGAAATAAACGTGGCAGACCAAGATGGAAATGGAAAACCAACGTCAGAACTATAATGAATGATAGGAATTTGGAAGAGGGAGATTGGAATGATAGAGATAAATGGAAACAGAAGACGGCAAACCTATAAGTGGGGGAAAGCCGAAGAAGAGAAGAAGATAAGGATGTATGGAGAGCTTCTGTTTGTGCGGCCTTGAAACTACGAGTTTGATAGCGCCAGTGAGTTAGTTATTGTTGTGAGCCCTTCCGAGACAGTAAAAACATTTAAGATAATATACGCCATTCTCTCACACATTCATATAAAACAAGACGAATACGATAAAATTCATTGTGATGACCAGAAGGAACTATTTAGACATTTAAGTTTACTTATATTTTCTTACAGATGTGAAAAAATCTCATAAAATATCATCTAAGACACCTGTCCGTATCTTCAAGTGGAAATGACTTCGCTGTGATTGCAACAACGACTCATAGAGGTGGATTCATTGAGATATAACACCTGGAAATGTTGGCAGAGATATTTTTGACAGCAGAAGTTTTTAACGTGTCGCACTTGGGGGTCGACAGAGTTGTGGAAACAAGGATATCAATTTTCCTCACCCGGAAATTGCAACTGACAAGGAAACTGTCAACCTTTGCATGCCGAATCCTACCTTCAAATTTCTTCCAGAGAAGCGTTGTAAATGCATCAAAACAGTTTCCGAAAAAAAATGTCATTTTTAACTGCAAGCTCCAGAAATCGAAGTCAAAATCCAGCAATGGGAAACTCTGCGAAGATGATGGACTCCTTGCACGAGTAGAACGGAGTGCAGTGAAGCGAATGGCAGATTTTGAGGGTTATCCAATCTACCAATTCACGAGTTATATTACTTCCCTGTAGTTTAAATGAAAGATTTGGCGCTAGATTTGAATGGGTTACAGTTAAAAACAGCAGATAATATTTTGACGTGAATATGTCTTTAAATTTGCGTCCATAGTGGGAGGCAATTCAGAACACTGATGATAAAAAATCGGGGATACGGTTTGGTATTGCAGCTACATATCTGTCACCTACATCCAAAATTGAATTACATCATTCGATAGATAAAGGATCAAATAATTCGTTACGTTGTGTATGGACTGTGACGCATTGCGGAGGGAGAAGTGCCGTCATTTTGAGGTCGTTCCGCTGCGTAACATAGTTTTCGTTTAGTACAAATTTTGACTCTGAGAAGTTTACGACTTTCGTTTGAATTTCAGTCATCAGCTCTCGTCAAGATCTTATCGATTGTATATATAAATCATTAGTGTAAAATAGTTATAGTGAATATGTCCACCGCTATGGTCTCGGGGTACCGTGCTGCCTTGTCACACTGCGGGCCCGGGTTCGATCCCCGGTTGGGACAGTTTTTCTGGGTGAGGTTTTTATCGGGGTTTTTCCTCACCTGTAAGATAAATGCCAGGAAAACGTTAAGGCCCAAACGTTCCCCGAAATCATATGGCCATCGCAATCATCATTCATATTCATCTTAGGTTAAGCTTAGGATTAGGGACTCTCCTGGTGCACCACTATCATCATCGTCACCCCTCATATCATCGGGGCAACGTAACCCCGCCTTCCAGGAGCCCCAACCTCAGAAGTGGGTTACACGTACGCCATGCCAGGAGAGAAACCAGGAATATCGAAAGACAACCTGGGGCATTTGAAAAAAAAAAGTTATAGTGAATATATATGGTGTTAAAGTAAAATATCAAAAATCTTCTTCTTCTTCTTCATCCGTCCAAGTCTTAGGCCTATAGGCCTGTTACGATCTCACTGATGAATTTTATATCCAGCGTTTCCTTGGACGGCCCAGAGATCTCTTCCCTGTTGGACAACAACGAAGCGTGGCCTTGGGAACTCTATCTGAACTCATTCATCGCAAATGATTCATCCAGTGGTTCTGGTATCTATGTATGTATTCAATGACTAATTCTAAACGTAGTTCCTTCAAAATATTGTCATTTCGTTTGTGATCCCATTTGGTATATCCTGCTGTACACTTAATGAATCTCATTTTATAATATACAAATAAATAATGCTATGTCGGCCTATACTCGTCAGAAAGCCAATCAAAAATAGAGATCTTATAGAGTTAGAAAGTATCCAGTGGTTACCATAAAATACCATATGGCAGAGTGAAGCGTGCCGGGAACGTAAAAGAATGAAGGCGTCCGAGCGGATTAACGACGGGGCCAATATATCTGCAAGTGGGGCGGCCGAGCATATGCTAGTGGATGATGTAATCACTTCTATCACAACGAAGCTGCTATAGTGCGGGATAGCTTCACAAAACGAGTGTCGTCGAGTTGGGTACTACTACTACTATTGTGTGACGGTGACATGGCACCGTCCAAGGCTCTGCATACTGATGCACAATGGTGCATCTTGGCAGTTAATTCCTTCGTGGTTATCATTATAGGATTGTGGTTCATTTAATCCTAGCCATCATGATAAGATGGTTTCTTTTTGGTCTATGTATCTGGATGATAGATTGTGGATATATCCACATAGTATATTGATATCAAGTCGCACTATTGAGTACAACTCGCTATCACACTCCATGCGAACACCTCGCACAATCTATTTATTGGTTCTCATTATTTTTAGTCCCGCGCCGTAGCCGAGCCGTTAAGGTAGGAAGCCTTGGCGCAGAGCTACGGGACTTGCGCTGGTTCGAGTCTCCATGGGGGAAGAAATTTTCTCATGGTATTTCGGCCAGTATGGGACCGGTGCCCACCCAGCATCGTGAGGCAATTGGGTAGCTACAATAAGTAGCGGCTCCAGGTTGAGGAACCAACTATAACGGCTGGGGGACTCGACATGCTAACCACATGTCACCCCTACACTGGCTGTTGATCATCTACCTCTGTGATTGACACATGTGGATGTGAAGGGCCAGCAGCCGTCTGGTAAAAGGGCAACCGCTGAAAAAGTGGAAAGACCCTCAATCGGAATTATTTTTAACCTATATTATACAGGTTAAAAATCCTGTGCAAGAAGAGGAATCTCTCCATAGAAGAGGGTAATTCAACCAATAATGCCGAAGACCCTGGAGATATTCCTCAACCTGCTGCCCTAGTTGTAATGTTGGCAATTGCTGGCCCTGACCTTGAACATTGCTGTTCACCGTTTTGTTTTGGGAAGAGATGCCTTTCTTTAAGGATTGAGAGAAGGATACATTGGGTTGGGCTTTCACCGAAGTGAAAGTCCTAGGTTGAGATATATTTGGTTTGGGTTGGGCTGCCCTATTATAATTCTCCAGCGCCGCCTGGAAAACAGGGCAGCCGCGATAGGATGCTTCGAGTTGGGTGGACTGCCATATAATATCCCCCTTACATTGATTACGACTAGCATTGACGTTGAGGACACGTATTCACGTAAAATACACGGTCGTGTCCACGACACAGCTACATCCTGATTTTTTTAACACGGCTTTGGTACATCACAACGCTTCTCTGGAAGAATTTTCAAGTTGGGTTTCGGCATGCAATGGTTGACAGTTCGGCTGATATTTACAAACATGTGACGTGACTTTTTAAATTCGTTCTTGAACTCCTGTCAAATTTTATTCATAGGGTTACATTTTTCAAATTATTTCCCACCATTTACACTGTTTTTATAATTTTCTAACGGTTATTTCAATATATTTTTCTATTATATTTAACTTAAGAACAGTTAAATCTCGTAGACTGCGATGGGCAGGACATATGACACGTATGGGGAATGAAATGTGTGCATGGAAGCATCTTGTAGGAATACCAGAGGGAAAACGACCAGTTGGTGGGGGAATAACATTAACTATGATTTGAGGGAAGTAGATTATACAGAGAATGATTGGAAAATATTAGCTCAGGATAGGGATGTATGGAGAGCTTATGTCCGAGCGGCAATGAACCTAGAGTGCCAGTTATGATATTTAACTACACAGTAGCATGAAGACGTGGCAGCCATATTGATTTTAACAAATATCCATTGTAGCCAACATATAGTATGTACTAATTAACTGTACACATATACTTCAGTATTTCAGAACTTACTATTTATTTTTGGGCGTTGCATTCTTTCACAGGTTAGAGTGCTTAAATTGCGTTAGGTTAGCTTTTAGGTTCGCCGTAGCCGAGTGGTTAAGGCAGGAAGCCTTGGCGCAGAGCTACGGGACTTGCGCTGGTTCGAGTCTCCATGGGGGAAGACATTTTCTCATGGTATTTCGGCCAGTATGGGACCGGTGCCCACCCAGCATCGTGAGGCAATTGGGTAGCTACAATAAGTAGCGGCTCCATGTTGAGAAAACCGGGGGACTCGACATGCTGACCACATGTCACCCCTACACTGGCTAATTATCATCTACCTCTGTGATTGACACATGTGGATGTGAGGCCAGCAGCCGGCTGGTAGGCTAAGGGCCTTGTAGGCCTGTCGCGCCAGGAGTAAGCTTTTAGGTTCTTTAAATATCGTGTATATGTTGGCTGAATCCCGTGATTACGTAATGTAAACCACTTCGCGTTTGTTGGCGCATGCGCAAGGTGTATGATTGGAACTTAAAAACATTTTTCGCGTCACATGATGTAAAGAATCACCGACAGTTCCATTGTGAAAATGAATCCGCGACTCTTTCGGCGAACATACTGTAGAATCCACGTGACTCTCAACAGCAATCAATGCTAGGAAACGATTGATGATTCCGAGATGTAAACTGGACAATAGCGCTACTGAAAAGGCATGCTCACTGAAGCTGAAATATGTTATTTCACGGAGAGCTGATATCTGAGTGAGGTATTTATAAATTAGTGCTGATGTCAGCTTTTTCAGTTAATTGTAAGACCCTGGTTATCTTTATCTACAGCAAAATGTACCTATCGGTAGTGCTGTTATATTACGGCAGTGCATGCTATGCACAAATAATGCTTACGCAGCACCCGCTCTTCGCCCTTCCGCTACCTTATTAATTTGTATCCAGGACACTTCAGTACTGTGTTATTTATGCGTTTTCACAATTGGCGAAGCTACACATGATAAAATTATTCTATCGAGATAAATACAATTTTCGAAGTGGAACAAAAAATATGCTGAATAAAATTTTACTATCGAATTCTTCATATAGTCCAACCGACTTAATTTTCATTCCTAAAAAATATGAACTTCATATTTTAACTTTAATCTGTAGATTTTAAATATGATATTACTTGTAATCGGCCGCGGTGGACTAGTGGCTATGCTCCTTGCCTCGGGTCGCGGGTTCAAACCCGGCCGGGGTCGATGGATTGTTTAGGATGGAAAAATCCAAGGAGCAAGTCCTCCGGGAGGGACTTTATTTAACCCGTGGGTTCCGAGTCTGAAGATTTTCAGGCTCGTAAAAGATATATGGCAATCATCATCATCATCATCATCCTTCACCGGTGTGGAAAGCAACGGGAAGCTACCACACCTACAATTCCCTAGTAAAGCTGCAAAGCATAGCATGAAAATGTTATGATTGCAGTGAAAGACTTGCCCTCGGGAAGAATTACTATGGATGGATAACATGTAACTACTGGGGATTCTATGCCATCATGCACCTACACAAATTCGAATAAAAAATGGAAAAACACACAATTGGACGGCGTTATGCATCAACCGGCTATACGCCATTATCTAATTTTCGACAAAAATGCTTTTAAGCTATTTTTCACTATTTATAGTAGGGTTAAACTAACAATACTGGAAATTGCAAGTTATTTTCCTTGTTTGACTGTTATGCATCAATAACCTAAATAATGAGCTACATGATTTTTATAGGAAACCAGATATAATAAGGACAGTTAAGTCTCGTAGACTGTGATGTACAGGACATGTTGCACTAATGGGGAATGAAAGAGATGCATGGAAAGTTCTTGTAGGAAAACCAGAGGGAAAACGTTCAGCTGGTAGACCAAGAATGAGGTGGGAGAATAACATCAACCAAAATCTGAGGAAGTATATTATACAGGGATAATTGGAAAACAGTGAACTCAGGATAGGGATGTATGGGAAGCCTATATCCGCGCGGCCATTAACGTGCAGTTTCGATATTAGTTAGTTAAATAAACAAACTCCAAGGAGCGACAGGCCTAGGAAGCCTTTGGACTACCTTCCGGCTGCTGGCCTCACATCCACATGTATTAATCACAAAGGTTGATGATTATCCAGCCAATGTAGGGGTGACATGTAGGGGTCTCCCAGCCTTTATAGCTGGTTTTCTCAAATAAAATAAGTTAAAATATACCTTCTTAGGTAAGATCCATCGTCCTCAACTTATAAAATATGCATTCTTTATGCCTGTAGGCCTTTCAGAACATCCGTTCCATCTTCATCAGGTCTTTATTCGCTACAATATCTAGTATGATGGTTGATGCTGCTGGCTCACGACAACACCACATTAGGACCAGCAGCATCAACCATCATACTAGATATTGTAGCAAACAAAGACCTGCTGAAGATGGAACGGATGTTCTGAAAGGCTTACAGGCATAAAGAATACATATTTTGTAAGTTGAGGACGACGGATCTTACCTAAGAAGGTATATTTTAACTTATTTTATTTTATGACTATCCACCTCAACGGTTTTAACAATGAATTTTATTAGTATTGGTTTTCTCAACCTGGAGCCGCTACTTATTGTAGCTACCCAGATTCCTCACGAAGCTGGGTGTGCACCGGTCCCACACTGGTCGAAATTCTATAAGGAAATGTCTTCCCCCATGGAGATTACAAGCAGCACAAGTCCCGTAGCTCTGCGCCAACATATCTTGCCTTAACCATTCGGCTACGGCGCAGGACATGTCTATAAATTAAATAGTGAAAACTATGACTTTTTATTTATTTCTTGTTTTGCTCTACTTCCAGCACTGGGTGTTTGTCAACAAATATAATATTAATTTGTCCTTGAAAACTGTATCGAGTTTTAGGTCAGTGAAATAAAGGTCATTCCACAATTAAAATGTGGAACAAATGTTAAGCAATATGAAGTTTTGCCTCATTTAAAATTTGGGTTACATATGTCACTCACTTAAAAATGCAATTAAATATGGATACACAACACAGCAGGAGCTATCTAGATACAACACTCGTCAAGGATCTTCTATTCTTAACTCGTCATTTGCGCAAGAAAACAGTTTCAATATTGTTTCATTCCTCAATCTCATCTAGCACTTAAACTGTGGAACACACATATACTTTCTTGAGCCCTCAAGAATGATGAGGGCCTTCCCCAATGAGTGATTAGCTCAATGCCAAGGCCCTCTCTGAGACAACACAACATTAAGACGAAACACAGCGTTCACACATACATTTATACTAAACTATTTAGCTAATACCTGGGCAATAGATGCTTCTAAGCATTAAAGCAAGTTTTAAACCAAGAACAATAAGTAGGATAGCAAAAATTAAAACTTATAAAACAATATTGAACCAATAGTTATGTTTGGAAGCGAACCATTAGACATTATCAGAAAAAAGATAAGTAAATGTTAAATACATGGGAAAGAAAAACATGAATGAAGTTATATGGAGCAGTACAAGAACAAGAATGTGGAGAATTAGAACCAGGAATGAAAAAAAATAAATAAAAAATAAATAAAAAATAATATATAATATATATATATATATATATATATAGTGGCACGAATGGGGAATGAAAGACGTGCATGAAAGCTTCTTGTAGGAAAGGAGAGGGAAAACGCCCAAGAATGAGGTGTGAGAGTAACATGAACTATGATTTGAGGGAAGTAGATTATACAGGGAATGATTGGAAAACATTCGCTCAGGATAGGGATGTATGGAGAGCTTATGTCCGCGCGGCCATGAACCTACGGGTTCGATAGTGCTAGTGAGTTTATATATATATATATATATATATATATATATATATATATATATATATATATAGGGATTTAGATTTTGTATTGTATTGTAAGCCTATGTTTTCCCTTTACAGAGATTTAGGCGCACTCCCCCTACAGGGAAGACTTTGAACCATATTAATTTAGTTACACTTGTTTTCGTATAGATGTCATTTTGAGTGGTACGTGGTTAGCGTTCCGCCTCATATTGACATCTAGGAAACCAAGGTAGTACTAGGACGGGAAAGTTCGGTAAATTTTGCTTAGAGGCCTTTTCATTCAGGCTTAAGGATTTTTTACGAGCCTGAAAATCTTCAGACTCGGGACCCACGGCTTAAAGTCCCTCCCGGAGGACTTGCTCCTTGGATTTTTCCGTCCTAAAAATCCATCGACCCCGGCGGGGTTTGAACCCGCGACCCTTGGGACCAGAGGCAAGGAGCATATCAACTAGTCCACCGCGGCCGAGGGATTTAGATCTGGTAGGAAATATTATAAGAAAGAAACTGGAATGGGTATGACATGTGTTGCGGATGGAGCAAGAAAGAAGTGCAAGAAATATTTTAGAAGGGAAACCGGAAGGAAGAAGAAAGGTTGGAAGACAGAAACTAAGATAGTTAGATAAGACTGAGCAAGACTTAAGGCAACTGAAGGTTAAAAGATTGAGACCTAAAGCTAGGAATAGGGAAGAATGGGCAGATGTTATGAAGGAGGCCAAGGTTCTTAGAGGAACGTAGAGCCAAAGGAAGAAGAAGGTTTAAAGTCCAGCCACTCTGAGTCTCCGGCTTTGACGTTTAGGTTGTACGAGGGGTAAAGGGGGAAACTAGACCTCTACTGCCAATAAGGAAATAGTTGAAGTGAGAGTGGACGTCTGCTACAACCAATCACTGCTCTTGACGCCGCTGGTGAGGTTTGAAATTGCTGCGATGTTGTCGGTTGTATTTCTACTAATCACGTGGTATAAAGCGGCCCTTCCACTCAATATCCATATCGGCAACACTGCCGTGAAAATGTTAGGATCGGAAACTGAGCGGCTGAACTGTAGCTAATACCAGGCGTGCGCTCATGCATCTACTCCGTATAATGGGCTGCAATTGCTGGATTTTGACTTGGATTTCTGTGCCTTGCCGTTAATAGTGGCATATAATTTTTTTGGACATCATAAGCTACTCTAGAAGAAATTTCAAGGTAGATTTCGGCTATGTAATGCTTGACAGTTCCCTTGTCAGCAGAATTTAAGAAAAGAGGAACGCATGTAACAAATCCAGTTTCACAAATTACATTTCACAGCCAAATTTCCGTTGAAGTCAGCAGCAAGAGATTTTCCTAGACCTAGCGGATATTAAATCAATTCTTGAAATTCCTTCCATGATGCAAACATTTCACGTTCAAAAAGGTTTAGTTTCATTATTATTCCACATGCATAAAACAACGGTCTTTATGTTACTATGTTATTACAAGTTCAACAGATCAAGTTTAATCGAAATTGGACATCCGACCCGGATGGTGCAATGGTAACGCGCTCGTCAGTAAATTTAGAGATTGTAGATTCAAGCATATCACATATACAGAGCAAAATACCGCAGTAATTTTTAGTTCTTTTATTATATTTTCTTCTTTACACCCTTTGTTCTAACCAAAGTTCAACGGATCAAGCTTAATCGAAATTGGACATCCGACCCGGATGGTGCAATGGTAACGCGCTCGTCAGTAAATTTAGAGATTGTAGATTCAAGCATATCACATATACAGAGCAAAATACCGCAGTAATTTTTAGTTCTTTTATCATATTTTCTTCTTTACACCCTTTGTTCTAACCAAAGTTCAACGGATCAAGCTTAATCGAAATTGGACATCCGACCCGGGTGGTGCAATGGTAACGCGCTCGTCAGTAAATTTACAGATTGTAGATTCAAGCATATCACATATACAGAGCAAAATACCGCAGTAATTTTTAGTTCTTTTATTATATTTTCTTCTTTACACCCTTTGTTCTAACCAAAGTTCAACGGGTCAAGCTTAATCGAAATTGGACATCCGACCCGGATGGTGCAATGGTAACGCGCTCGTCAGTAAATTTACAGATTGTAGATTCAAGCATATCACATATACAGAGCAAAATACCGCAGTAATTTTTAGTTCTTTTATTATATTTTTTCTTCTTTACAACCCTTTGTTCTAACCAAAGTTCAACGGATCAAGCTTAATCGAAATTGGACATCCGACCCGGATGGTGCAATGGCGTAACGCGCTCGTCAGTAAATTTAGAGATTGTAGATTCAAGCATATCACATATACAGAGCAAAATACCACAGTAATTTTTAGTTCTTTATCATATTTTCTTCTTTACACCCTTTGTTCTAACCAAAGTTCAACGGATCAAGCTTAATCGAAATTGGACATCCGACCCGGATGGTGCAATGGTAACGCGCTCGTCAGTAAATTTAGAGATTGTAGATTCAAGCATATCACATATACAGAGCAAAATACCGCAGTAATTTTTAGTTCTTTTATCATATTTTTTTCTTTATTACACCCTTTGTTCTAACCAAAGTTCAACGGATCAAGCTTAATCGAAATTGGACATCCGACCCGGATGGTGCAATGGTAACGCGCTCGTCAGTAAATTTAGAGATTGTAGATTCAAGCATATCACATATACAGAGCAAAATACCGCAGTAATTTTTAGTTCTTTTATCATATTTTCTTCTTTACACCCTTTGTTCTAACCAAAGTTCAACGGATCAAGCTTAATCGAAATTGGACATCCGACCCGGATGGTGCAATGGTAACGCGCTCGTCAGTAAATTTAGAGATTGTAGATTCAAGCATATCACATATACAGAGCAAAATACCGCAGTAATTTTTAGTTCTTTTATCATATTTTCTTCTTTACACCCTTTGTTCTAACCAAAGTTCAACGGATCAAGCTTAATCGAAATTGGACATCCGACCCGGATGGTGCAATGGTAACGCGCTCGTCAGTAAATTTAGAGATTGTAGATTCAAGCATATCACATATACAGAGCAAAATACCGCAGTAATTTTTAGTTCTTTTATCATATTTTCTTCTTTACACCCTTTGTTCTAACCAAAGTTCAACGGATCAAGCTTAATCGAAATTGGACATCCGACCCGGATGGTGCAATGGTAACGCGCTCGTCAGTAAATTTAGAGATTGTAGATTCAAGCATATCAACATATACAGAGCAAAATACCGCAGTAATTTTTAGTTCTTTTATCATATTTTCTTCTTTACACCCTTTGTTCTAACCAAAGTTCAACGGATCAAGCTTAATCGAAATTGGACATCCGACCCGGATGGTGCAATGGTAACGCGCTCGTCAGTAAATTTAGAGATTGTAGATTCAAGCATATCACATATACAGAGCAAAATACCGCAGTAATTTTTAGTTCTTTTATCATATTTTCTTCTTTACACCCTTTGTTCTAACCAAAGTTCAACGGATCAAGCTTAATCGAAATTGGACATCCGACCCGGATGGTGCAATGGTAACGCGCTCGTCAGTAAATTTAGAGATTGTAGATTCAAGCATATCACATATACAGAGCAAAATACCGCAGTAATTTTTAGTTCTTTTATCATATTTTCTTCTTTACACCCCTTTGTTCTAACCAAAGTTCAACGGATCAAGCTTAATCGAAATTGGACATCCGACCCGGATGGTGCAATGGTAACGCGCTCGTCAGTAAATTTAGAGATTGTAGATTCAAGCATATCACATATACAGAGCAAAATACCGCAGTAATTTTTAGTTCTTTTATCATATTTTCTTCTTTACACCCTTTGTTCTAACCAAAGTTCAACGGATCAAGCTTAATCGAAATTGGACATCCGACCCGGATGGTGCAATGGTAACGCGCTCGTCAGTAAATTTAGAGATTGTAGATTCAAGCATATCACATATACAGAGCAAAATACCGCAGTAATTTTTAGTTCTTTTATTATATTTTCTTCTTTACACCCTTTGTTCTAACCAAAGTTCAACGGATCAAGCTTAATCGAAATTGGACATCCGACCCGGATGGTGCAATGGTAACGCGCTCGTCAGTAAATTTAGAGATTGTAGATTCAAGTATATCACATATACAGAGCAAAATACCGCAGTAATTTTTAGTTCTTTTATCATATTTTCTTCTTTACATCCTTTGTTCTAACCAGACTCAAAACCGTCAGAACATCAAAATAAATAGCGGAAAATTTAAATAAAGATTTAATTAATATAATAAAACTAAAAATAATGATAAAAAATACGCTGAAGGACTTTAAATTATAAGGAAATTGTTAGCTTATGTCGCGAGATAAGAGGCTTTTAAAACAAACCCTTGAAATAAAAGGTATGTTAAGATAAAGATCAACGCAAATGAAAAATACCAATGTAGATTGAGGGTTCTAGGAGATCATCAATGTGCATTTAGTAGAAACAGGTCTACAACAGATCAGATTTTTAGTATAAGGCAGATTTTAGAAAATAAATGGGAATATAATGGTACTGTACATCAACTATAGGCTATGTAGACTTCAAAAAAGCATATGATTCAATTAAGAGGGAGAAGTTATATAGTATCCTGCTGGAGTTCGGAATTCCTGAAAAGTTAGTTAGACTTATACGAATGTGTCTAAATGGCACAAAGTGTAGGGTGCGTGTAAGTAAACAGTTTTCGGACACTTTTGAAATCAGAATGGGTTGAAGCAAGGAGATGCACTATCTCCTCTACTATTTAATTTTGTACTAGAGCATGCCATTAAATCTTTAGAGGATGAGGAAGGCCTACAACTGAATGGTATTAATAAGCTGTTAGTTTATGCTGATGATGTAGTACTATTGACTGATAGCGAGGAGATACTAAAGGACAACACGCACACACTATTGAGTAGCACTAAGAAATTAGGACTGGAAGTAAATATCAATAAAACTAAATATATGGTCACACATAGAAATACATTATATAATGGAAATGGACAGCTAATGACAAATGAGGGAAATTTTGAGGAAGTGGCTGAATTCAAATACGTAGGAACAATAATCACAAATAGGAATGAGATGCACAAAGAAATTAAACATAGACTCAATTCTGGAAATGCGTGCTATTATGTATTACAGACACACTTGATGTCCCAACTCTTTTCAAAAAACGTTAAACTGAAAATATATTAAAACTGTTATTCTACCAGTTATATTATATGGGTGCAAAACATGGACTCTTACTTTAAGGGAGGAAAGGAGATTACAAGTTTTTGAGAATAAAGTACTTAGGAAAACTTTTGGACCAAAGAGAGATGAACAGACAGGTGAATGGAGAAGACTACTTAACAATGAACTACATGGTCTTTATAGAAAGCCAGATATAATAAGAACAGTTTAAGTCTCGTAGACTGCGATGGGCAGGACATGTGGCACGTATGGGGAATGAAAGTCGTGCATGGAAACTTTTTGTAGGAAAGCCAGAGGGAAAACACCCAGTTGGATAGACCAAGAATGAGGTGGGAGAATAACATTAACTATGATTTGAGGGAAGTAGATTATACAGGGAATGATTGGAAAGCATTAGCTCAGGATAGGGATGTATGGAGAGCTTATGTCCGCGCGGCCATGAACCTACGGGTTGGATAGTGCCAGTGAGTAAGTAAGTAAGTAAGATTGAGGGTTTGTGAAAGAACATTGCTCAGCTATTTTATGAGACAAGGGAGTATTAAGAACCAACGTTAATAGAGGGTCGAGGGAGATTGCGAAACTCAAGACAAAATAAATTCTAATGTGGGAAAATATTTTGGATAAAGACCAGTAGAAAAATCATATATAAACGGGAACTTCGAAAAACAGGAGAAGATCGACGGCAGCTAACCAAGGGTGAACGTCTACTTGCACAGGACGATATGATTCTGGCGGTTGTACTTTGCAAGTAAGACTTGCATATATTTTACTATAACTTCAGGATATATAATAAATATTTTAAATAGACCTTAAAAGAACTTGGTATTTTAACTTTTTTTTTTCAAATGCCCCAGGTTTGTCTTTCGACATTCCTGGTGTCCTCTCCTGGCATGGCGTACTTGTAACCCACTTCTGAGGTTGGGGCGCCTGGAAGGTGGGGTTTCGTTGCCCCGATGATATGATGGATGATGATGATGATAATAATGGTGCGCCAGGAGAGTCCCTAATCCTAAGCTTAATCTAAGATGAACATGAATGATGATGATGATTGCGATGGCCATATGATTTCGGGGACCGTTTGGGCCTTAAAGTTTTCCTGACATTTGTCTTACAGATGAGGAAAAACCCCGATAAAAACCTCACCCAGAAAAACTGTCCCGACCGGGGATCGAACCCGGGCCCGCTGCGTGACAAAGCAGCACGCTACCCCGAGACCACAGCGGTGGACATATTTTAACTTATAAACCTCAATAATTAACAATGGAACAAATTTGAACTTTGAAATTAAGTTTGGACTCATATTGGAGTTCAGAAACTAATCTTCAACGTAAAAGTTCACAATTTTAAAAACTTAATATTTTAGCTTTAAGTGTTTTTTTATTGAATTATATTTTGTCTCTTAAGTTCGGTTTTTAGTCTGGTTAGAACACCCTTGTTGCTCAAATAAGCATTATAACATCGTACAACACTGCGATGGGCAGGACATGTGGCACGGATCATCATCATCAACAACAACAACAACAAGGATTAAGCCCAATGGCCTGTACCGATCTCATTATAGGTCGAATTGGCCCTTCCATCTCTTCAATGGTCTTCCCAACATTCTTCTCCCTTTTGGTTTATAATTATACATTCTTCTTAGTATGCGCTGTTCATTCATTCGTAATACGTGCTGAAGATAAGTATTTTGATAATATTCTATTCTCTCACAGAGATTAAATATATTAAGTTCTGTTCTTATATCTTCGTTTTTCTTTTTATCGGTCCTTTGGTATCCTGCTATTGCTCTCAACATCTTCATTTCAGCAGCCTCTATTTGT
Source organism: Diploptera punctata (assembly GCA_030220185.1). NCBI lineage: Eukaryota > Metazoa > Arthropoda > Insecta > Blattodea > Blaberidae > Diploptera > Diploptera punctata. The sequence continues at coordinate 1,115,858 of JASPKZ010003048.1, read as the reverse complement.
TTACTATCTGCCTTTGTTAATATCCAGGTTTCACACCCATAGATAAGAGATGGAACTGCCAATACTTTGTAAAACTTCAAAATAGTTTCTTTTCTAGTCTTGTTCAATAAAGTGCGTTTAATTATGTGGCACGGATGCAGAATAAAATAGGTGCATGGAAGCTTCTTGTAGGAAAACCAGAGGAAAAATGCTCAGTTGGTAGACCAAGAACGAGGTGGGAGAATAACATTATCCATGTATGGGAGAAGTAGATTATACAGGGGATGATTGGAACACATTCGCTCAGGATAGGGATATGCCTGCGCGGCAATGAACCTACGGGTTCGACAGACCCAGCTAGTTAGTTAGTTAACATCGTACAAGAACAGTGTCGAAATTGTTCACCATATTGTTCAGCATTAAGAACAGTTAACTCTCTTAGACTACGATGGGCAGGACAATGCGTCACGAATGGAGAATAAAAGAGAGTCATGGAAATACTTTTAGGAAAAGCAGAGTGAAAGCGCCCAGTACGAAGGCCAAGAATAAAATGGGAGAATAACATTAACCGCGATTTGAGATAGGTTATAAAGGAAGTCGGCCGCGGTGAACTAGTGCTTACGTTCCTTGCCTCTTGTCCCGAGGGTCACGGGTTCAAACCTGGCCGAGGTCGATGGATTTTTATGATATAACAATCGAAGAGCAAGTCCTCCGGGAGGGACTTTAATCCGTGGGTCCCAAGTCTGAAGATTTTTCAGTCTCGTAAAAGAACCTTAAGCCTGAATAAAGAAGCCTCTAAGCAAAATTTACCGACCTTCTTCATCCCAGTAATACCTTAGTTTCAATACTAATACAATTCATTGTTAAAACCGTTGAGGTGGATAGCCATAAAATAAAATAAGTTAAAATGTACCTTCTTAGGTAAGATCCGTCGTTCTCAACTTATAAAATATGTATGCTTTATGTCTGTAGGCCTTTCAGAACATCCGTTCCATCTTCAGCAGGTCTTTCTTCGCTACATTATCTGATATGCTGCTGGTCCTAATGTGGTGTTGTCGTGACTAAAGATTCTTCCTGACGATATCGTATAGTGGGTTGTTTAGTCTGGGAGTGCTTTCAGTTATTAACAGCTTGTTGTCTATTTCCTTGATAATTTCCAGGTCTTCCAATATGTTGATTTTTGTTGGAAATTATCATAAGTAATGCCACGAGTGATTTCCAAATTTATCATAAGTAATGCCACGAGTGATTTCCAAATTATCGATAAATTCACGACTCACGAAGTGAGGAGTGAATTTATCTAGAGAATTTGGAAATCAAGAGTGGCATTTGTTAGGACTATTTAACGAATAAAATTAAGCTGTTTACTCACAAATCATTATTTAACTGTAGTTATTTCAAAATATTTATATATTTAATGCAAACGGCGATGTTTGAAAACAAATGAGAAACGATAGGTACGCTTCTACTGCTTCTTTTGTTTATCACTGCAACCAGATCATACTATTTATTGTATTGCCAAAGGAACGCAATATTGTAAGAATGCTCTCTAGTGGAGAAAAAATGAAACATCAATCTGAATATTAATTCATTTCTGATGTCGTATGATGTAAATATTACAATTATATTTTTCTGGATTATTACCTGGGAAAAAATACATTTAAGAAAGTCAAACAGTGGTTTCTTTTTTTGGTGGTATAATAAATTGCTACAAATGTTGACATGTATGCACTATATATACAATCTGGTAGCCGTATTTCTTATAGGCTCAGTCACTGCAAAATAACGGTCAGACCTGTTCAGAATATTAAAAAGGAGGAGCTTTGTTTAATATATGGTAATTATAACACTGATAAATATTTCGTGAAACACGACTCTGATTGGTTGTAAAACAGAAATCATTGAAACGTGATTGGTCATTGACTCCCATTTGGGGCATGAGTTAAATAGTCTAGAGAATAATAAAGAGTGGCATTTGTTAGGACTATTTAACGAATAAAATTAAGTTGTTTACTCACAAATCATTGTCTAACTATAGTTATTTTTAAATATTTATATATTTAATGTAAACGGCGATGTTTGAAAACAAATCTGAAATGTGAGGTTATGTTTTTTCACTGCTGCTTGATCATATTATTTATTGCCAAATAAGATCGCAATATTGTAACACTGCACCCAAGTGGAGAAATAATGAAACACATCAAACTATTTATCATAATCAACATTACGGGTTATTCATTTATTTTTTTAGTAAACAACTCAGTAAAATCAAGGAATCGTTTCATTATTTGCTATATTCAATGTATTTGTTGGAGAAAAATAATGCTTTGACCTGTTCAGAACATTAAAAGGAGGAGCTTTCTTTATCACAAAAGGAGGAGCTTTCTTTATCACAAAAGGAGGAGCTTTCTTTATCACAAAAGCAGGAGCTGATAAAGAGAAATCGATAAAGAGCGAGGTGAAACACGACTGTCATTGGTTGTAAAACAACATTCATTGAAACGTGATTGGTCACTGACTAGCATTTGTGGCATGAGTTAAATAGTCAAGGAAACAGACACAAGCTGTTAGTAAATTAAAGCACTCCCAGACTAAACAACCCACTATACTATATCGTCAGGAAGAATCTTTAGTCACGACAACACCACATTAGGACCAGCAGCATCAACCATTATATCAGATAATGTAGCGAAGACAGGCCTGCTAAAGATGGAACGGATGTTCTGAAAGGCCTACAGACATAAAAAATGCACATTTTATAAGTTGAGGACGACGGATTTTACCTAAGAAGGCATATTTTAACTTATTTCATTTTATAATACCTTAGTTGCTTACTAGATGTCTCTATAAGGAAATAAACATAACTAAATTAACTTGATATAGTACGTAACTCCTAACAAGAGAGAAGCTAAGGTCCAACATTGGGCTATTATGCCATTTTGGAAAAATCATAGATGGGATGATTTAAAAAGGGTTCAGATTAGGAAAGTATTAAGAGCTTATGTCCGGGTGGCCATGGACCCATAGGTTAGACATAGCCTGTGCGTCAGTTAGTTTTAGGATTAATGCTGAAAAAAGTCCACTCTGTGTAAAATATTTCTCACTCGCTCTAGCTTTGTTTTAATAGCTCTGGGACTTATTCAATTTGCAATTTGTACTAATAGCTCTAAGTCAGACGTAAAAAGGAAGATTCCCTTTAATTAATTCGTATAGAAAGGAATGAGAAATTCTTCTACTTGTCTTGAAATGCCTTTCTCTTAAACGGAAACTGTAATTTCTCTTCGATCAAACTTTTACTGTCTTTGTCTTACGCTACTCCTCATCAAATATATTTTCCAGTTGAAGAGCCAAGGTATTTTCGTTGAAATAAAACAGAATAGATTCCAATATCTCAGAGAGAGAGAGAGAGAGAGAGAGAGAGAGGTATAGATTGAATGCATTTCCCACATCCTTATATCCCGAACATTCAAATCTGACTGCAATCGAAAGATCGTTCTATCTAATTAAATACTTGTTCAATCGTGCTTGTTTCTCTAGCTATTGTGTTTAACATCAACTTTGGACTAAGTGAAGCACTCTTCAAGGTTTCAAGATATTAAATCTAAGAAGATGTAATAAATCAAACGGCTTTTTCTGCAATCCAAACGGCCTAGCTTTGTCTCCTGAAGACCATATCTTACGATATTAGAGAACCTGGCTATTCTATGCCACCGTGCCACCAGTGAATATTCTATCGGAGAACAAGCGACTGCTAACATCATGTTGGTCAATGTGATAACTAGGGTTCGAGATTGGGAACTGGTTTTTACAGAATCGAGGAAAATGTTTAAAAACTGAGCAATAGCGAGGTTTTTAATTTCCGAGATTCTGTAAAACACAAAAGTGCGCTGTACATTTTTTTTTTTTTGCGCGATGGTGTTTTCAAAATAATAAATAATAGCAAAATAATAACATCTTTGTTTGAAATATTTCAGTTCATTATAAACAATTGACTAACGTTAACAGTGTGGGCAATGTTTATTAGTGGAAACAACAGGGGGCCGTGATACCAATTTAGTGATAAAATGGCGGCAAGTACGTATTGTTTTATATTGTTTCAAATAAAGTTCAGTTCATTTAAAATGCCGTGATTTATTTCGTATAATGTACCACTGCCTTTTGGATATTTTTTTGTATATACATTGTATGTAGTATACATAGAGGGCAGTGGTTTTACTTCCCACGCGCGTGTTTCTAATATGTAATATTACAGTATAGTTATTTTATTACAGTATAGTTATTTAGGTTGGCAACCCGGAAATGTAGGAAGTTGAACTTTCAATCGTAGTCGCCATTTCTGTAAGTGCGACAAAACGCACTATTGCGCAAAAAAAAATCATCATTTTTCTTTATTTTATGTCTGAAGACGAGGCCCAACATATAATATATATATATATATATATATATATATATATATATATATTTTGCCTTCGTTGCCAAATGTCAAAAATATAGTTATAACATCTAAATATACAAGCGTTACTGCTATAAAGTAAACATTCTCTTTAAAAAGATTGCTTAACTGTTATGTTGGCCACTAGATGTCAGTCGGAACGATTTTCCGCTACCTCTTATGTGAATTGAGAATACTACATATATAAGAAAAATGCATGTTTGTGTTGGGATACTTGGGTAGCTCAGGTCGTTAGAGCGCTGGACGTACAGAGTTTAGAAACTCGGGTTCAAATCCCGACTCAAGCATTCATTTTTCTTTTCATATCATATATATATATATATATTTATTTATTTATTTATTTATTTATTTATACATTTTGAGTCATTGTAGACCAGAATATGATGAATTTTATTTGTCCTTTTTGTGCTTTTACGAAGTTTTTGGCTTATTAGTCCTTTCTTAGCATTTTTAGGTCTTGATGGATTATTTTGCAACTCTACCTTCTTTTGACTACATTTATACCATTTGTATAATTCAGAATCCGCGGTGTCTAGTCTCGCTTCCAATTTCTTTTATAAATGCTATCTAGTTTTACTTTCTAAAGACTTTTCACGTTCCAAATACTTTTGTTCCGCGAGAAACTATTGAAACTTTATAAAATATGCAATTATTTTTAACCACCAGCCTACTGACTACCTGGACTGTTGTATTTAGACTTAAGATGTTCTAAGAAGTTGCCACTTTGTGAAAGTTATCTCGAACAGAGGGTGAAGGCAGCAAGGTTGTCTTTATCCACTCGTTAGCAACTACAACACTTTTTACGTCCTTTTTTCCAGTTTTTAGGTCTTTTGTAGGATATCTTTAGGTCCTTTAAATGTCTTTTATAGGCCTCAACATCATAGCCCTAGTGATTACACGTCTCTGCTAGAGCTAAGTGCCAACATTTTTCATTACATATTTCTCATAGAAGTAATTTACATCCAACCAATATTTTAATTAATTTATTACTATATTTAATAAAAATTAGTCACATCGACCAAAAAATAGTATGCAATACACATGAGGTAAGCACGTAACAGATCTCGAAAATTGAAAAAAACTCGGCGCAAACGCCTCGTTTTTTCCAAACTTTTTCTCGATCAGTAACAAGTGCTTACCTCACTTGTATCGCAATATACTATTGTGTTGCGAAATATGGCGTGTTTTAAGACAAGTCTCGTGCTGGCGTAAAACTTAAAAAGAAAAACTCGCTTTTGTTATTGATGGTACCATTAAAACTAACTAACTCACTGACACTATCGAACCGGTAGGTTCATGGCCGCGCGGATATAACTTTTCCATATATCTCTATCCTGAGCTAATGTTTTCCAATCATCCCCTGAATAATCCACTTCCCTCAAATCATGGTTAATATTATTCTCTCACATCATTCTTGGTCTACCAA